>ML783550.1:293862-327065 GCA_009831015.1 Picea engelmannii | reverse complement strand
ATATATATATATATATATATATATATATATATATATATATATATATATATATATATATATATATATATATATTAAATTTAATACACCAATATCAACATTTTGAAAATTATACTTTTAAATAGAAAGTCAAATATCAAATTGATTTGACCATGAATTGATCTCTATATTCCCTATTGAGCATGGAATAATAATAGTGATGTCTTTTTCATTACGTATAATGATGTAAGTACAACTATAACAATGATTACTTCAAAGTTTCATAACCATACCAACATGTTCTATATGATATATAGTTTGGAATTGGAGATCAACTAGAGAAGGAACACCAGGTAATGATTAAGGAGTATTGGGGTGTAAATAATGAGGACTTAGGTAATAACTCCCAAAAAAGTCACTAAGCTGAAAACCGATGGAGGGAGACTTGGACGGTCACTAAAGACTCATTTTGTTGATCCTTGAAGGCCAAATGTTATTGGATAAGTCTCTCGTAAGGAATCTACCCAATTTGAGGCACCTTGATAAATCATTGAAATATTTATATATGAGAATATTGTTTTTACAATAACCATAGTTTTCTATGTGTTTCCTCTCCACCTTTGAAGGGAAGCAAATGGAGACACCTTTACATTCTACAACAAATTTTGATACAATTATTATATATATATATATATATATATATATATATATATAATCAAAATTTTCATTTGTTTTATTAGTTGTAAATTAAATGAGGCTCATAATTGTAGAAAAAATTACCATATGTTATACCAAATTTTTTGTTATACCAAATTTTTTTAATAAGATGAGTGAAAAAATTAAATATATCATTTTGTGGATAAATCATTTCATGCATTTGTTTATTCATAAACATTAGATAACCATATTTTCTTAAATATTGTGTCAGGGGAAGGTTTTATAAGTGAAAACTGAACTCCTGTGTTGATCCTTGGGTGAACCATTTTATATGAGATATTGGGTTCCAAGTTAAAAGATAATATACACTTGTCCATCAATAATATAAGAATTGTTCAACACATTTACTCACAAACTCCAACACGAGTACATGCAAATAGCCTTAGTGTCCTCTTGGTTCTTTTAATATTTTCTCCATTTCTTTCCCACCTCATTTGCCTCTTTTGGTGTTTCATATTATTCCCCTTTAGTGTTTCATATTGTTGGAGGATTTGAGCCCAGATTGGAGGATTTGAGCCTAGATTGGTGTTTCATATTATTTCGATTTAATTGGATTTTTGCCTAATGTTGGAGGATTTGAGCCTAGATTGAGGCCAAATATTGGAAGGAAGTTGGGATTTGATGTCCAACCCCAATACTATATAAACCAAGCATTATGTAGTTTTGAAACAAGACATGAGTGGCTCTTGAAGAAAGAGTTAGGCAATGAATTGAGAAGAGTAGTTGAGCTTGTGAGGCTTATTCCGAGAGTTATACTCCACCTTTTTGAGTGTCGTCTCTTGCGTTGAGTTCCCGAGACAAGGAATAGTACAACTGAGTCAGTCAGATAACTAAGTGATCTAATTTTGAAGCATATTTTTTAGCATTGAGGAATAATAAAGAAGCCTCCCTCACTGGACACAAAGGCCCGAAGACATAGGAAACTTGTGTCGAACTCCGTGATCAACTTCTGTTGTTTAATTTTGTTGATTATTTTAATCTTTTTGTTGGTTGCAATTATCTCTTTGAATATTTTATTATTCATTCTTTAAGTTATTTTACTGCTCATATAATTCACATGCATTGTCATAAAAGATCTTGTTAAATCGAATTCAAGGTGTAAATTACAAAGAACGGATTTCATATCAGATTCTTCGGAAAAGAATCAATTTTTGTCTACATGGCCTATTCGCATTTAGGATTTCCTTGAGAATATAAGTAGGAAACAGGGTCAGAAGATTCAAGTAGATGAGTCATCAACGAAATGATGGCATGTTGCTTTTGGCTTCAAGTTTGTCATTCAGAGGAGACATCACTGATGTTAGCTCCAAAAATTTCAATTGTCTTGGCAACCCATATAGGTAGACGAGAAACATGTGAAATAGGGTTCACTGTAGTAGTTCGTTCAGAATTCATAGAGTTTTTGGTTGACAAAGATGGAATACTAGTCAAAATAGAGATCAACGGACTAGTCAAGGTGAAGGTCAACGGTCAAGTTGAAACAAGAACAAGGTTCGACTATCTATTCAAACGACTAAAGAATGGAACAAGAGAAACAATGTCAGATCAACATCAAGGGATTATCTTGCATCAATCAAGAGGAGGCATTCAACAAATTAATTCTAGAATACCTCTCATCAAACTATACATTTCTTCTGATAATGATTTTTCCTTTAACAGGATCGAACAATCGATAGGATTTCAACTCTTCAGAGTATCCCATCATGATTCAAGCATGAATATTTGCATCAAACTTATTTTTGAAATCATCGAAAATGTTAGCCTAGGAAACACATCCAAACACATGGAAGTGGCTGACTGAAGGCGTATTTCCACACCATCATTCGATTGGAATCATGGAAGGAACAAATTGAATCATGATGTGATTGAGAAGATAGTTTTCACAATACAACACGTCATCTCAAAAGGAAGGAGGAATATATTTATCCTACAAAAGACATCTAGTCATTTCGACTAAAGTATGATTCTTGTGTTCTGTAATGACATTCTTCTAAGGTGTGTGAAAAATCGACCGTTTCCAGTCAATACCTGATCAAACTATGTATTCTTCAAAAGGTTAGTTTACATACTGACCACCATATTTTGATCTCATGAACTTGATGGGTTAGCCACATTTATTTTCAGCAAAGAATCTAAACTCGAACTTTTCAAAGACAAGGTTTTTTTTCTTCAAAAAATGGACCCATGTGAAATGAGAGAAATCATCAATGAAATTCAAAATATACCATTCACCTGGAAGTGAAGGTATATTGATGCAACAAAAAACACTATGAATCATCTCCAGTAGGTTATGTTCTTTCCACGCTCTACCAGATTTAAAATGTGCTTGATGATGCTTTCCAAGCACACAACCTTTACAAACTCCTATAGACTTCGGAAATTCAAGTGTTCGAGTCTCTCGTGCCAAATATGACTTCACTCATTAGTGTCAAAAAAAATAGTAGTGAGTTCATTGTCGGGTCAAGCCATGTCATATCATTTATACAAACTATCCTTCAAATCAAGAAGCTCTTCGATGGAAATCAAATTTCATTTCTTCAAATCACAGACATAGAGCTTATCTAGCCAAAATTCCACAACCTTACATTTCTATTTTAACTAAGAAACATATAACATATGGGGACTAAGTTTTGGCACATGATAGACATCGAAAATTTTCCTGTGTTGACATGTAACATCACTTTGAACAACAAAATCGAGAGAAAAATTATCAACGGCATAGATTTTCCTCTCCTTAGCTTCATCCAACCACTTGAACAATGAGGCATCATTAACCATGTGATGAGTGCACCCAAAGTCAACTACCCATTCATTCTATGTAGAATGAGACATTAAGGAATGATCAATTATGGCTTGTAAGGTGAAATTATCAGTGGGTCAAGATTCAGGGGGGACATGTCCTTTCAGGTGTTTAACCTTCTCCTCTAAATAGTCTCTCTTCTTATAGCAGACTTTCTCTACATATCCAGTCTTTCCATAGTACTGGCATGCATTTTTATTTCAACTTTTTTATGGTGCATCTGTCTGTACCTTAGGTTTTTGGTAATTCTTTCTAGGTCACTATATAGAGGTATCAAACTGTACTCAATCTCTAGGATCCATATTTCTCTTTCCCTTGAGCAAGTGGGCTTGATGTTTACCACCAATATTACCTTCTTCAAGAAGTTTGTGTTGATCAATAATCAAAACACCACATAAATATTCAAAGGTGTAATCCTTACCATCTTCCTTGTGTTCTTTCCAGTTGGTGTGGAAATTTGAGACAAACACGTCAGATAGTGTTATCAAATTCATCAGGACCATATAGATGATTTTTCCACCCTTTTTCTTATAGTTCTTTCCACATTCACCCAATTTCAACTGGAGTTATTTGACACATGCCAAATAATCTTCTATTCTATCAAAGGAATGAGGATCGAGAGAAATAAAATATTTCTCCAGCTGCATGATGTGGCTCTCATCGAATCAATTCAACAAATACTTTAACTTCCTATAGAATTGATGAGGGTAGTCAATTCCACTGAGGTGAAACCAAATCGGCTACGAGATATAGGTTGTGATGATCCCCATAGCCTCATCCTTCTTTCCATAAAAATGAACTTTCCATGATCGTATGTTGGATATGGAAATGTAATATTCATATATTTCCAAAGTCATTTACTCTTAGACAAGGTTTCCATATCTGGTATCCATGCTGCATAATTTGATCCATTCAAAACAACAAGATCAATATTTGAATCCATATTCCATATCTAGAAAAACATGCTTGTTTCAAATTTCTAATCAACAAACCACCATCCTAGAGTCAATCACACAACATATTCGACTCAAAAAGGTTTCCAGATAAAAATAAAGGTATTAAACCATCGACTCTGATACCATGTTGGGGAAAGGAGCAGAACTTGTAATGAAATAGATAGACAATTCTACGGATAATTGAAGTGAGAATACAAATTTCAAAGAAAAAAGGTGTTGTCTAAATACACGACAATTACAACACTTAAGAAAAGTGCATTGTGATTAGAACATCACAATGCATATTGGATCTTGATATATCCACATGATATCATTTCAATCACTTGATGATAATGACCCAATGGGTCTGCTATTTATAGTCTCAATATCTAACCAACTTCTAAAGAATTAGAAAGATATTGTCCACATGTAACTGTCTATTATTAGAGTTGACTTTGTCAAATATGAGTTGTCGATTTGACTTGATAATGATGCTCAAATTGACTTCATATGCATCCAACTCATATTCAATTGTTGGGTTGGGCGATCCACCACTCGACTATATTCAACTACTAGTCGATTGTCCGATCGATAGGCATATCGACTACTCAACTGACAAATGTATATATCTGGTCAATCACTCGACTGATTTTGTTCATATGTAGGCCAAACTCACAACTAACTAGACTATATTCATCAAATTTTCCTATTCTATGCACAATGCTTCTTGTTTCCTTAGATTGTAATTTTAGTATCCTTAGCTAGCAATTATTTTTGTTGAAATTCCTCCAGCGATTTATATTTCATTTATTTCACATGCTTTAAGAGTGTTCTAAACATGTCTTTTATATATTTCCTTAATGATGGGTCAAAGGTATTCATGAATTTGACTTGGAAGGTCTAGGAAATCCCTTGAAAAGGATGGGTCAAGGCCTCCAATGAAATTATTTTAAAAGGACATGAATAATATTGATTGGAACCTTGTAACTTTGTAGATAGAAATTGTTTAGAATTTTGATATTTTTTTTTTATGTTGACAACTTTTATAAATTAAGGTTTAAAATTTAATTGAATTACATTCTACTTTTTCTTGAATTTTTTTAATATGTCTCTAATACTATTCTAAGATAGGTTTTGTTAATTTAAAAATGGTCTTTTCCATAATTATTAATTATAAATGAAGAAGGATGATGTCGATAAATGATGATTCTTAATTAAAATAATAGATATAGAAGGGTGATGTTTACAAATTATGTATGCATGCTATTATAATAATAAAGTTTATTTTTTTCTATCATTTGCAAGGATTTGTATGTTTAAACTAAGTCTAATATGCACACATATCTACAACTTGTTTAGAATCAATAAGAAACTGCTAACTATTGTTGATTTAAAATTTTATGGAGATATTTCATTAATGATTTTTCTATTATAGTTTATAGAAATAATTCAAATCAAATCATGTTCATGGTAGGGATAAATACTATATTTTATCTTAGACTAACCTTTAGTACATACCAAGAAGAAAAATGATGTTGAATCTAGAAAACTAACATCATCATATCTTAGGGCTCCAGTATATGATAGTCATAATTGAATAATGATATCAATTGCATATAGTTACATCAACCATTACACTATGATAGGGATAATGTTGAAAAAATCCATTCTCCCCACATGAATTGAAAGATTTCCATGCATCTAGGAGAAATACATAAATTTGGAAGTTAGCAAACTTTGAATTTGTGCACCAACTGGAAAGAGTTGAATCCATTTCAAAGAAAACAATAACTTGCAATTTTGTAGTAAATGGCACCACGTCTTTATATTCGAGGTCATATTTCTCAACCAATAAATCAAAATCCATTTAAATAATAACCTTGATTGTGACATCCCCATCCGGTACGACTCCTACGATGTACAACCTGGTAAAAGCACCGTTAATTTTTATTTATTTTTGTGTGTGTGTGTGTAGGAAGGTAATAATGACATTATACTCAACATTGCAACATGATGACGAGCACAACGCATGAAACTCACACAAAAACAACAACATAATGACCTAACATAAAATCAAATCAAGCACCTGTAAGCAATGTGCGACATTCAACCAACAAAGAATAAGAATGACTACCTACCCGTCCTACCCTGCAATGGTTAGGACCTCTAGGAAACATAGCAATGCTCAAGCCTAGGTTCCCATTGATTTTGACCATTTAAGTTCTCAAGGCTGGCGACTGTTCTGAGGAACAAGGAGGTGTCTGTATCCCGCCCGACACAAGCAGACCAAACCTACTAAGCTAAGGACAATCATCCTAACAACCCAACACACCCAAAATTAATTACACAAGTAACTAGAACCCTTACAGTGAGCAAAGCCAATCACATTGAACATTTACAAAACCACATACAAACATTAATTAATATTAAACAACAACACCCTCAATGGGAAGCGCAAGCTAAAAACGACTTTGTCAACAAACCAACCATTAATCAAGGCTAAAAGGTCAATATCTATGATTTAAATTAGCGTTAATTATAGATCAATTAACCAGTCTAAATTCCATTAGTCAACGAGTTACCAAACGAACTTAACATGAATTACAACTCAAATTTAGCGAGTTTGAGTTACCAATTAGGCGATATCTATAAATCCAACTAACATCAATTACATATCTAAATTAGCAAGTCTAAATTTGCAATCTAGTCTTTACTCACCATACTAATTTTAATATTTATTACAACCTAAATGGACAATTCTATATTAATCTGAATCCCCATCCAACTAGCAATAAACTTGAATAACAACATTAATATTCTTAAAGTGGAATGCTACCTTTAGCACGTATGAACAGTTAAAAATCAACATTAGTCTAGCTATAATGACCGAACTAACCACACTAGTTGTTTATTATCATTGAGGGGGAAACTGCCATCTAATAACATTGTTGTAGAAAATCAACAAGGTAATTACATATATGTTACATAACAATGTATTACAACAGTTAACAATGCATTTAACATAATGATTAACATAACAATTAATTTAGCAATAACAAGGTAGTTTGCATGACTATTTTTATAACAAGTAATATAGCACTAATAGGGCGATTATCATGCTAGTTAACATAACAATTATTATAACAATATCAAGGCAATCTATATGACGATTAACATAATGATTAATATTGAAATAACAAGGCAATTTACATAAATGTTAACCATTTAACTCCCTGTGGCATTAAATCAATAAGAAGGAATCGACTGACCATTGACTCAGGGTAGCAATTAGCATGGCAATTATTGGATCAAAGACATCGTTGTACCAATTATCCTGGCATTTAATAAGGCAATAATATGGAATTTAACATTTCAATTAACCTGGCAATTCCAACAAAAAGGGAAAAAACTGACCATTAACATTACTATAGCAATTGTTTTGGAAATTGATAAGGTAATTAATATAGCAGTTATCGTTGCAATTAACATGGTAATTACATGGCCAGTAACATCGCTGTGGAAATTAAAGTGTGGTAGTGAGAACATTGGGTATACACTCAAGGAGAAGGAGAATAAAAGGGACAGTACCAACTGCAGAAGGACCAACTCGTGGTCATGCAACAACACACTCAGTCAACATGAAGGCAACTTCATGCCACAGTCAAGAATTTAAAGGCAAAATCGTGGTCAATTGCAGCAAGTGAGTTTATGATTTAAATTGCTAAAATCGTGGGCAATTTCAACAACAAATCAGTCAACATTTTTAAGCAATTGCATGGGTGTATTAATCAACAACTCAGTCAATCTATTAGTGTAATTTAGTGGGCGTATTAAACAACAACTCAGCCAGTCTATCAGAGCAATTTCGTGGGCATATTAACAACAACTCAGTCAAATTTCAAAGGGAAAAAACGTGGCATCAATTAATTGCAAATTGTGGGCATTAACAGGAATCATATGGCAGAAATTTTTTAAAGAAAAACTCAGTCTTCATCAAGGGAAAAATCACCCCAAAGGTAAAACAAAATGCAGACCGAGAAATCATTCATTTTCCATTGCCATAATACCCAATATAAAAGTTGCAGACAAGAATAATTCCTCTTTTCCATCGCCAGAATGCCAATTATAAAATTTGCAGAGATGAAATCATTTATCTTTTCTGTTTCCATAATACAAAATAGAAAAAAAAATGCAGTCATGAAACCATTGCGTTTTTCCATTACCAAAATACCCAATATAAAAGTTGCAGACAAGAATAAATCCTCTTTTCCATTGCCAGAATGCCAATTATAAAATTTTCCGACATGAAATCATTTCTCTTTTCCATTTCCATAATACAAAATAGAAACAAATACAGTCATGAAACCATTGCGTTTTTCCATTACCAGATTACCCAAAATTTTACAGATAGGGAATCAATTCGTTCTTCCATTGCTATAACCCCAATAGAGTGTAGACGTTAGTAAGAGAATGCAAGGATCCAATGGGAAAGGTCATGGAATGATTGTAGGGTTTCTATTAGTCAAGGCATAGATAAAACCAACCAGGACACCAGATAATCCACATGTAGAGGTCATTGCCAGATGGAAGAACCAACAATCAGCCAGGGAAAAACATCAAGGGTAGCCGGCTAATAGGTTCATCCTTCGCACATCATCCTCGCACAGAAAACCAGGGCGTTGAGATCCATAGGTATTTTAACGCTAAGGCAACGGCCCTATATCAAGCTTCTGGCCGACTGCTCAGGCGAGGACTGGTGAGCTAGGGACGAAGGCTAAACAACCACGAAGGTCACAATCAACACAGAAAGGTGGTCAAGATGTGCAGGGAGATGAAGCAATGGAAGTCAATATATCATCATCGAGCTAGGCTAAATTTTTTTCAGAAAACCATCTAAGCAATCAGTTCACTTACCCAAGTAAAAATGAAGATTCAAGCATAAGTTCTAAAACAATTTACCATACAAAATGAAGAAAGCATACCGTTTCCTGTTCGGAGTTGATGTCCCGTGTTCTCATTGCAACTCCCACATGTCGACTGACGAGACTTCACCGGTACCTCCCTGCTAATGCTAGGGGTAATATTCTTCCCCCTTAACCCCCCAAGCCACAAAGGGGCCAAACACTCACTATCCAGAGATTTTGACTAGCTCCCAGCTTGCCTTGCAAGGCCGAGCTACCACTGCTCATTGAGCTGGGTATCCCAACTCCCACAAGTTAAGTCAGTCAAGTGGATATTTCTGTAGCGTAACGTTACGCAAACCGAAGAGATCCAACCTCCATCTCCTCCCTTCATTATATAGAGTTTCGTGGTTCCTTACTTTCCTAAAATCTCTTTTAATTAAGTTTTTTTAAATTTAGTTCCTAAAAATTCCTCCCCGTACAAGTGTCACCCATCCCCTTCATTCCTCCATAAATTAATTTCTTTAATTAATTAATTATCTGTATTTCCATCACCCACCTAGAGTTACTCCTAGAATCACTCCTAGGTGTCCCAAAATTCTCTTACAGGTTTTAATGGCTTTCCCTATTATTACATTGCCAGTTTAGTTTAAATTAGAAAGCTCTTAAATGGTAGATACTTTACTAAGCTTGACTTTCCACTTTTTCCCTTATGTTCCCCTTTTTCCCTTTTTATGTTTACCTATTTTTCTAGTTTCCTAATATTTTAGATTTTCCCTCTTTCCCCTTTTTAATTAGAACTCAAAAAGGCAAGTGTGGAAATTAACCCTTTTTCCCTTTTCTCATTTAATTAGTATATTTTAAATTATCAAAATAATAAAACAATTAATTCCCTTTTTTTTTTTAAATTATGACAACAGATTTTTTATTTTTTATTTTTATTTTTTGAAAAAATTAAATTTCTTACTCCCTCCATGTTACAAGATTTAACGAAGATCATACTCTTAATTTATTTTGTTTTTAATTATATATATATATATATATCAATTTTATTTTTTTTAATAAAAAGGATAAAATTTTATCACTAGCATGATTTATAGCTAGACCTTAATTTTCCTGATGGGTGACATTTTATTAGGGAAAAAGTTTTTTTTTAATTCTTATCACAGTGTTCATCCTAAGGCCGACTAGGTTCATTCATTTATCAAAATAACACGACGTGCCCTTCAGGATGCACTAGGTGATCTAAGGGTGCCACTCGCCTCATCTGTTCCCTTACGCGACGTGCCCTTCAGGACACACTGCGTGTTCCAAGGGTGTCATTTGCCTCTTGACTAACTTGCTAGACATCAAAAAACCCTGGAGTCAATACTTCTCTACGTGAACTTATGGGAGACTAAGGGCCTCTTGATGCAGGAGCATCACCAACATCAAGCGAGCGTGGGGCAAGTGACAACGCATTTTGGCACATGATAAAATTATTTGAATGTTTTTGAAGTAAATACGCAAACATAAATGAAACAATTAAGGAAGGGCGCACTTCCATATTGTAAACAGACCTTGAGTGTCCCGCTCTCATCTGTATTAGGCGAAGGCATTTAAGTTAATGAATGTAAGTAGGTAGAATTGAATTCCTAGATTAGATAGTTTTATGAGCCAGAGGGAAAACGGATATAGACACCCTCACTTGTATTATTGTAGCAATTAGCAGCGTTATGAGAAGAGAGAATAGGAGAGAAAAAGCAGAGAGTTGTGTAGAGTAAACCCCATGTATAGAAGTTCTGGATTGATACAAGGATCTTTAGTTCAGACTCATGGTGTCCAATTGCTTTATGTGTTGCACATGCTGATTTATATACGTTTGTTTACCCTATGTTATGCATTTTTCTTTGTTGTGTGAATGTATGATTTCATATTGAATGTCTGAAATCTGAAGAGAGGGACAACAGAGAATGAGTTTCAATTGTTTCTCTGTCTGAGCAAGAGTTTTCCTACAAGGAATGCAATGAAATTGTCCGCAAGGTGTGCGTTGATAGAAGTCAGAGTTCGTCTCTGCAAGCTTAGGAGAGATAACACTGTTCTCATTCTCCCAGAAGTGCAATTCAAGCACAGGATTCGTGCAAGGAGT
Source organism: Picea engelmannii (assembly GCA_009831015.1). Classification (NCBI taxonomy): domain Eukaryota; kingdom Viridiplantae; phylum Streptophyta; class Pinopsida; order Pinales; family Pinaceae; genus Picea; species Picea engelmannii. The sequence goes on along the minus strand of ML783550.1, from coordinate 315,608 downwards.
GCGCAAGCTGAGTGAAGTCTTAGTGTTTGCAGACTGAGCGAAGTGGTGGAAAGACTATTGTTGCAGAGAGTACACAGAGTCGGAGAACTCAATACCTGGAAGTATTCAAGAATTGTTGCAAGGAGTGCGTGTAGGAGTCTTCTTGAGGACTCGAGTTGTCAAAGAAAAGATCAGGAGGTTTAGTAACTTGAAGCATTTAGAGAGAAGGTGCAGTGATATCATTTTGCGGGTAGACAAGTTTTGCGAAAGAGCACTTTGTTCATTTCGTGGGAATTGTCAAGGAGAAAATTGATGGTCGGAATTCTTCATGGAGAATTTGCGAGGTCCCGGAAGCTGTCTAATCTTGCAAGGGAGTGAGGAGGTTACAAAAGCATCCATCGAGCATAAATCTTGGGAGAAAATGGGTCGTTGGATCACTTGCAGAATCGGATCTCAGGGATTCGTGAATTGAAAGGTTAAAGTCTTTGCATCAAAACTCGCGAGGTCGCAAGGTGCGAAGTCCTGAGATAGTGAAGGGATCTGAGGCATTTGGCGGAAGAAGGACACGTGTCACTTGATCACCTGTATCAGGGACTTGAACATTGGAGGTCATTCAATTTCACGAGTGGTGAAGTTGCGAAGTGAATCAAAGCCATCCATCGGAGGAGGACATGTGTCAAAGATCAGAGGATCTCCCGAATTTGGGGTTTCGCAAGGTGAAAGCCCAAAGTTCGGGCGCTCGAAATAGCAAGAAGTGAATCCGCAAAGTGCTGAGAGCCAGCATGAGGGACATGTGGAAGAACCACAAGGTGGGCCCGGGAAGTGGACCAGCGGACACACATCACACATTTGGAGGAGTCAACACCTCATTGACCGCTCGCGTCTCGGGGACTCGGGAGAAAAGGGAACGAAGGTTTGACATTTGAACTCGTGAAGACGTGAGAGGAAAAAAGCGCTAGTACTTAGCCTAGCCGGTGGTCGTGCAAGGAGGGAGATGATGAAAGGGGAGCCATAACCATTTTGCGGTCTCGGGTATCGTGAAATTGGAGGAGGAAGAGTCAGAGTTTCAACTCGTGAACTCACAAAATCGCGAACCACGAAAAAGAACCTGTGGATCGATTTTAAGGTGGATTCTAGCCGAGAATCTGAAAGAGATGATCCAGCTCGAAGGGCATATAGAACGATCCTGTGAGAGGATCTTGGTCCCGAGGGGCCAATAGGGTCTGCATCAATTTGGTATCAGAGCTCAGAAATGTTTCTTTTCTTTCTGTAGCAGGTTAAAGGAATATTCACCATGCCTCCGAGAAGAAGGGACATGCAAACACCCGATGCGCCAGAGGAGAGGGAAATACCAAGAAGAAGGGGTAGGCAGATGCCTGATCCAGACATAGAAAGAGAAATAAGTGAACTACGTGCTAGACTCGAGGATATGTAGACAACACAGAGGTGTACAACTGGTGCTAGGGATCTTAGTGATTTCGAAAGTGAAGATGAAGTTGGACATGAAGGAGAAGAAGTCACAGCAGAGGATGCAACAAATGAACGTTTGCTTAGAGTTGTTGCAAGAATGGGTGCAAGAGCCAAAATGGACATTCCATCTTACGAGGGAAACCTGGATGTCGAGGAGCTTCTAGACTGGATTAGATCTCTGGACACATATTTTGACTATGAAGATGTCGAGGAAGACAAAAAGGTCAAACATGTTGTCAAAAGATTGAAAGGACATGCAGCATTGTGGTGTGATGAGCTACAAGCTGACAGATGCTGCAAAGGCAAGCAGAAGATCAAGAGTTGGGATAGGATGATTGTGAAGATGAAGGAAAAATTCATTCCCAGGGATTACGAGATTACTCTGTTTCAGAGAATGCAAAATTTGAGACAGAAGTTGATGACAGTGAAGTTGTACATTGAAGAATTCTACAGGCTGAACATCAGGGTAGGTCATCGCGAAAGTGATGATGAAAAGGTTGCCAGGTACATAAATGGTCTAAGATACGACATTCAGGATGAGATGAGCATGATGACCATCCAAATGGTGGAAGATGCTTATTAGATGGCTCTAAAAGTTGAAGAGAAGCAGAGCCGAAAGCAGGGTAAAAGAGGTCGAGGAAGAAGTCAGCCCAGAGGCAAATCAGTTGCCCAGGATATAAATCAGAAACCCAGGGAAGACCGAAAGAAACCTCAAACTCATATTGAGAGAGGTGGAAGTTCACAGAGAGGGTAGCATACCGAACAGAGAGGTCAATATGCTGATGCAAACATTTTTCCTCGTACTAGAGGTAGAGGAAGAGGAAGAGGTGGAGTGGTAAAATGATTCACATGTGGAAAGAATGGACACAAATCGTATGAGTGCCCAGACAAAAAGAAAGAAGGTGGTGAAACTCACATCGCCGAAGCACAGAGGTGGAATGTTGAGGCAAAAGATGCTGAAGGTGGAAGATCGTTGATGATGCGAAAATTTCTCTTAATGAAAGAGAAGGAGGTGGAGAATCCAGTGCAAAGAAACAGTCTTTTCCGGATTGCTTGCAAGACCAAAGACAAGGTATGCAAGGTCATTGTGGATAGTGGTAGCACAAATAATCTTGTTTCTACAGAGATGGTAGAAAAGCTGGAGCTGGAGATGATTGAACATCCAAGCCCATACAGAGTTTCGTGGCTACAAAAAGGACATCAGGTAAATGTCACTAAACAATGTTTAGTTTAGTTTAAAATAGGAGGGTATAAAGATGAAATACTCTATGATGTTATTCCCATGGATGTTTGTCATCTATTGATGGGTAGACCATGGAAATATGACAGGAATTTGATTCATGATGGGAGGAAGAACGCATACACCCTAGAGAAAAATGGGAGAACTCACATGTTGTTGCCGATCAAAGATAAAGAGGTGAAACCTAAAATAAGCAACACTGTACTTCTCATGAGTGGGAAGGAACTTCTTACAAAGGTTAATAAGAAGGAGGAACCGCAATTCATTGTGGTCAGAAAGCCAAAATTTATTTTAACCAGCACAAGGGTAGATGATTTACCATAAGAGGTTCAGGAACTACTGGAGGAGTTCACTGACATAGTAGTGGACGAACTACCTCGTTCGTTGCCATTGATCAGAAGTGTGAGTCATCATATTGATCTCATACCTGGAGCTAGTTTACTAAACAAAGCAGTGTATAGATTGACGTCGTAGGAGAATGAAGAGTTCAAATGACATGTCCAGGATTTAATGGATAAAGGTTTGGTTAGAGAAAGCTTGAGTCCTTGTGTTGTTCCGATAGTGCTCAGTCCAAAGAAAGAAGGAGCCTGGAGGATGTGTACTAACTCAAGGGAGATCAACAAGATAACCATTAGGTACAAATTTCCATTGCCAAGGATGGATGATTTGATGGATTGCTTGAGTGGGGCCAAATTGTTTTCAAAGATTGATTTGAAAAGTGGATATCACCAAATTTGTATGAGGGAAGGTGATGAATGGAAGACAATGTTAGAAAAACAGGACCGCGGAGCAATAAAATAAAACAAATGCAGAAACAAAACACAGAAGACACACAATACAAGAGAGACACAGATTTACGTGGTTCACCCAGTGTGGGCTACGTCCACCAGAGAAATTGCCAAGTCCTTCCTTTATTATTATCCAGTAAATGAAGGGATACAACCTACAACAAAACCCACTGTAACTTCCTCTTCTTTCTCTCACAGTCTCCTCTCTCATAATACAATATTCACCATCAACCATAGCCACAATACATTTCCCTCATAAAAGAGAGTTGCCTTCTAGGGAAAAAAAACCCTAACATAATCTCTACCGTTAGATATGCGACCTTATAATGAACGGTCCAGATTTACAATGAAATTACAATATACTTTTATAAGGAAATTTTTTCTTTGGGGGCTTCGCCCCAATACCCCCATCGGGTGATACTGCCCCTGAACCCCCGTTGGGGGCCCGCTTGCCCCCAGACCCCCCATCCGGGGGGATAGGCCCCCCAGACCCCGCAGAGGGGGTACCCCCCCTCTTCACTCCCCCGCTTGGAAGAGTGTACATACTTTTGGGGTGTAAATACTTCATGGGGTATAAACACGGCTGAAAGAAAGGACCTCTGAATCAGGAAGATAATCAGCTCCACAACAACCAGACAACCTTCAAGACTAATGAAGGGTTGTATGAATGACTTGTTATGCCATTTGGCTTAACAAACACACCAAGTACCCTCATGAGGTTGATGAACGAAGTCCTGAAGGATTTCATCAGAAAATTTGTCATTGTGTATCTTGATGACATACTGATTTTCAGTAAAATGGAGGCAGGGCATCTGAAACATTTGGTTACAATGATGAAGAGGCTACAACAAGAGAAGCTTATGATAAACATGAAGAAATCCTCATTCATGAAAACAGAGCTCATTTATTTGGGTTTTGTAATTTCTGTAGACAAGTTGAGGATGGATCCAGATAAGGTGGAGGTAATTAAGAATTGGCCATCACCGAAGAGTATATTTGAGGTGAGAAGTTTTCATGGATTGGCTAGTTTCTACTGGAATTTCATCAGGAATTTCAGTGGAATTAGTGCTCTGATGATGGACAGAATGAAGAAGAGACACAAGTCTTTTCACTGGATAGAAGAGGCTGAGAAAATTTTCAATTTGTTGAAGAGGAAAATCACGGAACAACCAATTTTGGTGTTGTCGTATTTCAAAACGACATTTCAAGTAAAATGTGATGCAAGTGGGTTTGCAATAGGGGCAGTCTTAAGCCAAGAAGACAGGCCGATAGCATACTTCAGTGAGAAGCTGAATAAAGTGAAAGTGAAATACTCCATGTATGACAAGGAGTTCTATGCTATTATTCAGGCATTGAAGAAATGGATACACTACTTGATTCCTAAGGAGTTTGTCTTATACAGTGATAATCATGCTTTGCAATTTGTGACTCAACAGTAGAAGTTGAATCAAAGACATGTTAAATGGGTTGAATACATGAAAAACATTACTTTTGTAACCAAGCATATTTCTAGAACTACTAACAAAGTTGTTGATGCTTTGAATAGGAAATGTTTGTTGCTGCAGGAGCTTAGAGTCAAAACACTGGGTTTTGATGATCTTAGGGTCATGTACAGAGATGATCCAGATTTTAAAGAGGCGTATGAAGAAGCTGAGAATCCAATTCTCAGGGACAAAAGCCAATGGGTAGAATACATGATCTAGGATGGATTGTTTTTTATGGGAAATCAACTTTGTATTCGAAAATGCTCGATCAGGGAGAATTTGTTGAAGGAGAAACATAGTGGAGGATTGGTCGAACATTTCAGTCATGACAAGACGTTCACAAAGTTGAATGAGTCATATTTTTGGCCAGGAATGAGAGCAGACGTCAAAATATTCGTGGACAGATGTAGAATTTGTCAACATTCAAAAGGAAAGAGACAGAATGCAGGCTTATATCAACCATTACCCATACCTGACAGGCCATGGGATGCAGTAAGCATGGACTTCATATTGGGGTTGCCAAGAACACAAACAGGGTTTGACTCAATCTTTGTGGTAGTGGATAGATTTTCCAAAATGGCACATTTCATACCGTGTGAGAAAACCAATGACGCAACTCACATTGCAAATCTGTTTTTCAAAGAGGTCATTCGACTTCACGGCTTACCAAGGATCATAGTTTCGGATCCAGACACCAAGTTCATGGGACACTTCTGGAGAACCTTATGGAAAAATCTAGGAACGAACTTGTCGTTCAGTTCATCTTATCATCCTCAGACGGATGGACAGAAAAAAGTTGTGAACATAAGTTTGGGAGACTTGCTAAGGATCTTGGTTACAAAACACCACAGTCAGTGGGACAATATTCTACTACAGGCGGAATTTGCGTATAACGACTCACTAAATAGAAGCACAGGGTAGATTCCATTCCAGATTGTTTATGGGATGAAACCAAGAGGAGTTTCGAAATTGAGAGATTCAAAACAGAATGCAACTAGGAGTGCTAATGCAGAGGATTTTGCTAAAACAATGAAGGAACTTCACAGCCAAGTGAAGGAGCGATTGCAGAACTTGAGACAAGAGCATAAATGTAGAGAAAATCAACATAGGAGACAACTTCAATTTGAGGTTGGTGATTTGATTCTAGCACATCTGAGAAAGGAAAGGTTCCCGAAGCGGACATATAACAAACTAAAGATGAAGAAGATCAGACCATGTAAGATCTTGAAGAAATTTGGGGTAAATGATTATGAGATTTAATTACCCGATGGGATAATAATTTCTATGATATTCAATGTCTCATATTTATACCCATACAAAGCTGAGGAAGCAAGAACAAGTGATGTAAAACCAGAGGTTCAGTGGGCTAAACAGATGCTAGTTGCAGGAAATACACAGATGGAAAGCATACTGGACAAGAGAGTTAGCAAGAGGACTAGGAGAAAGGAATACTTTGAATACTTGGTCAAGTGGAAAGGTCATCCAGTTGAAGATGCCAGTTGGGAAAATGAAGCAGAAATCCAGAAGCATGGATAGACCGTGTGCGAGCTCATGGACAGGAGCCCATGAAAATTTCCAAGCAAGGGATTATGATGCAGGAGCATCACCAACATCAAGCGAGCATGGGGCAGGCACCAATGCATTTTGGCACATGATAACATTATTTGAATGTTTTTGAAGTAAATACGAAAACATAAATGAAACAATTAAGGAAGGGTGTACTTCCATATTGTAAACAGACCTTGAGCGTCTCGCTTTCATCTGTATTAGGCAAAGGCATTTAAGTTAATGAATGTAAGTAGGTAGAATTGAATTCCTAGATTAGACAGTTTTAGGAGTCGAAGGGAAAGCGGATATAGACACCCTTACTTCTATTATTCTAGAAATTAGCAGCATTATGAGAAGAGAGCATAGGAGAAAAGAGGCAGAGAGTTGTGTAGAGTAAACCCCATGTATAGAAGTTCTGGATTAATACAAGGATCTTTAGTTCAGACTCACGGTGTCCAATTGCTTTCTGTGTTGAACATGCTAATTTATATACGTTTGTTTACCCTCTGTTATGCATTTTGCTTTGCTGTGTGAATGTATGATTTCATATTGAATGTCTAAAATCTGAAGAGAGGGAGAGCAGAGAATGAGTTTCAATTGTTTCTCTATCCAAGAAAGAGTTTTCCTGCAAGGAATGCAATGAAATTGTCCGCAAGGTGTGCGTTGACATAAGTCAGAGTTCATCTCTCCAAGATCAGGAGAGATAACACTGTTCTCATTTTCGTAGAAGTGTAAGTCAAGAACAAGAGTTGTGCAAGGAGTGCGCAAGCCGAGTGAAGTCTCAGTGTTTGCAAACTGAGTGAAGTGGTGGAAAGACTGTTGTTGCAGAGAGTACACAGAGTCGGAGAACTCAATACCTGGAAGTATTCAAGAATTTCCTCAAGGAGTGCGTGCAGGAGTCTTCGTGAGGACTCGAGTTGTCAAAGAAAATCTCAGGAGGTTTAGTACCTTGGAGCGTTTAGAGAGAAGGCGCAGTGATATCATTTCACGGGTAGACAAGTTTTGCAAAAGAGCACTTTGTTCATTTCGTGGGAATCGTCAAGGAGAAAATTGACGGTCAAAATTCTCCGTGGAGAATTTGCGAGGTCTCGGAAGCCGTCCGATCTTGCAAGGGAGCGAGGAGGTTACTGAAGCATCCATTGGGCATAAAGCTCGAGAGAAAATGGGTTGTTGGATTACTCGTGGAATCAGCTCTCGGGGATTCACGAGTTGGAAGGTCGAAGTCTTTGCATCAAAACTCGTGAGGTCACAAGGTGAGAAGTCCCAGGATAACGAAGGGATCTGAGGCATTTGTCGGAATAAGGACATGTGTCGCATGATCACCCATATCAAGGACTTGAACATCGGAGGTCAGAAAGGGAGGTCATTCAATTTCACGAGTAGCGAAGTTGTGAAGTGAATCAGAGCCATCCATCGTAGGAGGACATGTGTCAAAGATTAGAGGATCTCATGAATTCGGGGTTTTGCAAGGTGAAAGCCCAAAGTTCGGGTGCTCGAAATAGCGAGAAGCAAAGTCGTGAAGTGCTGAGAGCCAGCACGAGGGACACATGGCAGAACCACAAGGTGGGCCTGGGAAGTGGACTAGCGGACACACGTCACACATTTGGAGGAGTCAACACCCCGTTGACCTCTCGGGTCTTGGGGACTCGAGAGAAAAGGGAATGGAGGTTCAATGTTTGAAATCTCAAAGACGCGAGAGGTGAAAAGCGCTAGTGCTTATCCTAGCCGGCGGTCGCGCAAGGAGGGCCTGACGAAAGGTGATCCATAACCATTTCGCCATCTCGGGTATCGCGAAATTGGAGGAGGAAGAGTCAGAGTTTCAACTCCTGAACTCACGAACTGCGAAAAAGAACTTGTGGATCGATTTTAAGGCGGATTCCAGTCAAGAATCTGAAAGAGCCGATCTAGCTCGAAGGGCATATAGAATGATCCTGTCAGCGGATCTCTATCCCGAGGGGCCAATAGGGTTTGCGTCACCTCTAAGGAATAAGGCCCTTGCCTTACTTCACACCCCTTAGAATCATCGTGAGTGACTATCGCAGTCTTCCCTCATGGCATCGTGGGTCCTCTCAAACTAGGTAAACGTTAACCTATAGTTCGAGCCATGGAAGGAGTGCTAGTAGGCTGTGGTAGGGATGCTTTCCACACCTCCCCCTCAACATCTCTAGTAGTCGTGCATGACCCCTTTACTCTAAATGTGAGTCTGGTCGGCAAGCTATCATTAGTCTGCATCATCAACAAATCATGTCAAAATATATCCATATCATATCATCTATTCAGATGCAATAATATCACAGTAATACAATCAAACCCCAAATGTACACTCCCTAACTTAATATAGAGTCGAAGGGGTTCCATCGATGCCTCTACATCCTCAAGGTACAAAATCCTGCACACTCAGTAAAACTGAGTCAATAACACCTGTCTATGTCAATGCAGTGAAACAACATGTCATCAATCCATAAAGCCTCATAATCAAAATCAAAATTTTTAAAAGCATAATAATCCAGATCACTTGTGAGTAAGTTTCGTCAAAGAATATGTTTGCTCAGTGTGCTAGAGCGGGATGTTACATACACCCCCTCTTGGTCTAAACTTCATCCCGAAGTTTCAAAGTATATATGCCGAAATAAAGTGTATCACAGTATCATATGTCTATCTATCAAACAAAAATGGAAACTACTCGCGCATATCATATGCGTTCTCCCAGGTCTCTGAGTGCGGACTATAATTGTATCACTGGACCTTGACCTGCTCTATCGTTCGATGCCGTAGATGTCAAACATGATGATCCAAGATGTGGATCGACTCAGCTATGAGATCCCCCTCGTCTGATACCTACAAGGAACTCATGTCAATAACATGTGTAGGATCACTAATACAATGTCTCAAAACAGATACATGAAAAACATCATGCATACACCTCAAATAATCTGGCAAGGCTACTCAATAGGCCATGGGCCCCTTTCTCTCCACAATCTCAAAAGGTCCCATGAACCTAGGAGAGAGTCTATCTCCCTTCCCAAACTTGATCAAACTCTTATGCAGTTTAACCCACAAGAAGACTCGATCGTCGACCTCGTAACTACGGTCAACACAGTGAGCATCGACATAACTCTTTTGTCGATCCTACGCTTCTTTAATCCTTTGTCTTATTGTTTGCATTTTCTCTTCCATTTCTTGGATCGCTTCTAGTCCCACCAGGATCCTATCCTCAAGTGGATCCCAACTCAAAGGCATTCGACACGGTCTCCCATAAATAAACTCGAAATGTGCCATCTTAATGGTGCTATGGTAACTGTTGTTGTAAGTGAACTCCACTAGTGGCAATAATTCTTCCCAGTGCTTTTGTTGGTCCATCACGTACATGCGCAACATGTCCTCCAAGTTCTGGTTCATTCATTTGGTTTGCCCGTCAGTCTCTGGGTGATACGTAGTACTAAAGTTAAGTTGGGTTCCCAAGGCCTCTTGGAAACTCGTCCAAAATAGTCTAGTAAACACCGATCCTCGATCGGATATAATCCTCTTAGGCACACCATGCACCCTCACAATCTCACTGATGAAATATTTATCTATGTTAGGTGCCTGATACATCGTATGCACATGAATAAAGTGAGCACTCTTTGTCAAAGTGTCTACTACTATGAAAATCAAGTCATGTCTCCTTGTTGTTAGTGGAAATCCAACAATAAAATCCATCGAAATAACCTCCCATTTCGATTCTGGAAGAGCATTTGGTTGTAGTAATCCTACTGGGTGTCTTTGTTAAGCCTTTACCTGCTGAAATTCTAGACATATGGCCACATAGTTGACTATGTCTACCTTCATTCCCTTCCAGAAGAATAAGGGTTTAAGGTCTTCCCTCATCTTCGTGACTCTCCGGTGAGCCATGTAAACTGCTCTATGACCCTCGCTCAGGATCAACATCCTCAACTCGTCGTTCGACGGTATGTAGATCCGATTTTTAAACCTCAATAATCCATCGCTATCAAACAAAAATCCTTTAAATCATGGTATCATTATTGTGTTTTGTCCGATAAAACCCTCGACCTCTTTGTACCAGTCATCATCATGCTGTAAAGTTAGAATCTTTTCACGCAGATTCGTCTGAGGAGGCAGCACCAAAAATATGCCTGGTCTCCAACTCAATGCATCTGCCACTCAGTTCACTATTCCTTTTATGTAAGTAGTCTCAAAGTCGTACTCGCTAAGCAATTCCGATCAATTTCGTTGTCACGCGTTCATGTCACTTTGTGTAAATATGTGTTGTAGTCCACAGTGGTCAGTCTTTAGTTCAATTTTTTGTCCAACAAGGTAGTTTCTCCAAAGCTTCAAGGCATATAAAATGGCTAACAACTCCAAATCGTGCGTCACGTAGTTCTCCTCATGCCTTCTGAGTTTCCTCAAAATGTAAGAGATCACTCGTACATCTTGCATCAAGACCCCACATAAGCCTTCCTTGGATGCGTCAGTGCATACCAAGAAGTTTGCATCCATGTCAGGGACCTTTAGTATCTATGCTGCTATGAACAACTCCTTGAGCCTCTGAAATGATTCCACGCATTTATTGGTCCAAACAAATTTCTTATTCTTCTTCTGCAACTCCGTGATCAGATTTTCTATATTAGAAAATACCTCGATGAACCGTCGATAATATCCTACTAAACCCATGAAGCTACGCACTTCTGGGACATTCATTGGCACAAGCCATTCCATAATAGCCTTGACCTTGGCTGGATCCATAATGATGCTATCACCAGAGATGACATTCCCTAAGTAGTGAAGCTTTGATTGATAAAAAGAGCATTTGGAAAACTTCTCATATAGTTTGTGCTCTCACAGACACTGTAGTACCAAGCGCAAGTGCTTGTCATGCTCCTCCATCATCTGAGAGTAGATCAAAATATCATCAATGAATACTTGGATGAACTTGTCCAAGTACTCGCGGAACACCCCATTCATCAAAATCATAAATACTCCTGGGGCGTTTGTCAGTCCAAACGGTAAAATAGTAAACTCGTAATGTCTAAACCTCGTCTTAAAGGCGGTCTTAGGAACGTCACCTTCCTTAATCCGTAATTGGTGGTATCCTGATCACAAGTCAATCTTTGAGAACACTGTTGCACCCTTCATTTTATCGAGCATATCATCAATTCTCGGCAAAGGATACTAATTCTTGATCGTGGCCTTGTTCAGTTGACGGTAGTCAATGCAAAGCCTCCACAAACCATCCTTATTTCGTATGAAAATAATAGGTGCACCCTATGGTGACACACTAGGACGTATAAGTCCCACGTTCAACAACTCCTTCAGTTGCATTTTCAACTCTTGTAACTCTGGGGTCGACATCCGATAAGGCGTTCTTGCTATCAGTTTAGTCCCTGGTTTTAGGTCTATGGTAAACTCCAATTCCCTCTCTGGCAGCATCCCAGGTAACTCCTCCGGAAATGCGTTCGCAAAGTCTCTCATAACCGGAAGGTGTTCTAAACCTTCAATTAATCCCTTCTCGTTTAATGCAAGGATCACATAAATCTTTCACCCCTTGTGCATGCTCTTCTGTAGCTGTAAGGAAGAGATGAACCTCAGGGAAACTCGCTGGTTCCATCCTACAATCACTCGTCTCTATCCCTCATCATTGACCAAGCTCAACCATTTCATATTACAATTGAGTATCGCCTCATGCAATTCCAACCAATCCATACCAATCATGACATCATAAGATCCTAAGATCGTGATGTACAAGTCGGCCTTGGTGAATAAATCTCCCAGGTTGAGGATACAACCCGTAACCTTTCCTCCAACCCTTTTCTTGTCTCTCGAGGCCATTTCTACAAAGATAAACTCATCCTGTTCGACTGCCTTTACCTTAATCATTTTTTTCTCTACACCCGAAAGGAAACTTTTGGTAGAACTGAGATCTATCAAAATAATAAGGGTCTGGTCAGCGATGGTACCTTTCATCTCGAGCACAGTCAACTGATGCTCTGCCTGGTGGTTATTCACCACTACATGAATTCGATGGGCCTTTCTCATATCTACCATGGTAGTGGGTCCAACTGATCTGGATTCTCTAGTCCTCTCCACAAGGTAGTCGCACTGGTAGTGTGGCTCCCCACACATCCAACACCCCTTTTTTGGCCCAATAGTCCTGGTACCTGAAGTAGAAGATGATGGCCCACCAGCCTAGAATCCTGGTCTGTTCTACTGAACATGCCTAAACTGTTGTTGATGTGGTCGATGTTGTTTCTTATGTTTTAGTCCCCGATAAGGTGTCTGCTGCTAAGGCGTCGGTCACCGAGGTGTAGTGAAAGAGGATCCCCTCTGGAAGACACGATATCCTAGCGTATGTCTGGCTGGTGTCTAATGTTGTTGTGCTCCAGATGACACATGCTCTGCTGGTCTCGCTGGAGTCCTGGTCTGACCCCCACTGAAAATCTCCTCCTCTTCTATGAGGGCCTTTTGGATGGCATCATGTAAGGTTTGAGGCATCAAAATCCTGACCTTTGCATGTATGATGTCGTTAAGGCCGAACACGAACCTGTTGACCTTAAGTTTCTCAATGTTAAGGTGTGGAGCATACCTGAGTAGCTCCATAAAACAGGCCTCATACTCGGGCACCATATGACCACCCTATCATAAGGCATTGAACTCATTGAGTTGACGCTCAATGAATTCCTCTAAAAGGTACCTCTCTCAGAACTATTCCTCAAACAGTTCCCATGACACATCTTCAATGACCATGTTCAGTTGTGGTAGGAGCATATTCCACCATAGAAGAGCGTTCCCCTTCAGTTGAAAGACCGACATGCAGACCTTCATGTTGGATATATAATCGCGAAGTGCAAAGCACATCGCCATGTTCTCCAACCATGCCTCGACAGCTGCACCATCTGGGGCACCAAAGAACTCAAGAAATTTGACCTTCTTGAGTTCACGGTGAATTCTACCAGTACTGATCGGAGCCCACAGTGGAACCTCAACGAGTACCAGAGCCCTAGCCTCATCTTTGTCCAAACAGTTGATCAATGCCTCAGGCATGCGCTAAAAATATATCATCATTATGACCACATCACCAACTGCTATATGCTCCTGTCCGACAACCTGCTCATCTCCTTGAGGGTTAGATCCCTCAGGTGTTGATGCTATTGGAGGCGTCACACCTCCTCCCCTATAACCTCGTCGTCTACCTCTGCAACTTCCTCTAACCATGTTTACCTGCACAAATACAAGTCAAATCAATTAGTAACATTATAATCAAATCATATCAATGAAATCCGTAGTGATCCCAAGTGACGGGTTGAACCCACTCTGATACCACATGTGACATCTCCATATGGTACGACTCCTACGATGTACAATCGGTAAAAACACCCTTAATTTTTATTTATTTTTGTGTGTGTGTAGGAAGGTAATAATGACATTATGTTCAACATCGCAACACGATGACGAACACAATGCATGCAAATCACGCAACAACAACATAACAACCTAACATAAAATCACATCAAGCACCTAGAAGCAATGTACGACATTCAACCGACGAAGAATAAGAATGACTACCCGCCCGTGCTACCCTGTAATGGTTAGGACCTCCAGGACACATAAGCAACGCTCAAGCCTAGGTTCCCATTGATTTTGACCATTTAAGGTCTCAAGGATAGCGACTGTTCTGAGGAACAAGGAGGTGTCTACATCCTGCTTGACACAAGCATACCAAGCCTACTAAGCTAAGGACAACCATCCTAACAACCCAACGCACCCAAAATTAATTACACAAGTAACTAGAACCCTTACAGTGAGAAAAACTAATCACATTGAACGTTTACAAAATCACATACAAACATTCATTAATATTAAACAACACCCTCAACGGGAAGCACAAGCTAAAAATGACTTCGTCAACTACCCAACCATTAATCAAGGCTAAAAGGTCAATATCTATGATTTAAATTGGCGTTAATTACAGATCAATTAGCGAGTCTAAATTCCATTAGTCAACGAGTTACCAACCAAACTTAACATGAATTATGACTCAAATTTAGCGAGTCTGAGTTACCAATTAGGCGATATCTATAAATGCATCTAACATCAATTACATATCTAAATTAGCAAGTCTAAATTTGCAATCTAGTCTTTACTCACCATACTAATTTTAATATTTATTACAACCTAAATGGAAAATTCTATATTAATCCAAATCCCCATCCAACTAGCCATAAACTTGAATAACAACATTAATATTCTTAAAGTGGAATGCTACCTTTAGCACGTATGAACAGTTAAAACTAAACATTAGTCTAGCTATAATGACCGAACTAACCACACTAGTTGTTTATTATCATTGAGGGGGAAACTCCCAACTAATAACATTGTTGTAGAAAATCAACAAGGTAATTACATATCTGTTACATAACAATGTATTACAACAGTTAAAAATGCATTTAACATAATGATTAACATAACAATTAATTTAGCAATAACATGGTAGATTGCATGACTATTTTCATAACAAGTAATATAGCCCTAATAAGGCGATTATCATGCTAGTTAACATAACAATTAATATAACAGTAGCAAGGCAATTTATATGACGGTTAACATAACGATTAATAGCGCAATAACAAGGCAATTTACATAACTATTAACCATTTAACTCGCTCTGGCATTTAATCAATAAGAAGGAATCGACTGACCATTCACTCAGGGTAGCAATTAACATGACAATTATTGGATCAAAGACATCGTTGTAGCAATTATCCTGGCAATTAATAAGGCAATAATATAGCATTTAACATTTCAATTAACCTGGCAATTACAACAAAAAGGGAAACACCTGACCATTAACATTGTTGTAGCAATTGTTCTGGCAATTGATAAGGTAATTAATATAACAATTATCATTGCAATTAACCTGGTAATTACATGGCTAGTAACATCGTTGTGGCAATTAAAGTGTGGCAGTGAGAATGTTGGGTATACACTCAAGGAGAAGGAGAATAAAAGGGACAGTACGAACTGCAGAAGGACCAACTCATGGTCATACAATAACACAATCAGTCAACATCAAGGCAACTTCGTGCCCAATCCAACAAACACAGTTAGCAATTTAAAGGCAAAATTGTGGTCAATTTCAGCAAGTGAGTTTATGATTTAAATTGCTAAAATTGTGGGCAATTTCAACAACAACTCAATCAACGTTTTTAAGCAATTTTGTGGGCGTATTAATCAACAACTCAGTCAGTCTATTAGTGAAATTTCATGGGCGTATTAGACAACAACTCAGTCACTCTATCAGAGCAATTTCGTGGGCGTATTAACAACAACTCAGTCAAATTTCGAAGGGAAAAAACGTGGCATCAATTAATTGCAAATTGTGGGCATTAAAAGGAATCACATGGCAGCAAATGTTTAAAGCAAAATTCAGTCTTCATAAAGGGAAAAATCGCCCCAAAGGTAAAATGAAATGCAAACCGAGAAATCATTCATTTTCCATTGCGAGAATACCCAATATAAAAGTTGCAGACAAGAATAATTCCTCTTTTCCATCACCATGATGCCAATTATAAAATTTGCAGACATGAGATCATTTCTCTTTTCCATTGCCAGAATACCCAATATAAAAGTTGCAGACAAGAATAATTCCTCTTTTCCATTGCCAAAATGCCAATTATAAAATTTGCAGACATGAAATCATTTC
This sequence comes from Picea engelmannii, assembly GCA_009831015.1. Lineage (NCBI taxonomy): Eukaryota > Viridiplantae > Streptophyta > Pinopsida > Pinales > Pinaceae > Picea > Picea engelmannii. Next base: position 299,402 of record ML783550.1, on the reverse strand, counting down.
TCTTTTCCATTGCCAGAATACAAAATAAAAAAAAATACAGTCATGAAACCATTGCCTTTTTCCATTGCCAGAATACCCAAAAATTTGCAAACAGGGAATCAATTTGTGCTTCCATTGCTATAACCCCAATATAGCGCAGAAAACAGTAAGAGAACGCAAGGATCCAATGGGAAAGGTGATGGAATGATTGCAGGGGTTCTATCAGTCAAGGCATAGAGAAAACCAACCAAGACACTAGATAACCCACACGGAGAGGTCATTGCCAGATGGCAGAACCAACAATCATCCAGGAACACAAATCAAGGGTAGTCGGCTAACAGGTTCGTCCGTCGCTCATCATCCTCACACAGAAAAGCAAGGCGTTGGGATCCATAAATATTTTAACGCTAAGGCAATGTTGGGATTCAAAAGAAAATATATTTTCAAAATATTAAATTTAATACACCAATATCACAACATTTTAAAAATTTATATTTTAAATATAAAGTATTGATTTGACCCTGAATTGATCTCTATATCCCTATTGAGCAAGGAATAATAATAATGATGTCATTTTCATTACGTATAATGATGTAAGTACAAGTATAACAATGATTACTTGAAAGTTTCATAACCATACCAACATGTTCTATATGATATATAGTTTAGAATTGGAGATCAACTCGAGAAGGAACACGAGGTAATGATTAAGGAGTATTGGGGTGTAAATAATGAGGACTTAGGTAATAACTCCCAAAGAAGTCACTAAGCTGAAAACCGATGGAGGGAGACTTGGACGGTCGCTAAAGATTCATTTTGTTGATCCTTGAAGGCCAAATGTTATTGGATAAGTCTCTCGTAAGGAATCTACCCAATTTGAGGCACCTTGATAAACCATTGAAATATTTATATATGAGAATATTGTTTTTACAATAACCATAGTTTTCTATGTGTTTCCTCTCCACCTTTGAAGGGAAGCAAATGGAGACACCTTTACATTCTACGATAAATGTTAAATTATATATATATATATATATATATATATATATATATATATATATATATATATATATTTGTTTCAAAATTTTCTTTTGTTTTATTAGTTGTAACTTAAATGAGGCTAATAATTGAAAAATTTACCATTTGTTATACCAAATTTCTTAATAAGATGAGTGACATATTAAATATATCATTTCGTGGATAAATCATTTCATGCATTTTTTTTTATTCATAAACATTAGATAACCATATTTCCTTGAACACTGTGTCAATATTAGGGAGGTAGGCTCTATAAGTGAAAATTGAACTCCTGTGTTGATCCCTGGGTGAACCATTTTATATGAGATACTGGGTTCCAAGTTAAAAGATAATATACACTTGTCCATTAAAGATTGTTAACACATTTACTCACAATCTCCAACACAAGTGCATGCAAATAGCCTTAGTGTCCTCTCGATGCTTTCATTATTTCCTCCATTTCTTGCCCACCTCACTTGTCTCTTTTGGTGTTTCATATTATTCCCCTTTGGTGTTTCTCCAACACAAGTGCATGAAAATAGCCTTAGTGTCCTCTCGATGCTTTCATTATTTCCTCCATTTCTTGCGCACCTCACTTGTCTCTTTTGGTGTTTCATATTATTCCCCTTTGGTGTTTCATATTATTGGAAAACATGACCTCCAATATTGACCCAAAAAACTAATAACTTGCAAGGTGGGTTGTAATCAATAATAACTTCTACAAAGATTCTATCAGGTCATTAATAATTTTGGAATAAATCTCTAGTGATCAGCTGCAACAACTTCACTATGTATGATCTTACTGGAAACCTCATTTTCACACTGGACAATTAAAAAATAAAATTCACTTGTGACAAAAGAAAACACTAGAATCAAAGCATATTCAACATCATGATGCTCGATTGAAGTTGAAACAAATAGAAAAGCACATAATTGAGATTTGGAATTGTGATTTAAGAGAAAAAAATGAAAGACTTACCTCAAAGCTTAGGTTATTGACTTTAAACGTTGCACAATTTATCTTGTTTTAGATCAACTCAAGCCATGAATATGTTTCTTCATAACAACTAAATATTTGCATAAATACTTTTAACATTGTTTTTTCAAAAAGATTACTCTACTATTCATTTTCAAGGAATTAAGTTTATTCATCAATTTGTTTTTAATTAATTGTTGTATTTATAAATGACATTTGTTGGAGATTCGAAAATAATCCAAATTGATATGAAAACAAGTTAATTGTGAATAATATTAGTCCAATTTAATATGAAGTATGAGCACTAAAAATGAATTTGTATGAAGTAAAGAATAAAAAATGAACAACTGACCCTAAAGCTCAAGTTTTTCGAATGGTTCATATTTTATATTGTAAACTTTATACATTCCTCTACATAGCCTGGACATAGAAAATTTGTAGATCTACACATAGAAAATTTGTAGATCGAGGTCAAAATCCCTAGATCCTATCAATGGTTGGGTGGGAGCATTAAAGGCATAGGAGAAAGCACCAAAGAAAAAAGTAAATCCAACAGGGGTAGAGGTAGAGTCATAGAAGTAAGAAACTCCTATTGCATTTGAACTAGAACTATCTATGACTTGGAATCCAACATTAGTAACAAATAAATGTAACTACATCATCTTTAATAATTTCTTTTGGTAATATAAAAGTTTTTTTGAGGAACCATGGAAGTAAGGTCATATTGGAGCCAACAACTATCATAGATGTAACTAAAGCATATCCAATAATCATAACACCACCTATGACACAAGATATAACCCATGAATGAGGTCAAGTATCATTATTGTAAATTCCTTGACTAGTGGTTTATAGTTAAACACTACTCTAATTATTTTTTGTAAGGAGAAAGGAAATATATATATATATATATATATATATATATATATATATATATATATATATATTATGTTTTCCCTTATTCAAATTTATTTCAAGTCTCTATGAGATTAAATATTTTCTCTTTTGTTCAATTGTGCAAAATTTGACTAATTTAAATTTGTATTTCATCCTAGGATTATAGCAAATATCAATTTCGAGCATTAAAACTTCTAATTTATAGCCTCATAAATTAAAAAAATGACAATAACTTATTAGAAAAGTAATAAAAATACCTTAAACTCTACTTTATTTCATTCTTTGATGAAATTTATAGCTGCTCCCTAAGTTTTCTCCTCACCTTGTTTTTTTTTTCGAAACAATCCAAAATTGTATGTTTATCATCCCAATGAGCTAGGAACAACCTCACCAATTCCCTATCTCTAGGAAATGTTGGGGGATTTCTTATTCCTCCATTCCCAAAGTCCCAAAATAATAACCATCTAGTATGATCCAGGTGGATATCGGGGGCCACCCACCTTTTCCAAATGGCTCAAAACAGTTTTCTGGCCATTTTGGCAATTTACTATTTTTAGCAGGTTTTCACTTCTGGGGCCATTTTGAGAGCCTAAATGAAGTTTTTTAGAGATCAAGGTTCTAAATGATAGTCGAAGTCATGATTGATCCCCCAAAATGAATCTCCTCGATGATACCTTTCCAACGAGCTATCACACGCCTAAAACGGAGATCGTAAGCAAAAGTTACGACCCCAGGAAGTTGATGCACCAACTTACCCAAACGGGGCCCACATGACTTTTGGCGCTTCATCTCCTAGGGTTAGGTTTTTGGATGTCTAGGAATTTTGGCATTCCCGATTATTGTAAAAAGGCCTCCAGAGCCTCATTGTAACCATCTTCTTGCGAATGCGAGTATCCGTCACATCTCTTCTCAGAGATAAGCTGGCACCATTCTAGTGAGTCTTTCACTCTGTATTTTTACAGTCTCTGTACATTTATTTCATTAATAGAAATCATGTATTACTGTATATATGTGTTTATGGTTGCATCTCTGATACATTTATGTTATATTATTGAATATCTGCAATATCTCTATACATTTATTTATTATATCTCCGCTCTCATTTCGTGCCGAAAATAATCCGGATCAGTGGTATCAGAGCAGGCTGCTCTTGTTCGTTTTTTTCAGTGCATGTCCCCGACGAGGTCCGAGTATAGCAAGTTGGGTCTCGAGCTTGTCTCTCTTGAGGAAAATATATCTTGCACACCCAAGAAACCCTCAATGGCGGAAGAAAATAAAAACGATGGAGTAGACAATCCTATCAGTCTGTTGCTTGAGCAAGCTCTCACGTGACAGAGGGACGAAATGATGGAGAATTTTTCCCACATCCTTCAACGCCTGCAGATAGCATCATGTGCATATTCATCAAGCGACCACTTTGGAGGCACCTCGCCTTTCAAGGTACATGTTAATTTTGATATTCCCGTATTTGAAGGTCAAATAGATGCAGATGCCCTAGATAAATGGTTAAATCTGCTAGAATGTTATTTCTTTGTTCATAATTTTTCAACAAGGAAAAGATCACCTTTGCACTCCTTAAGGCTCTCCCCCATGTCAAACATTGGTGGGAAACTTACTGGGAGAAAAATTCCACAGGGGAGTCTGGAATATATGGGGCTGATCCCACTTGGGATTTTTTTGTGGATGCGGTAAAAGAACAGTATTACCTTGTTGGAAACTATGAGGACCAGTACATGAGATGGACCACACTGCGACAAGAGAGGGGCCAAGCAGTTTCAAAGTTCACCAATACCTTCCATACCTTGCGCACCAAGCTGGGTATCAAATACTCTGAGAGACATTTGGTTCTGAAATACCGCGGGGCTCTACACAGATACATCCAAACTGAAATGGATTTTTTGGACATCTCATCACTCGGTGCTGCCTATTGATATGCTGTTAAAATCGAGCAGAAATTTAAGCACCAGAATAAATGGGAGTTCGGGTCTGCAAATCCACAACAACCAAAGTATGAAAAATACAACCCTAACAAACAGTCTCCCGAAAACCAGTCCAAGCCACAGGAAAAGAAGGGTCACGGGAAGATAAAGAAGGACACCGAGAAATGGTGCGATTTCCACAAAATCCCTTGGAACAACACCGATGAATGTCGCTCAAAACAGTCATCGGTGGCCGAGATCAAAGACAAGGAGCCGGACCCTGATTCAGAATCTGATTCTGAAAATACTAGTAAAAGACAGATCATCGACGCAGACCCCACTGCTATTGTCGCGACGACAATAATTCAACCAGAAGAACCAACAGATCCAGAAGAGGGGGAGCGCCTTTTTCATTCACAGATGTGGGTGAAGGGGACCCCACTGCATTTTATTGTTGATAGTGGAAGCCAGAAGAACCTCATCTCAACAGAGGTCATCAAACAGTTGGGATTGTCAACAACACCACACCCGCAACCATACAGCATTGGCTGGCTTCTCCAAGGACGAGATCTTCATGTCAGCCAGCAGTGTCGATTTTCATACGACATACAACCCTTCAAGGATGAGGCATTATGTGATGTTTCCCCACTGGATGTCTGTGATGTTCTCTTGGGCCAGCCATATATGTGGAAACACCATGCTATCTATGAGTCTCGACCCCGTAGTGTCATTATTACTCTGGGGGGTCATCT
>ML783550.1:268283-281315 GCA_009831015.1 Picea engelmannii | reverse complement strand
TGAGAGCATGGGTCCTCCAACCATTCTTCTAGGATAACTCAATCTGCAAAGCATCTTCCCGTGAGGGCTTTCACCATAAGGGGACCACTTTGGAGTTCATCCATTTGTTTACCTTTGCATCGATTGGTTTCCACTTGGACATGGGTCCTCCAACCATTATCATCAAGGGAATCATAGCAATAAATTACTTGACATCAACCAATCACATCAATCAAACCAAACCATTTACATCAATGACATATGATCCAATAATCTCCCAAGTAATCAAACCATTGGCATCAATGACAACATGATCTAACATTTCGATCACCAAGACCTACATGAATCATAAAAGACAAATTTTTTATATGAATAAATAATTTATAATAAGGAAATAATCATGCATTTAGTTATGTAAAATACTCTAGAAAAAAATTAAGTTGTCGCATACCTTAATGAGCTTCTCTTTGTTTCGAGAATAGGTTATTCTCTACTAAACAGGGCCAACCAGGTGAAGGTGGAAGCTCATATGGCCCCTCCTCCCTCTCACATTGCTCTTAATTTCCCATACCCAACAAATGATTTTGATCCAGGTGGATATCGGTGGCCACCCACCTTTTCCAAATGGCTCAAAACGGCTTTCTGACAATTTTAGAAATTTACTATTTTTAGCAGGTTTTTAACTTCCGGGGCCATTTTGAGGGTCCAAATGAAGGTTTTTAGAGATAGAGGTTCTCAATGATAGCTGAAGGAATAATTGATCCCCCAAAATGAATCTCCTGGATGATATCTTTCCAACGATCTATCACACACCTAAAACAGAGATCGTATGCAAAAGTTACGACCCCGAGAAGTTGATGTACTCACTTACCCAAACGGGGCCCACATGACTTTTGGCGCTTCATCTCCTAGGGTTAGGTTTTTGGATGTCTAGGAATTTTGGAATTCCCGTTTATTGTAAAAAGGCCTTCAGAGCCTTATTGTAATCATCCTCTTGCGAATGCGAGTAGCCGTCACATCTCTTCTCAGAGATAAGCTGCCACCATTCTAGCGAGTCTTCCACTCTGTATTTTTACAGTCTCTGTACATTTATTTCATTAATAGAAATCGTGTATTACTGTATATCTGTGTTTATGGTTGCATCTTCGATAAATTTCTATTATATTATTGAATATCTGCGATATCTCTGTGCATTTCTTTATTATATCTCTGATCTCATTTCGTGCTGAAAATAATCTGGATCAGTGGTATCAAAGAAGGCTGCTCTTGATCATTTTTTTCAGTGCATGTCCCCGACGAGGTCTGAGTATAGCAAGTTGGGTCTCAAACTTGTCTCTCTTGAAGAAAATCACTCTCGCACACCCAAGAAACCCTGAATGGTGGAAGAAAAGAAAAATGACGGAGCAAACGATCCTATCAATCTGTTGCTTGAGCAAGCTCTCACACGACAGAGGGACGAAATGATGGAGAATTTTTCCCACATCCTTCAACGCATGCCGATAGCATCAGGTGCATCTTCATCAAGTGACCACTTTGGAGGCACCTCACCTTTCAAGGTACAATTTAACTTTGATATTCCTGTATTTGAAGGACAAATAGATGTAGAAGCCCTATAAAAATAGTTAACTTTGCTAGAAGGTTATTTCTCTGTTCACAATTTTTTTGACAAAGAAAATATCACCTTCGCACTCCTTAAATCTCTCCCTCATGTCAAACATTGGTGGGAAACTTGCTGGGAGCAAAGTTCCATAGAGGATTCTAGAATATATGGGGTCGATCCCACTTGGGATTTTTTTGTGGATGTGGTAAAGGAACAGTATTACCCTGTTGGCAACTATGAGGACCAATACATGAGATGGACCACACTGCGACAAGAGAGGGGCCAAGCAGTTCCGGAGTTCACAAATACCTTCCATACCTTGCGCACCAAGCTGGGTATCAAAGAATCTGAGCGACATTTGGTTCTGAAATACCATGGGGCTCTACATAGATACATCCAGACTGAAATGGATTTTCTAGACATCTCATCACTCGGTGCTGCTTATCAATATCCTGTTAAAATTGAGCAGAAATTTAAGCACCAGAACAAACAAAAATTTGGGTTTGAAAATCCACAACAACCAAAGTATGACAAAGACAACCCTAACAAACAGTCTCCCAAAAACCAGTCCAAGACATAGGAAAATAAGGGTCACGGGAAGACAAAAAAGGAAACCGAAAAATGGTGCAATTTCCACAAAATCCCCTGGCACAACACCGATGAATGTCGCTCAAAATAGTCATTGGTGGCCGAGATCAAAGATAAAGAGCCGAACCCTGATTCATAATCTGATTCTAAAAATAATGGTAAAGGACAGATCATTGACACATACCCCACTGCTATTGTCGCGACCGCAACATTTCAACCAGAAGAACCAACAGATCCTGAAGAGGGAGAGCACCTTTTTCATTCACAGATGTGGGTGAAGGGGACCTCGCTAGATTTTATTGTTGATAGAAGAAGCCAGAAGAACCTCATCTCAGTAGAGGTCGTCAAACAGTTGAGATTGTCGACAACACCACACCATCAGCCATACAACATCGGGTGGCTTCAGCAAGGAAGAGATCTCTGTGTCAACCAACAGTGTCAATTGTCATACGGCATCCAACCCTTTAAGGGTGAGGTATTATGTGATGTTTCCCCAGTGGATGTTTGTGATGTTCTCTTGGGCCAACCATATATGTGGAGACGCCATGCTATTTATGAGTCTCAACCCCATAGTTTCATTGTTACTTTGGGGGGTCATCTCTACAGAATACTAGAGGTAGTTCCAACTACTGTTCCATCTAAAAAGTTCCGCAAGGTAGTATCTCATACTGCAAAATTCAGCTTCTTCACAATCTGTTCAAAAGGAGAACAAAAGGACACTGCAACCACTACAGCCTTGCCCCAAGCACCTTCTATCCAACAGAAGCAGGTCAATAAGGCTACATCAAAGTGAAAAGATTCCTTTTGCACATCATCCTCTCATGTATCTCAACTTGTTGAGAAGCCTCAACCACAACAGGTTCATGACAAATTTCCACAAACTGAGCGGTGCGACGTCTCCAGCAAGACAAGCAACTCACCAAGATGCAGATTCAACAAATGCTTTTCCCTCTCCCCTTAGAACTCAATGCAATGGAGAACATTGCTTCCTAAGGAGGGAGGATTTATCCAGGTGGATATTGATGGCCACCCACCTTTTTCAAATGGCTCAAAATGGCTTTCTGGCAATTTTAGCAATTTACTATTTTTAGCAGGTTTTTAACTTCTGGGGCCATTTTGAGGGTCCAAATGAAGGTTTTTCGAGATCGAGGTGCTCAATTATAGATGAATTCATAATGTATTCCCCAAAATGAATCTCCTCGACGATATCTTTCTAACGAGCTATCACACGCCTAAAACAGAGATCGTATGCAAAAGTTACGACCCCGAGAAGTTGATGTACTCACTTACCCAAATGGGGCCCACATGACTTTTGGCGCTTCATTTCCTAGGGTTAGGTTTTCGGATGTATAGGACTTTAGGAATTCCCGTTTATTGTAAAAAGGCATTCAGAGCCTCATTGTAATCATCCTCTTGCGAATGCGAGTAGCCGTCACATCTCTTCTCAGAGATAAGCTGCCACCATTCTAGCGAGTCTTCCACTCTGTATTTTTACAGTCTCTGTACATTTATTTCATTAATAGAAGTCGTGTATTATTGTATATCTATTTTTATGGTTGCATCTTCAATACATTTCTGTTATATTATTGATCACATGCCTAAAATGGAGATCGTATGCAAAACCTTCATTTGGACCCTCAAAATGGCCCCAGAAGTTAAAAACCTGCTAAAAATAGTAAATTGCTAAAATTGCCAGAAAGCCGTTTTGAGCCATTTGGAAAAGGTGGGTGGCCACCGATATCCACCTGGATCAGATTTTCTCTATATAGAAAACATATATAGATTAATTCATAACTAGGATAGTCATCAAAACATATGAACATATAAACATCGATAAAGATCCAAAAAAAGGTCATGAAGTTATACATCTAATTTTTCTTTGATTTACGTTTTTTTACATTCATAAAACTGACAATTGCGATATCTTCATCATCCAAGGACATTGTATTTCGTGTGCCCTACCCTTCTATTGTTTGTGTGCGCTTAGGTACCATACTTCTGGTACGTCGCTGAGAAGGGTTAGCTGGCATCTGTTCAAGGATGTGAATTGAAAAAACGAAAATGATCATATCGATATGTTGAAATATAATTGAAATAACTAATTCATTGTTTTGATTAACATTATAGTATTTCTCTTTACCTATCTCTGTAGCTGGGACAATTGTTGTGTTAATTTCTTGTCCATTTGGTTTCTCTCGCATTCCACCCTCTTGAGCTACATGCTCTTCAATTTTGAGAAGATAATATATAACTATAAGTCAGGAAATAAATATCTATAACATAGTAAATATTTCTAATTATGAAGCATACATATCAGAATGGGTACTCTACTCTACACTATCACTGGACATGTGGACCCTAATTGTATGACACTGTGTTTGTTGAATACCACTTGATTCGCTACTGCGGTAGCACTGTTGCTTGAAAAAAAACATAAATACTTAGTTAAGGGTAATATAATTAATAAAATATGAAAAGGCTTTACAAGTATGCTACTGCGGTTTCCTTATTCATTTGATTTTCTTGCATGGTTGGGGAGATAGGAGTCTGGCCCATGTTTTTTCTATATTCAATGACACTTTTAAAACCATTCTTGTAACCAAGCTTCAGGTCCTCCTCGGTGGCAACAATGTCAAACATATTTAATTGCAATGCATAACACCATTAAAAATACCAATAACAAAAACATATATTTGTTTGCTACTATTAAATAAATATTAACCACAATTAATCATTTAAATCTTACTATTTGGGATTTGAGTTTTCCATAGCCACCCTGACCTAGTTTATGCTGGCCATGTTTTTCCACTCTGGACTTTGTTGCTTTGGATGTGTTTGGTAGCCTACATATGGAATTTTTGAAAAAAATTAGATATCGGAATTGTTACTTAAAACAGGAAAGAAAAACATAAATGCTCATATTTCACTGATAATATGACATGTGTTGTACCTTGCTTGACCAGCTCGTGGTTGTCGTCCTTGTTTTTTAAAGAAGTTCTCCTTTGCATCCTCTATTAGCACTTTCCACTCTTTCTCATAAACCATGGGAGGGCGCTCGTGCTTTAGGTCTATTTGCAATTTATCCCTATACTGGCCCTGGTGTATTTTAAATTCTTGTTGGCTAACTTTGTAACCACTTTCTTGTTGAAAGTGATTTTGAACAAGTTCACCATGTGATCTATTAAATCATCTTTCTTTTTGCTATCTTGGCCATTCCACCGTGTGCGAATGGTGGGGCCAAACAACTCCAATTCCTTGTCATGTAAGTTTCTATAGAAAACATTGTTTCCTCTAGTAACATGTTATCCATTAATCAATTAATAATCTCAATTTGTAATCCATTTCAATTTCATTAAAAAAATGAATCAATTAATGGGACAATTACCTTCAATCTTCTGAATCTTTATCGGAACACATGCATCATCCACCAGAAAGGTGGCATCTAGTGATCTGGTGCTTTTAATTCATTCTGCTACATGAATAATAGTATCATGTGCACCTACACTATGTTCCTCTCCGAAGTCATTATGTGGAGTTCCCGGCTCCGACTCATCATGCTTTGGCATGTGATGCCAGTCAAAATCAGCCCGCTCATCAATGGATTCAAGGGGAACCTCAGGAGGCTCAAAAAGCCTCACTTTCAATTTTCTATGTCGACCTTTTTTTTGCATTGGACCCTCACTGCTACCTATAGAAGTTGCAGGATCTACAGGTTCCCTACACACAGGGTTTAAAAACTCCTACAAACAAAATTTTTTTCTTTATCAGATCATATACAAAATATGAAACTAAAAAACAGATATGAAATTGTCATAGCTAATAAAAATATGTAAAGATGCCACTTACCCCATAATTAGTTATTATAGATTGTAGCTCTACAATTCTTTCTCTGTCCTCCTATGTCATGGATCTTTTGCTAGTCAAACCTAGATATTCCATGTTAGCCTTCTTCAAGGCCTTCGTTACAGTTGTCATTGGGTTTGTCAAATAATATGTTTCGTCCTCATCAATATCCTCTGTGGGAGCCTGGACCGATGTTTACACAATAAATCAATCAATTTTTTTTATGAAATTCACCTCTAACATTAAAAAAATGAAATATTGCAGTAATATCATAAAAACAATAACAAAATTTCAGAAATTTAGTTGTTGTCGTCATAAGTTGTTACTGTATTTAACATTTACCTAGTGAGGCATTGCAGTTTCCTTTTCACGGTCACCCTTGAGAGATGTAATGGGTGAAACTTGGACACGTTCACCTTGGACAGATGTTGACACAATAAATCAATCAACAAAAGTTATGAAAATCACCTATAACATTAAAAAAATGAAATATTGGAGTAATATCAGAAAAAAAATAATGAAATTTCAGAAATTTAGTTGTTGTAGTCATAAGTTGTTACTGTATTTAACATTTACCTGGTGAGGCACTGCAGGTGCCTTTCCACGGTCACCCTGGAGAGATGTAACAGGTGAAACTTGGACATGTTCACCCTGGACAGAAGTTGACACAATAAATCAATCAACAAAAGTTATGAAATTCACCTATAACATTTAAAAAATGAAATATTGGAGTAATATCAGAAAAAACATAATGAAATTTCAGAAATTTAGTTCTTGTAGTCATAAGTTGTTACTGTATATAACATTTACCTGGTGACGCACTGTGGGTGCCTTGCCATGGTCACCCTGGAGATATGTATCGGGTGATTTTCTACCACGGCTAGTACCCTGGACAGATGTTGACACAATAAATCAATCAATAAAAGTTAGGAAATTCACCTATAACATTAAGAAAATGAAATATTGTTGAAATAACAGAAAAACAAAATAATGAAATTTAGTTTTTGTAGTCATAATGTTTTACTGTATTTAACATTTACCTGGTGAGGCATTGTGGATGCCTTGTCACGGTCACCCTTGAGAGATGTATCGGGTGATTTTCTACCATGGTCACCCTGGACAGATGTTGACACAATAAATCAATCACTAAAAGTTAGGAAATTCACTTGTAACATTAAGAAAATGAAATATTGCAGTAATAATAGAAAACAAAAATGAAATTTATGAAATTTAGTTGTTGTAGTCATAATATTTTTACTGTATTTAACATTTACTTAGTGAGGCACTGCGAGTGCCTTTCTATGGTCACCCTCTCCATCTATCCGATTTAAGTTGTAATCGATCAACAACTCTTCACCTGGAACTATTGTTTTTGTTGCACATACAAATATACGATTTCCTTCGCGTGCCTCAAATATGCAATTCGGTTTCTTAGTTGTTGCCACTGGTCGTGTACTATTTATAAAACCCGCAATGTTTCCAGTAGGTTTTGGCCTTCCATCAACATACATAGTTGCCCCTTTATTTTGATTGTTATCTAGTTGTTGTATATAATTTGCGATAACTTTGTATCTCTGCATACTTTGCATATATCAGACCAACATCAACCAATGATTGTATTTGTATAATGGTCCAACATACTCCATCAATTCAGTTACAGTGCCATAGCCGACCTTTATTCCATCCATGGAAAATAACTTGAATCCATGTAAGGATGAAGGAGTAATGCGATACATCCTCCCATCGACGAAGAAGTCTGTGTCCACTTCAAGTAACTCCTTAGGTGCCCATCATTGCACTAGATGTTTATTACTCAAGGGAAACTCAATGTCACCTATGCTCTCAACATCATAATTACACGACCCTCCGTTAGCAATAAAAAATTGCATGCGGGTACAAAATATGTCCTTACCTTTTCCAACCTAGTTGATCTAGAAACGGTAGATCTAGTACAAAACGTCTCACTTTCAACCTCTCTTACTATATCTTGATCATCACTCAAGGAAGATAGATTTGAAAGATAACTATTTGGTGGTACCTACACTCGTTAAAACAAGAAGATAAGTTATCGTGCCAATATACGTTTTAAATACCAAGTTCTTAATATCTCATTGATTTCAATATGGGGACAAGAATGGAAGCATGCAGGGGAGATTACTTTTAGTGGYRAGGATGAAAATATTTGGGAATAATACATTSCAAAACTTAGAGCAATTCATGTTAGTATTAAASATGAGGAGGATCGTTTAATCTAATAAAAAAATTCATYGAGTGATTACAATATAAGCAAGATCAAGTTCAAAGGGTTGATAATGGGATATTACAAAGAACTRGGTTTCAATGGTGGAAATGAAAATGMCAMAAACAATAAGACCACATTTGTGAAGCCAAAGTTATGAAATTCACCTGTAACATTTAAAAAATGAAATATTGGAGTAATATCAGAAAAAACATAATGAAATTTCAGAAATTTAGTTCTTGTAGTCATAAGTTGTTACTGTATTTAACATTTACCTGGTGAGGCACTGCGGGTGCCTTGCCATGGTCACCATGGAGATATGTATCGGGTGATTTTCTACCACGGTTAGTACCCTGGACAGATGTTGACACAATAAATCAATCAATAAAAGTTAGGAAATTCACTTGTAACATTAAGAAAATGAAATATTGTTGTAATAACAGAAAAACAAAATAATGAAATTTAGTTTTTGTAGTCATAATGTTTTACTGTATTTAACATTTACCTGGTGAGGCATTGTGGATGCCTTGTCACGGTCACCCTGGAGAGATGTATCGGGTGATTTTATACCACGGTCACCCTGGACAGATGTTGACACAATAAATCAATCAATAAAAGTTAGGAAATTCACTCGTAACATTAAGAAAATGAAATATTGCAGTAATAACAGAAAAAAAAAATGAAATTTATGAAATTTAGTTGTTGTAGTCATAATATTTTACTGTATTTAACATTTACTTGGTGAGGCACTGCGAGTGCCTTTCCACGGTCACCCTCTCCATCTATCTGATTTAAGTTGTAATCGATCAACAACTCTTCACCTGGAACTATTGTTTTTGTTGCACATACAAATATACGATTTCCTTCGCGTGCCTCAAATATGCAATTCGGTTTCTTAGTTGTTGCCACTGGTCGTGTACTATTTATAAAGCCCGCAATGTTTCCAGTAGGTTTTGGCCTTCCATCAACTTACATAGTTGCCCCTTTATTTTGATTGTTATCTAGTTGTTGTATATAATTTGCGGCAACTCCGTATCTCCGCATAGTTTGCATATATCAGACCAACATCAACCAATGATTGTATTTGTATAATGCTCCAACATACTCCATCAATTCCGTTACAATACCATAGCCGACCTTTATTCCATCCATGGAAAATAACCCGAATCCATGTAAGGATCAAGGAGTAATGCGATACATCCTCCCACCGATGAAGAAATTTGTGTCCACTTCAAGTAACTCCTTAGGTTCCCATCATTGCACTAGATGGTTATACCTCAAGGGAAACTCAATGTCACCTATGCTCTCAACATCATAATTACATGACCCTCCGTTGGCAATAAAAAATTGTATGCAGGTACAAAATCTTTCCTTAGCTTTTCCAACCTAGTTGATCTAGAACAGGTAGATCTAGTACAAAACGTCTCACTTTCAACCTCTCTTACTATATCTTGATCATCACTCAAGGAAGATAGATTTGAAAGATACCTATTTGGTGGTACCTACACTCGTTAAAACAAGAAGATAAGTTATCGGGCCAATATACGTTTTAAATACCAAGTTCTTAATATCTTATTGATTTCAATATGGGGACAAGAATGGAAGCATGCAGGGGAGATTACTTTTAGTGGCGAGGATGCAAATATTTGGGAATAATACATTGCAAAACTTAGAGAAATTCATGTTAGTATTAAAGATGAGGAGGATCATTTAATCTAATAAAAAAGTTCATCGAGTGATTACAATATAAGCAAGATCAAGTTCAAAGGGTTGATAATGGGTGTTACACGTCAAAATTGCTTAGATGGATAAGTGTCGCATTGTCCCTATCAATCATCGTAAGTGTCGCATTGTCCTTCTCAACTTTCGCAAGTGTCGCAAGTTGGTCACTAGTGTCACAAAGGATGTTCAGACATACTGTCATGATAACGACACTAAGGAGACACTTATAACATCTCACATGACTGATTTGAAGGAGGAGAACTGATCTAGCGGAGTCAAACAACCTTTTGCCACCTGAAAGCACCTAAAAAACTGAGTTTTGGAGAGGAGCGCTCCCCCTTACACTATCTCGGAGCGCTGGCGCTCCCCAATACACTGTCAGGAAGTGTTGTAACGCTCCCCTGGCCCTTTTGAGGGAGTGTTATAGACCTTAAGAGCGCTGGCGCTTTTCCAAGGCACACCAGGAGCGCTACAACGCTCTGATGGCCCTTTTGAGGGAGCGCTACCTATTCTAGGCGGTTGTTAAGATGTTGAGATGAATGGGGGAAGCATATTTTCATTCGTGGAAAGAAGTTGGATTCGAATCCCTAGTCTATCCATGATCCTAGGGCAGATCCTCAACTGAAGGAGGCAAATCCTCAACTTCCCCAAGGATATCTCAAGTGGTTAAAGCCTCTCCAAGGCTATATAAGAAAGATTTCTAATGGTGAAAGGAGAAGAAAAAAGAGAGAATCATACCAAACTTATGATCTCATGAGTGGTATGGAGGGCATAATAGAGAATGTCAAACTTATGATCCCATAAGTGAGACTACAAATTAAAGAAAAAAGAGAGAATCACACCAAACTTATGATCTCATAAGTGGTGCTGGGGAAGAACTGAACATATGAAACTTATGATCTTGGAGGAAACTGACAGTCAGCCAAAGAGAAGTGATCAGTGAAGCTGCTGTTATCCAGGTTGTGGATCTCTCAGGCAAGGGTTGGACGAAGAGGACTTGACGAAGCTGGCACATTCGCATCTACGATTGTAAGTATTGTTGTCGTCATTCTCATTAATATGACACGCTTGGCCTGTTTCTTTCTAGTTCGTGTCTGATACTACATGAACTTATCATTTAGTGATAGATCTGTTTTCAAGCTAATTTCAATAGAGTAGGAAGTGTTCGTATCTTGTTTTGTCCACAGACCTCAGCGAGGAGCAAAAGGATTGGAGCGCAACTGAGAGCGTGCGGGGACAAACGTCGATTTAAAAGGTACTTCTGTTATTCTCCCTTCTCATGCATTAGGCTTAGATAGATTTGAAAGGAATTCAGTGTCCATGATAAGCATTTTTCTGTCTAGGGTTAAGGTCAAGCTCTAGAGGTCGATCTACTTGTCCGCAGGCATATTTTCGTACAACAGAAACTGGCAACTCCACTGGGGAGATAGCCTTGAATCAAAACCCTTTATTTCGATTTTTTCCCCTCATTGACCTTGTTCTGTCCCTTGATTGTTTCAGACCTAGTTATCCCTCTTTTATTAGCTTCATGAGCTGATTGGCTCCTTACCTTGTCACATTCAGCATATTTGTAGAACTCAAATCTCAAATTTTGAAAATTTTTGACATTTCTGGGACTTTCAGACCCTGGCGCCCCTGACTTAGTGTTATCAGAGCGCCAATGCTTTTTGTAGCCCTACACAGAGTGCTATAACGCTCTTTTCCCTTGGAAACAGAGCGTCAACCTCCTTTTGGCCCAAAAACCCTCCACAATTGCATTTTTCAGGGTTTGCCTCTGTGGCTCTTTTGCTGAGTGATCTAGTGAGTCAATTTTTCTTCCTTTTTAGCCTTGACATCCGTCTTTTTGAAGAACAAACACCTTGTTGATTGAATCTTGTAGCCTTCTTCACCTATTTTCATTTGAGTTTTCCTGTTGAGTAAAGCTTGAAACCTATGCATTGCTTTTCTTTTCTCTTCGGTTGAGTAAAACCCTGGTGAAGATCATCAAAAGCCTACAGGCCTCTTTATATTGATTTCAGTCAAATCATTGTTCTTCCGCTTTTGTTTTTGGGTGTGAAGTTTCTCTTTTTCTTTGATTGTTTCTTTCGTTTTTGTTTTGATTGCTACGAAGGGTGTATTGTTTGTGTGTTTTTGCTTATGCTAGTTTGGTTCTCATTTATACCAAGAAGATAATTAGCAAAGATAAGCATTGTGATTGTATTGATCATCATTCATACGCAAACAATAAAGATATCTTAGTGATTGATTGAGCATATTAGAAGGCATCTGAAAATTTCTTTGCATTACATTAGGATTTGATTAAAGAAAAGAATTGTTTGGAAGCATTCTGTAGTTGTGCTTGTTAGTGAAAGAATTCTCTCTCTCCCTTAGCTAGATGTTCATCGAAAGGAAACGACTGCTTATCATACTTGATGCACTCTTTGGGTCAGATTCTTAATTCCATTTGTTTCACTTCCATGCACCCCTTTGCGTAAAGAACAACCACTAAAATCAACGCTAATTAAAATTTATCTAGAACTTTTTCTTTTCTAGAATCCTCCACCAACAGTAGAATAGGTGTAGTACTTTGGATTAGGCTGTGAGCATAACTCTCCAAAGTTGTCAAAACAAACAATAGCATCCTGAGATAGGGAGAGTAAATCCAGTTGTCGTATAAGTCTGCCTGGGACCCCCCTCTCACACAGGGGTTACGCACGAGGTTGCATTCGGGAGAGCTACGGGGACTAACCCTCCGTGGTTTACTGAGTGTGGTGGTAAGATCGTATTATGGGGATCACTTTGAGGTAAATCCACAATTACTGCATGGAAGCTTCTTAGTTGGTTTCGGGCTTGATACCCTGCCCTTACGTTCAGATCGAACTATCGATTGTTCCCGCCCAGGGGCTGACTGCAAATTGGTAACCTTAGTGGCCATAATATTTAGGTTCTTACACAAGGTGACGGTGACGGGAAGTCTCACTGTACCTGGAGCAGACATTGGTCAAACTCACTCGGGCTCCTTGGAAGGTAAATCCACAATTACTGCGTGGAAGCTTTCACCAGGGTGTAAGTCCGTTAAGCA
>ML783550.1:248601-259166 GCA_009831015.1 Picea engelmannii | reverse complement strand
ACAGTGCCATAGCCGACCTTTATTCCATCCATGGAAAATAACCCGAATCCATGTAAGGATGAAGGAGTAATGCGATACATCCTCCCACCGATGAAGAAATCTATGTCCACTTCAAGTAACTCCTTAGGTGCCCATCATTGCACCAGATGTTTATACCTCAAGGGAAACGCAATGTCACCTATGCTCTCAACATCATAATTACACGACCCTCCGTTGGCAATAAAAAATTGCATGCGGGTACGAAATATTTGCTTACCTTTTTCAACCTAGTTGATCTAGAACCGGTAGATCTAGTACAAAATGTTTCACTATCAACCTCTCTTACTATATCTTGATCATCACTCAAGGAAGATAGATTTGAAAGATACCTATTTGGTGGTACCTACACTCGTTAGAACAAGAAGATAAGTTATCGTGCCAATATACGTTTTAAATACCAAGTTATTAATATCTCATTGATTTCAATATGGGGACAAGAATGGAAGCATGCAGGGGAGATTACTTTTAGTGGCGAGAATGCAAATATTTGGGAATAATACATTGCAAAACTTAGAGAAATTCATGTTAGTATTAAAGATGAGGAGGATCGTTTAATCTAATAAAAAAATTCATCGAGTGATTACAATATAAGCAAGATCAATTTCAAAGGGTTGATAATGGGATATTACAAAGAACTAGGTTTCAATGGTGGAAATGAAAATGCCACAAACAATAAGACCACATTTGTGAAGCCAAAGGATGTAGAATAATTGGCCTGCTCATCAATAGAAAAAGTTTCAGTCGATGAAGGTGGTATCCCACTACTACCTCGGCCTTCTTGTGGTGGATCTAAGAAGGGTAGTGATGAGAAGAGCTAAAAGACTTATCCTTTACCGTGACTCAAAAGAAGAAGAAATCCAATCGACAGAGGCAAGAAGGAGAATAAGACCAAAAGATTTGCATCAAACAATACATCCTTGTTTGTCACTACTATGGGAAGAAAATCCATAGCACTACTAACTATTGGTAATAAAAGGTATGTTCATTATGTGGGAAGAAATACCATCAGGTGGCATCTTGTTTGGAAAATAAAACCACGTGTCACAAGATATGTTTATTTCAAAGGAGGGATTTCAAGAAGACTTCTCCAATCCAATGACAAACTCAGAGGCACATGGAGAGGAGTATGTCAAACAATACTTGTAGAAGAAATAAGTACCTTTTCCACCAATATATTTGCATAAGTTGCATAAGGTACATTTTGGAACATAGGTCTTGTCCATGGTCAGGGAAAGAACATAAGGTTTTTAGGTCCTATTTAAATCTTATTAGGTGCATATAGTTGCATATAGTTGCGATAGTCGCAATATAGTTGCATAAGTTGCAATATAGTACCAACATAGTTTCATATAGTTGCATTTAGTTGCATAAAGATGTTGGAACACATATCTAGCATATAAAAAAAATCTACATTTTGGCATGTGATGGCATAGGAAAGAGATTTCATACCACTTGTAAAACAAAAAAGAGAGACCAATGTTCATGGGCCTCTTCGAGGGGGCAACATATTTTTAGAGAAGCTCCAATACAATAACAACCCTTGACAAAACATTGCATATCCCACTATCTCTACAAATAGTTTCTTTCTAGAAAAACTGTAATCATATGTGGTTCCATTGCTAATGAGTACCAACCACTTAATGGTCCTTATTTAATAAAGATGACCCTTTTACATTGAGTAACTACTCACTAACTACCTAATGGGGCGTTAGGGTAGTGCCATAAAAATCATGGATTTAATGGGTTTTTTCAACATAGGTCAAGATGTTTCAAAATATTTGTAGGATTAAAAAAGGTCTATCAATAGAGAAGAAAATGATATGTGTGTTTAAAATACAACACCACATGGGGCAACAAAGATGCATAAATAAAGAACACTAAAATTCTGGTTGTTAAAATGGCCTACCAACTTTTGAATTGTTAAATAATGAGAAAGTCTAGATCAGGGGAATGAACTTTGGACACTTTTTCCATTGCAATCGCATGCATGTAGAGCACCGCACTCAACTAGTGCAAGTACCTTATGAATGATTTTGTGGATGCAATGTAGAAAACCTGGGTGTGGGATAACCTCTATGACATGGTTATGTTTTAGTAGCCTTTTCTATGTCACATTGGAATCCCTATGATATGGTTATGTTTTAGTAGCCTTTTTCTTCTTATATCATTTCTTATGTGCATGAACACCTCTCTACCTGCAACAACCTCTATGAGGAAACCGTATTCCCATAATTATTTTTATTTTGAAGGCATGGTGGATAAGTGGGCATCTTCCTTCATCTAGGACATAAAACCATGAAACCTCATGATCCCAATGTGATATGTCCCATCAACAAGAAATAAAAGTTATGAAGTGTGACAGCCAAAGGTGGACATCTCCACAAACTAGAAGTTTGAATTAAGTCAAACCTCCAATGATAGAAAGTGTGAGACCTTCAAGAGAAACATCCCACCAAACAAAGCATGATAAAGTGCAGAATGGCCTCAAATGGTGGATGTATTCCTCAAAACAAGTTCCAAGCAAGTGGATCCATGAAAAAAGGCATCAAATTATATATGAAGAACAAATGTGAAATTAATTCAATGATAAACTAAATCCAATTTGGAGCAAGTAGAGTAAAACACCAAGTTGAAAAGGAGGATAGCAGATTTGGAATCTACATTGATTCCTAAACCATTGTTTATGTAACCATTGGCCATTAGGACACCATATGAACAACTTGAATACAATCCCAAGATAATTTCCACACAAAAATGATCCCAACGGTTATTGTAGGGGGTTAGGGAGACAATTGCAACCAAAATTGAAAAAATATTGAAGTTGTTGATGGATCTAGTTGTCCATGCTAAGTCGCACTCCATACAACACCACCTTCTTATCATTAACATTTTCATGGTAAGTAAGAAACTGGGTGGCATGATCTTGGAACACTTCCAGATTAGTGTCCATTAGCTTTTGGACTATGATGAGTTCCTCTCGGAGTTCGAAGGCACAAGTCTTGAACTCTACTAAGTTGGTCATGTCTACTTTATAATGTGTTACTTCCTAATCCATATTTTCCACCTTTAGTTTATATTCTTTAATATCCTTTGTTAGATTCTAGATACTAATTTTGGAATATCCTTTGTTAGAAATCAACACCTATAGATGTTATGGAAATAAGATTTGTTCTCGTATTGGTCATAAATGGTGTCTCACTAGTGCTAACCGTGAGTTTGTGAATTTCTGGTAGCTTTGTTTTCTTATATGATTGCTTCACTACTCTACCCTTTGTCTTTGTAAAAATGAAAGAATGCAAAATTGCCACTACATCCGACTTGGAAGGGGTGGATTCTCCCAATCCAAGCTCACCCTGAGGGAAATGGCCCCCTATTAAGGATTCATATGGGGTGCTACATGTAGTCTCCAAATAGGGAGTACTAGTGTCCATAGGTTTTGAACCTCTAGCCTCCTCTTCCCTCTTATTTTCTTACTTTTCTCTCTTTCTCAATGCTTCCTCTTCCCTGTTATTTTCTTCCTCTTATATATTTCTTATTGCTTCCTCTTCCCTCTTCTTTTCTTTCTCTTCTCTCCTTCTTAATGCTTCTTCTTCCCTCTTCTTTTTTCTAGCTTCTTCCTCTCTTTCCAGCCTTGGATCTTCATTTATTTTCCTTTCCTTAGCTTCTTTTTGAGGCCTTAATTCTTCATCATCTTAGTCCACTCTTTTGTTTTCTATTATTGCTGCTTGACATTCAGGCCTCTCCTTTTCTACTCTTTCTTTGCCTCTTTTTTCCTTATTCTTTTCTCTATTTGCTTGGTTGTTACTCCTAATTCTAAAATACACTTCATCCAGAGATGTGGGTCTTTTGTACACTTCTTCCTCCTACCACACTTCATTTTGGTAAGACCATCTATATTTACACGTGTGGTCAATTGTATTCAATGGATCATGCCTTTTGAACCTTTCTTCTCCAAATCCATAACTTCGGCCTTTGCAACTACTTCTTGGACAACTTTGATACTATATGAAAGGGAAATGGGGGTCATAACACTCTCTTGTCACAGGTAAGTAATGCCCCTACCATGTGCATGAATGTTTGATTTACCACCTCTTCTAAAGCTAACTTTTCAGGAATGAATTTAGGCAACGGGTGGGGTGCTTTGGTGGCTCCAAAAATCCTTCTCCGATATCTTTGATCCCATAAGCCCATGGGCCATAATTCTTTCTTGTCATGGGAAAGTGATGTCCTAACCTCATGCAAGAATGTTTGGTATGCCACCTCATGTAAATCCAACTTATCAGGGATGAATTTAGGTAACATATGGGGTTCTTTGATGGCTCCAAAAATCCCAATGTAGGTTCACCAATTTGTGACATACCAGTCACCCACTTCATTAATTGCTTGCATGGCCTTTTCTGTCCTTCATCTTGCAAGTTTGCAAAATATTGTTTTGTACATGGGAGCAATGGACTTCTCACAAATATTCATGTAATGTAATTTAAACTTATGCTCCCATAAAATAAGGTAGTAGACATGTATTGGTACCTCCATGGGAAACCACTACCATCCCATCCTTGGAAAATTGTTCACCGCGTAGGTAGTGTTAAGTAAATAAGAAGACATAAAAAATGTTAGATGCATGCATGGGGTCGTATGATTGACCTTGGAGACAACTTGAGTTATTGATGCTAACTGGATGGAGACCTAATTGAATATGGTGCTAGTCTGATTAATAACATAAATCATTGTCACCTAGGATTCCTTGAATTGGGTGGCATCTTCCTCTCTCTACAACCGATGCATCAGAGCCATTGTGATCTTGAATGGTGTTCTTAAATGTTTAGTGGGATAAATCCCCATTATTCTATCTCTAATACTTTATGGTTGAACCACCATCCTTTCAAGAGATGTTGATAGTTCAAAGGGAATTGCAACATACATTCCTCAGTTAGGTATACAATATATTGATAGAACTTGTAGTAAAATTCAAGAACTAAGGGTTGAAATGAAGCAATAGCTTTCTCGAAAATATCCCTGACTAATCAATCTTCGATATTTGACTTTTTGATAAGCCACACGATGAATTCAACATATGGAAACACTCTAGGCTTGGTTGTGACCTTGTGTAGTATTGATTTCTTAATCTGCTGGTAGAAACTAGCACCTGGACTTGCCTCACTGGGAAGAAGAGGAAGTTATAGGAAGGTATCCTCCTTGAACATATGGTATAATTCACACCATTTTTTTGTTTTTTCTACGTCCATACTACACTAAGTATCTCAATACACATGTCTAGAAATACCCACTTATGTATCAAGCTCTGTCACTCCCTCCCTATATGGACTATGCTCAATCACTAGGTCCTTTTGCTTCCCTAGTCATTTTGATTCCATATCTATATCCTATAACTTGTATGTTTCAAAAATAGGGCATATTAGTGGAGTTAGATACAAAAATCAAAATAAGATGCCTATTTTGAGGAAATATTATTTTCTTGAAATAAAAAGAGGGGAGGCAGGATTCTTAGAGAAGTGGTTTCATATATTTTGATGTTGGGCATTTTAGGAGTGTTCAACATATTTCATCTAGATATTTCACTTGTATATTTCATAGAACTAGTGGGTTAAACATTCCGGGTCTCGACTTGAAGACAACAATATTTTTGCTAATTTGTTTGAAACCCACATTGAAGTTGTTTAACAAGATCACTTCCAAATTTTCAAGTCTTCCCCAATTTCGTAAGTTTGCTCACTATAACTTCCCCTTCCATATTTTCCTCCTTGTTGTTCTTTTCCATTATATTATTTTTCCAATTATTTTGATTCTTGTTTTCTTACAGGAATTTCCTATACTATTTTAGGTTGGTGTAGTCCCATCCCAACTCCTTTGAGAGCAAACATGACCATTTTATTTAAGTTTTTTTCATTGAAATTTGTAGGGGTTTACTCATCCCTTTAACCCATTAATGATAGAAACCTTGGTGCTCAACTTACCTCATAAATGACCATCTTGACATGGTTTTCACTCTTATTACGAAAAAACATACAATTGTTATCAATATCTAGGGTTTCATCATTATTTTGTTCAATCTCATAATGCAACCCTAGGATGTTAAATATATTTCCATGATTGTTTATAGATTATGGTTTCACTTTCCATCAAGGGCATGGTAAAATGTTTGAGGGAGAAACCATCGTGTCAAATGGTCAATTATTTAAGTGGGTGTATGAAGGAAGGAAATATTCTTTTCTGCCTCCCCCAACCAGGAAAGATAAACTAATGGATTATGGAGTTGATGACTCAACAGCAAGGAGAAATGCACATATGTCATACCAACATGATACCAATAGGTAGAAATGCACATTTGTGATACCAACATGAAATGCAGTTGATGACTCAAGAACATGGAGAAAAACTTACCGATTTTGACGACATTGATCGAGCTAGGGATCCTCTATCTCCAATGTCACTCGATCTAGGGATGACAGTCTCCTCTTTCTCCAATGTCCCTTGATCTAGGGATGATGGTATCCTCTATATCCAATTTCTCTTGAGCTAGGGTTGACCGCGGTCTCCTTTGTCTCCAATGTTGCTCGAGCTAGGGATGGAAATCCCCTTTGTCTCCTAGTTTGTATCTCTTGTCAGGATATGTTTGAGGCAAAGAGTTTCAAGGGTTGCTCCTATCGGGATATGTTCTGCATGAAGAGTGTTGAGCCTTAAGCTAGGGATGACAGTGGTATCCTTTGTTCTGCATGAAGAGTGTCGAGGGTTTCTCCTATCGATATATGTTCTGCGTGAAGAATGTCAATCCGATCTAGCTCTGTCTCCCTGTGGTGATCAAGACTTAACAATGGGCACGAGGATAGTTTTAAAATTTGGTTATATAAAGCATGGGTTGTTGGAAGTAGTTTTCTATTTATTTAAAATTTCTCTACTAAATCCATGGTTTATTGATCCGTTTCCCAATTTTATTTTCAACTATTTAGACCACCTCCCAAAGTTATTTAGTATAATTATGAAAAGCAAAGGGTATACATAAACATTTGAAAAATTGTCTTGGAGAAATCCAAAACCACCTTTGGCCTTCAATCTAGCTAGGAGGTAGACACCAATTATATCCATAGAATTAGTTTTTGGCCCATTGATTATTGGACCAATATGTGATGCAAAAATTCAAAAGTCACTCCATGGTGTCTAGTAATATTTCTCTTCAATAATTTTGTGGGGCGGGGGAATGATTTATCCAAAAATTGATCAATAAATGGATTTCCAACAATACTATGCTTGGGTACTAGAATTCCTTTGATGAATCCTTAGAGCACCTTAATATATAAAATTATCCTAGTTCTTCCACAAAAATCACATATAGGGTTAGGGTCAAGGGAAAACCGTATCTAAAGGATGGAAATATGCCGATGTGTTCATACGTACATCTATTAATGGAGAGACAAGAAAAAAACATCATTAAATAAATATTTAACAACACTAAAAAAAAAGAGCCAAACTTTAAGGACTTCAACATGGCCATAATAAAATTCCACTCATTACACACGTGTTGATGGGAGTGTTTGTACTTTGAGTACTACCTAGTCCCCACTATTAGATTGATATGCTAGTGACATACAAGAAGAAAATGAAGTTTACTTATCAACCCAAGAAAACAAGAAATTAATATAGGGATTTGAGAGAGAAAAGTGAATAGGAAAACCCACAAACTTGTTCTCCTTAATGTATCATCTAAACATAAATTTGAACTAGAGGACCATAAGGATGAGGAATAGCTCCAAGTGATTTGCACATAATACAATAAAAAACACCTTCTCTACTTTTCCATTGAAAAACCCTAGATATATATTTCTAAAACAGTATGGAAACATTTTTGAGCTATTTGATTGATTCAATGAGACCAAAGCATGAAAATCAACATTAAACCAAAAAAACACAAATATAGTGGGGAAAGAAGGTAAATTCTATCATAAGTCAAAGAAAATATTACATCAATTGATCATACCTTGCATATTCATGAGATGGATCTAAATCTCTTCTCCTTGGGTGTAGATTCATTGGAAAAATAACTGATGAATCCCTTCAATCAGCATGAGGTAAGAATATAACTAATTAATTGGTAAGTCATAATATCATTTGAAGGGAACAAGACAAACACTAGAAATGTGACTTGAAACTAACCACAGAGCAATAAGGAAAATATTGACTTTGGAAGCAACTACTTTTGAAAGTAAAGTTTAAACCATGGGGAGATGAATCAACAAAGGTTAGAAATAATATAAAAAGGAGAATGATATTTTATAGTCAATGATGGGTGATTCAAAACATAGTTTTGGTAAACCATTGAGGTAAACAAAACTCAATGACCATTATGACTAGATGAAATGACACAAATGGGTGACGTTACGAAGATTGTTTGGTCAAGTGACACCAATTCCTTCCTAAACAAGACTCATGGGGTCTTAACAAATTGGGAAAAGTCCTTAATTCATAATAGTTTCTTTATTTCCCTAGGTTTTTTTTTTAAATGATATTTTTGTATTTTATAATTTTATGAAGAAAGAATCAACTAATGATAGAGAGAAGAGGTGGACACTAACTTTGAAATAAAATGGGTTTTCAACCATGCAAGGAAACATATGATCAAAAGAAAGAAAGGTGACATATACACAAAAATCAATGGACACCCAAGTGCATGTCTCTCATTTAATGGCGATGGTTTTGATGCAATTGTCGTAGAAATGAAAAAAAATAATAAGCAATAGATGGAAGTGAGTAAAAAACATAATGTGCCAAAAACAACAAAATGAAGTGGTGGGAGCCCCCATGGAAATGGTTAGAACTAGATTACATATGAGAACGAAGATCCATATGAACAATCAAGCTAAATGGGCTCTTGGTGCTAAATATTATTAGGATGGGTTCCAAATGGAAAAATGGTACTACTCTAGGGTAACCCATCATAGGAAGGCTCCAAGTGAAGAAGATGGTTCCAGATAGTGTCTTCTAAGGTCTTTGGCTCGTTAAACTCAATCTTTTTCTGATATGTCTGAGGTAACCCACTAATAAATAGTTGCACTTTTACCTTTTCATCCTAATAGAAATATTTTTATAGGAATATTTAGAAAGATAAAGACGCAACATATCTCCCTTATGAAACAAGTGTTGGAAAGTATGAATTAATTGAAGTCCCTAGTTTCCTCTTGAAATTAACCTACACAATTTTTTAACAAATGAATTAATTGAAGTCCTTAGTTTCCTTGATGGTCAACAATAAACTTGATGGTCTAAATAGCAGTAAGTGAAAGAAGAGGGGCAACTGATCTCATCAATAGGACGTACTCGGTACAGAATGTCTCCTCTTTGCGGAGGGACCCGGGATGTCTTGATGAGTGCATCCAAGAGACATACCCGATGGTTATGCCATCCTCTTTGTGGAGGGGCCCGGGATGACTTGAGGATCTCCTCCAAGGAGGTACTCGGTCGCTAGACCTTCCTCTTTGTGGAGGGGCCTAGGATCTCTTAAGGAGGACGACTTGCCATTATAGTGAGCCCCCTAAAGGGGAAGGGGTGGGGTATGTATCTTTTGGCTTTCCCTACCTAATAAGGGAAAGGAAGGAAAGGCCGAAAGGCTGGAAAGGAATTTTGACACACACCTAAAGGGGAAGGGTGGGGGTATGTGTATTTTCACCCTAAAGGTTGAATTTGAGTTACTTTGAGTGACATCTGACATGGAATACATGTGGGGAATCCCTTGAAGTCCTTTATGAAACAATAGTTGGAAAGTATGAATTAATTGAATTAAGTGGGGTTTAGGGTTTTAACACATATATCCCTTATGAAACAAGAGTTGGAAAGTATGAATTAATTGAAGTCCCTAGTTTCCTTTTGAAATTAACGTACACAATTTTTTAACAAATGTTCCATAGAAATTGATGATGGACATAACTACATCATTGGCATGATTAGGCACAGTCATGCAGAGTTGCTCTTGGTTTGGAGAATAGTCATTCTCTACTAAATAGGGGAAACCACGTGAAGGTGGAAGCTCTAATTATGCCCNCTCACATCACTCTCAATTGCACCATATTACATAATTTGAAATTATAAAAAACATGTATTATATACTATATTATACAATATAAAAACATATAAAGATCATATAAAATATATAAACACATACCTCTTCTTTTCAACATGAATTAAATATCAGTCATCTTCTTCTTCATCCAGTTCAACATCTGTATCAAGATATGGTTTAGAATCAATATTGGTGAAAGGCTCATTCCTATCAACATCATCATCAACATCATTTTCGATACTATAGTTATCAATATTGTCAATGCGATCGTCGTCTCCTACATTTGGATGTTCAACCTCTTCAAATTCTTCGTTTGACACATCGACTACATGAGCCACCTGCTCCTGATATTCATAATCATGATCTTCTTCCTCATTATTATCTTCATCCTCGGCTACATGATTGTACTTTACTGGTCTTCCTCTTGGATCATATCTAACAACGTATGACCAACCTG
>ML783550.1:208595-244360 GCA_009831015.1 Picea engelmannii | reverse complement strand
AACCAAAGACATGAAATATGGTACTACACATATTATAATATATTATCAAGGAAAAAACAAGCTAAATGAAATTTGGACATTTGAAATTTTTTTTACAAGTTAAATGAGTACATCAATAAAAAATAACATACTAAGCTTGCAAGCTCAAAATCCGAGTTATGTAGATCAAGAATTGGATTTGTTCAACCGGTGGGTGACACACACACAAAAAAAAAGCCAAGAACAGTGTCACAACTAGAAAAATTGTGTCGCAAAGTCTCTTAAATTCACGTATATATAGATAAAATAGTCAACTAGCCGTTAACACCAACCAATGAGATAGGCAAAATTTTCGTCGCTATTGCCACGAAAGTTAGTTGCTATAGCGATGCAAATCCCGACATATTTAAATAATATTTTCGTTGATTTTGCGACGAACTTTCGTGGCAATATTAACGAAAATCCCTCCCTGTTTAAAAAAAATATGAAACTAGTTGAAGCGTGGAAAATTTTCGTGGAATAATCTGCCCATATGTAGTAGTGATTGCTTAGCTAGAAATTGGTATTCACCATCACACATCTATGGGAGCATGACTTAACAGGACTATTCCATGACTCTAGGTTTTACATGATAAATGATAAACAATACCTCCACCCCTCCTACTAGAACTATGGTCAACACCCTATCATGGACCGTACTATGGAACTGTGTTTTGGGAGCTTTGTTATTGAATATCTAGTTTTGGCAGTCCTGCCACCTGAAAAACCTACACTTTCCCAAGTATCCTAGAAATGCATTTATACCAATATAAAATAACATAATCATTTTTCCTATCATAACCTTTCTCATTCAATGTCCATGACATTGGCTAGTTAATATCATATTTCTATGTGATGCAAGAGAATCTCCCACATCAAGCAAGCCAGCACGGAAGTGAAGGACAACTGGATGAGCGCCAACACAAATTTTGAATTGCTTTGGAAGTTGTTGCGTGATCTTAAATGAAGTCATTAAGATGAGGCACACTTGTATAATGTAATCGGACCTTGAGCCTTTAGCTCTCGTCCTTAGTAGGTAGGAGGCATTTAAGATAGTTAATGTAAAGTAGGTAGAATTTAATTCTAGATTAGACTGTTTGAGAATGCAAGAGGGAAACGAGATATAGACACCCTCATTGTGCATTTGTAACATTATCAGAGGAAGAAGAGTAATATCATGCAGAGGGTTGTGTAAGAACATCCATGTACAGATACTTGACTTAATAGAAGAGATTGATTCAAATTCATGGTTTGGTGGTTGTTCTTTGTGTATTGATGCTAAATGGTGTGCTCATGAATGTTTGCTTCCAGTTATACATTTTATTTTATATGTTGTGTATATGATTTCATGGTTGAGTCTAAAATTTGAAGGGAAGAAGGAATGAGTTTCAATTGTTTCTCTATCTAAGTAGGAATTCCTGCAAGGAGTGCAGTTGAAGTGTTTGCAAGGAGTGCATTGACAAGAATTCAGGGTTGCGTCTCTGAAGCTTAGATAGTTGAACTTTTGTTCTCATTCACCCAAAAGTGCAGTTGGCACAGGAGCCATGCAAGGAGTGCGCAGGCCGAGTGGAATTCAAGGTTATGAACCTGAGTAAGAGCTGAAAGACTGCTGCCGCAGGTGTGCGTAGAGTCGAAGATTCAACACTTGGAAGTGGTTGAATGTCTGCCGCAAGGAGTGCATGCAAGGTTCTCTGAAAGATTCAGAATTGGGAAAATATCGGGAGGTATAGAACCTTCGAGAGATTACCAAGAGAAGCACAGGGAGTTTGTGCCATGAAGTGTTTAAACGTGCATTGTAAGTCTGCACTGCAGGTTGACAAGTTCTGTGGAAGAACACTTAGTTATTTCGTATATTTCATCAGGAGGGACGGGCGATCGATATTCTCCGAAGAGAACTCGCGATTCTCCGTGAGCCGTTAGATCTTGTAGAGGTGCAAGGGAGATACAGTGGAGGTATCGAGAGGTTTAAAGCTCAGGAGGGGCAGAGCCATTGATCTGAGCCACAAGGACTGCCGGATTTGCACGTGGAATCGTGTATCGGGGTTTCGTGGATTGAAACTCCAAAATATTTCAACGGAAATAGCGATATTGCGATACGTGATACCCCAAAAGGTTCAGAGGATAGTGTGGGGCCAAAAGGGTCAGAGTGGAGGACAGGTGGAACGAGCTATCAGAGTTTCATGGTGAGAAGGCCCGAAACATTGACATTAGGATTCGTGATATAGAAAAATCTGAAATCCCGATGAGGTGATAGGGTGTGGAAAAGTCAATTCGCGCGTGTGTCAGGTAATCGGCATATCGGGATTCAGGGATCGGAGAACCAAGTTGTTCAACATCGTGAGTGCCGAATTCGCAATATGGAAAGTCCCGATAGAAGAGGAAAAGGTCAACGCTGACTGGTTGTCGGGTTTCGTGGATTCGTGAAACCAAAGGTTGACCTTTAGACTCGCAAAGTTGCGAGGTCCAATCTCCAGATAAGTAAAGAGAGGGGATCATGCGAAGAATTATGTGGGTGCAGATTTCTCGATAGGGAAATAGAGGAACGTTAGAGTTCTTCAGACTGATAGAAGAGAAGATCCTGTGAGCGGACGTGCTTCCGGGCGCGCCTGCATCAAGTTTGGTATCAAAGCACATAAATATTATTTTCTTTCTGTAGCAGAGAAAAAAAAAATTGCCATTGTGTCGAGAAGAGATAGACAGTCACCCGATCCAGAGGATAGGGAAATGTCGCGACGAAGAGGTAGGAAGATGGCAGATCCAGCCATAGAGACACAAATGCGTGATCTCCAAGCTAGACTCAAAGACATGGAGACAACGCAAAGTCGCACAGCCAGTGCAGGGGATCTTAGTGATTCTGAAAGCGAAGATGAGGCTGAACATGAAGAGGAAGTTGTAGCCGAAGATGCGTCAAACGAGCATTTGATCATATCTATTTCCAGGATGGGTGTAAGGGAAAATATGGACATCCCAGTTTATGAGGGAAACTTGGATGCAGAGGAGCTTCTATATTGGATTAGAGCTCTAGACACATACTTCGACTATGAAGATGTCGAAGAGGACAAGAAAGTCAAACATGTTGTTACACGCTTGAAGGGACATGCAACAATGTGGTGGGATGAAGTACAAGCTGATAGATGCTGTAAGGACAAGCAGAAGATCAAAAGATGGGATAGGATGATCGAGAAGATGAAAGAGAAATTCATCCCAAGAGATTATCAAATTACTTTGTTTAGGAGAATGCAGAACCTGAGACAGAAGCTGATGACAGTGAAAGAATACACTGAGGAATTCTATAAACTGAACATCAGGGAAGGTCATCGGGAGAGCGATGATGAAAAAGTTTCCAGATATATGAATGGCCTGAGATATGATATCTAGGATGAGATGAGCATGGTAACCATCTGAATGGTGGAAGATGCTTATCAGATGGCTCTGAAAGCAGAGGAGAAGCTGAGACGAAAGCAGAGTCAAAGGGGTTGAGGCAGAAGTCAGCCCAGAGGCAAATCAGTTGCCCAAGACAAATATCAGGAAACCCAAGGAAGATTGGAAGAAACCTCAGGGTAAAACAAAGAGAGGTGGAACCTCACAGAGAGGGCCATATGTTGAACAGAGAGGACAACATAATGAGCAGAGAGGAGATTATGCTGACAACAACACTTTTCCTCTTACTAGAGGCAGAGGAAGAGGAAGACGTGGAGTAATCACATGCTTCACATGCAGGAAGAATGGGCACAAGTCTTATGAGTGTCCCAAGAAAAAGAAGGACATTGGAGAAGCTCACATAAACGAGGCGTAGAGGTGAGATGTTGAGGCAAAAGACGTTGAAGGCGGAAGATCACTGATGATGCAGAAATTTCTTTTGACACCTGAGAAGGAGGTGGAGAGTTCAGTCCAAAGGACCAGACTATTCAGCACTTCTTGCAATACCAAGGATAGGGTATGCAAGGTCATCGTAGACAGTGGTAGCATGAACAATCTTGTTTCTACAGAGATCGTAGAGAAGCTGGAGCTGGAGACGACTGATCATCCAAGCCCATATAGAGTTTTGTGGCTACAGAAAGGACATCAGGTAATTGTCACTAAACAATGTTTAGTTGAAGTCAAGATAGGAGGATATAATGATAAGATCTTGTGTGATGTCATTCCTATGGATGTTTGTCATCTATTGTTGGGTAGACCATGGCAATATGACAGGAATGTGATTCATGATGGGAGAATGAACACATACACCCTAGAGAAGAATGGGAGGACACACATGTTGCTTCCGATCAAGGATAAAGAGGTGAAACTAGAAGTAAGCAACACTGTACTTCTAATGAGTGGGAAGGAACTCCTTAATGAGGTTAAAAAGAAGGAGGATCCACAATTCATTGTGGTCAGAAAACCGAGGATTGTTCTGACTAGCACAAGAGTGGATGATTTACTAGAGGAAGTTCAGGAACTGCTAGAAGAGTTCGTTGACATCATAGTGGATGAATTACCTCGTTCGTTTCCACCCATAAGAAGTGTGAGCCATCATATTGATCTCATACCAGGAGCTATTTTTCCAAACAAATCCATGTATGGATTGATGCCACAAGAGAATGAAGAGGTTAAAAGGCAAGTCCAATATTTGTTGGACAAAGGTTTGGTTAGGGAAAGCTTGAGTCCATGTGTTGTTCCAACAGTACCCAGTCTGAAGAAAGGTGAAGGCTGGAGGATGTGTACTGACTCGAGGGAGATAAATAAGATAACCATCAGGTACAGATTTCCATTGCCAAGGATGGATGATCTGATGGATTGCTTAAGTGGATAAAAATATTTTTCAAAGATTCATTTGAAAAGAGGTTATCATCAGATTCGCATGAGGGAAGGTGATGAATGGAAAATAGCCTTCAAAACCAACGAAGGGTTGTATGAATGTCTTGTTATTCCGTTTGCCTTAACAAATGCACCGAGTACCTTCATGAGGTTGATGAACGAAGTCCTAAGAGAGTTCATTGGAAAATTTGTCATTGTGTATTTGGATGACATACTGATCTACAGTAAGACAGTGGCAAAGCATCTGAAGCATTTGGCTACAATGATGCAGAAACTACAGCAGGAGAAGCTATTGATAAATATGAAGAAGTCCTCATTCATGAAGATAGAGCTCATTTATTTGGGGTTTGTTATTTTGGCAAATGAGTTGAGAATGGATCCAGATAAGGTGGAGGTAATCAAGAATTGGCCATCACCGAGGAATGT
The DNA here is from genome assembly GCA_009831015.1 of Picea engelmannii. Classification (NCBI taxonomy): domain Eukaryota; kingdom Viridiplantae; phylum Streptophyta; class Pinopsida; order Pinales; family Pinaceae; genus Picea; species Picea engelmannii. The sequence goes on along the minus strand of ML783550.1, from coordinate 239,116 downwards.
ATTCGAGGTGAGAAGTTTCCATGGATTGGTTGGTTTCTACTGGAAGTTCATCAGGAATTTTAGTGGAATTAGCGCAACAATGATGGACACAATAAAGAAAAGACACAAGTCTTTTCACTAGACTGAAGAGGATGAAAAGAGTTTTAATCTGTTGAAGAGGAAGATCACAGAACAACCAGTTTTGGTGTTGCCGGATTTCCAAAAGACATTTCAAGTGAAATGTGATGCAAGCGGGTTTGCAATAGGGGCAGTCTTGAGTCAGGAAGACAGGCCGATAGCGTATTTTAGCGAGAAGCTGAATGAGGCGAAAGTGAAATATTCCACTTATGATAAGGAATTTTATGTTATCATCCAGGCACTGAAGAAATGGAGGCATTACTTGATACCCAAAGAGTTTTTCTTATACAGTGGAAATCATGCATTGCAGTTTGTGACTCAACAGGAGAGGTTGAATCAGAAACATGTAAAATGGGTTGAGTATATGCAGAATTTCACTTTTGTGATTAAACATATTTCTGGTACTGCTAACAAAGTTGTTGATGCTTTGAGGAGGAAGTGTTTGTTGTTGCAGGAGTTCCGAGTCAAGACGTTAGGTTTTAATGATCTCGGGGACATATACGTAGATGAACAGGATTTTAAGGAATATATGAAGCGGTCGAGAATCCAGTTCTCAGAGACAAAAGCCCGTGGGTAGAATACATGATCCAGGAAGGATTATTGTTCAAAGGTAATCAACTGTGTATTCCGAAATGCTCCATGAGGGAGAATTTGTTGAAGGAGAAACACAGTGGAGGATTGGCAGGACATTTTGGTCATGACAAGACGTTCGCGAAGCTGAATGAGTCATATTTTTGGCCAGGAATGTGAGTGGATGTCAAGATATTTGTGGGTAGATGCAGAATTTTCCAGTATTCAAAGGGAAGGAAGCAAAATGTAGGATTATATCAACCATTGCCCATACCAGAGAGGTCGTGGGATGAAATTATCATGGATTTTGTATTGGGGTTGCCAAGAACACAAAGAGGTTGTGATTCAATCTTTGTGGTGGTGGATATATTTTCCAAGATGGCACACTTCATTTCATGTCAGAAAACTAGTGATGCAACTCACATTGCGAACCTGTTTTTCAAAGAGGTCATTCGACTTCACAGCTTACCAAGGAGTATAGTTTCAGATAGAGATACAAAGTTCATAGGGAACTTCTGGAGGACCTTATGGAAGAATCTAGGAACTAACGTGGCATTTAGTTCAGCTTATCATCCTCAGACGGATGGATAGACAGAAGTGGTGAACAGAAGTCTGGGAGACTTGCTGAGGAGCTTGGTGACAGAACACCATAGCTAGTGGGACCACATATTGGCGCAGGCAGAGTTTACGTATAATGACTCAGTCAACAAGAGCATATGGTAGAGTCCATTTCAGGTTGTCTATGGCATGCAACCGAGAGGAATTTCTGAACTGAGGGATTCAAAACAGACTGTGACTAGGAGCGCTAGTGTAGAAGAATTCACAAAGGCGATGAAGGAACTTCACAGCCAGGTGAAGGAGCGATTACAAAACTCAAGTTAGAAGTATAAGCGCAAATCCAATCAGCATAAGAGACAACTTCAGTTCAAGGTTGGTGATCTAGTTCTGGAACATTTGAGAAAGGAAAGGTTCCCGAGAGGAACATACAATAAGCTGAAGATGAAGAAAATTGGGCCATGTAAGGTCTTAAAGAATATTGGGACAAATGCTTATGATATTGAATTACCCGATGGGATCGAAATTTCTCCGATATTCAATATCTCAGATTTGTACCCATATAGAGCTGAAGAAACAGAGACTGGAAATGAGAAACCAGTGATCCAGTGGATGAATCAGATGCCAGTTGCAGAGAAGCCGCATATGGAGTGCATACTAGATAAGAGAGTGAGCAAGAGGACCAAGCAAAGGCAATACTTTGAGTATCTTGTTAAGTGGAGAAATCATCCAGTTGAAGATGCTAGTTGGGAGAGAGAAGCAAAGATACATAAGCATGGACAGACCGTGCAGGAGCTCATGGATAGGAGCCCATGAAAGTTTTCAAGTGACGGAGTATGATGCAGGAGCATCTCCCACATCAAGCAAGCCAACGCGGAACTGAAGGACAGCTGGACGAGCGCTAACACAAATTTTGAATTTCTTTGGAAGTTGTTGCATGATCTTAAATGAAGTCATTAAGATGAGGCGCACTTGTATAATGTAATCAGACCTTGAGCCTTTATCTCTCGTCCTTAGTAGGTAGGAGGCATTTAAGATAGTTAATGTAAAGTAGGTAGAATTTAATTCTAGATTAGACTGTTTGAGAGCGCAAGAGGGAAACGAGATATAGACACCCTCATTGTGCATTTGTAACATTATCAGAGGAAGAAGAGAAAGAGCATGCAGAGGGTTGTGTAAGAACACCCATGTACAAATACTTGAATTAATAGAAGAGATTGATTTGAATTCATGGTTTGGTGTTTGTTCTCTGTGTATTGATGTTGAATGGTGTGCTCATGAATGTTTGCTTCCAGTTATACATTTTCTTTTATATGTTGTGTATATGATTTCATGGTTGAGTCTGAAATTTGAAGGGAAGAAGGAATGAGTTTCAATTGTTTCTCTATCTGAGTAAGAATTCCTGCAAGGAGTGCAGTTGAAGTGTCCGCAAGGAGTGTGTTGAAAATAATTCAGGGTTGCGTCTCTGAAGCTTAGATAGTTGAAATTTTGTTCTCATTCACCCAAAAGTGCAGTTGGGCATAGGATCCATGCAAGGAGTGCGCAGGACGAGTGGAATTCAGGGTTGTGAACCTGAGTAAGAGTTGAAAGACTGTTGTCGCAGGTGTGCGCAGAGTCGAAGATTCAACACTTGGAAGTGGTTTAATGTCTGCCACAAGGATTGCGTGCAAGGTTCTCTGAAAGATTCAGAATTGGGAAAAGATCAGGAGGTATAGAACCTTCGAGAGATTTCCAAGAGAAGCACATGGAGTTTGTGTCGTGAAGTGTTTAAATGGGCATTGTATGTCTGCGCTGCAGGTTGACAAGTTTTGTGGAAGAAAATTTAGTTATTTTGTAGATTTCATCAGGAGGGACGGTCGATCGGTATTCTCCGAAGAGAACTCGCGATTATCCATGAGTCGTTAGATCTTGTAGAGGTGAAAGGGAGATACAGTGGAGGTATCGAGAGGTTTAAATCTCAGGAGGGGCAGAGCCATTGATCCGAGCCACAAGGACCGCCGGATTTGCACGTGGAATCGTGTATCGGGGTTTTGTGGATTGAAACTCCAAAATATTACAACGGAAATCGTGATATTGTGATACGCGATACCCCGAAAGGTTCAGAGGATAGTGTGGGGCCACAAGGGTCAGAGTGGAGGATAGGTGGCACGAGCTATCAGAGTTTCATGGTGAGAAGGCTCGAAACATTGACATCAAGATTCAAAATATAGCGAAATCCGAAATCCCGACGAGGTGATAGGGTGTGGAAAAGTCAATTCATTCTATGTTGGGTAATCGACATATCAAGATTCGGGGGTCAGAGAACTGAGTTTTTCAACATCGTGAGTGTTGAATTCGTGATAGGGAAAGTCTCGATAGAAGAGGAAAAGGTCAGTGTTGACTGGTCGTCGAGTTTTGTGGATTTGTGAAACCAAAGTTCGACCACTAGACTCGCAAAGTTGCGAGGTCCGATCTCCCGATAAGTAAAGAGAGGAGATCTTGCGAAGAATTCTGTGGGTGCAGATTTCCCGATAGGGAAATAGAGGAACGTTAGAGTTCTTCGGGCTAATAGAAGAGAAGATCCTATGAGCGGACGTGCTTGCAGGCGTGCCTGCATCACTATGGCTATCGCATAGCCCATTCAACCTGTAGGTTAGTTTACAACACAAGATCATGCATAACCATAAATTATTGACATATATTTCCATGTTATTCATCAATGAAACATGTAAATCAACTAGTGCACCCTACACATGGTACTAATTGCATTTAAAACATATCATTAAACCCAACATCCACATACTAAAATCCTTCAATTAAAACTAGCTTGTTAGAAATAAATCGTATAACATCCATCGTTATTAACATAACAATAATTATTTATAGTATTCACATATACATCGGTCCACATATCTATATATTGAAGTCCAATGTTTAGTAGTGTTCCACAAACAATAAGCAATGAAAATACAATTAGGCCATAATGTAATTTAGTTGCACCCACCCTCCGGGAAACTTTGTCTCGAAGTTATCATAAAGCAAAGTGTGGGATGATATTGACATATGGCCTCTGCATCCTCCCAGGTACTAGATCCTGGGATATACTTGTCGCACTAGACCTTAACTTGGTCCACCAAGTGTTTTCTGAGATGTTGGAACCTACAGTCCAATATGAATAATGGTTCCCACATCCGGGGACCTACAGTTCCTTCCTGTTCAATTTGTGACATTAGTTAGAAACTTAATGTTGTAATATAAATACATGAAAAATATCATGATTTTTATACAAGTGGGATGATAGTACAAGATGATAGGAAACTTGTCCAATTATTTCTTGAATTTAAAACAACATTATAAATTGTGGTGACAAATTTTTCCCTTTTCCAAACCGAATGATACTCTTATTAGGCATGATACACATAAAAAATTAATATCCTACCTCATAACTTTGGTCAATCCTATGTGCATTGGCATAAATCTTATTCCTATCATGTTCTTCTTTTAACTAATATCTAATATAAATCACATACTCCTCCATCTATTGAATCAATTCAGTCCCTAGGATAACTCAATCCTCTAACCTTTCCCAACTCAATGGCATCCAACATGGCCTTCCTTATAGAGCATAATAAGGAGGCATCTTGCTTGAGATATAACAATTATTATTGTAAGAAAACTCCATCAAAGGTAGGTACTTCTCATAATGGGTTTGGTCATCCATATCATACATCCTAAGCATGTATTCCATAAATCGATTTACTCTTTCCATCTTCCCATCCATTCCAAGATGATACAATATGCTCAATTTAAACTAAGTCCCTAACATTGACTGAAAACTTGTCCAAAACTTGGATGTAAACCAAGAGTCTCTATCCAAAATTATATTTTTGGGTAACCCATGTAGATGAATACATTCACTTTTAAACATGTGCACCACATTAGTGACATCATAAATGTCTATGAATGGAATGGAATGTGCTATTTTGGTCATCTTATCAACTATAACCAAAATGGAATTGGAACTTTCTGACATGAGTGGAAAACACAATAAAATCCATAGAAATGGCTTCCCATTTGGACATAGAAATGCCATGTGGTTGTAAGAGTCATGTTAGGTGGTGATGAACAACCTTCACCTCTAGACACTCAAAACACTTAGGACAAATTGGACTACATCGTGTTTCATTCTTTCCTATAAGAAAATATTCTTCATGTCCGCATACCTCTTCTTCACATCCTTTCTTGAAATCTCAAAAAATCATCCACTTCAAGGACATATCCTTTTAAATTTGGTTGACTAATTACCTCCATTCTGGAGGGTTGAAGTAACTTTCAAATACCAACTATTTACAATAAGTTGTCCCAACACTCCCTCCCTCAAATTGACCTTTAAGGGAACCATGGAGATCATCTATGGTATTCTACTTAGGGAATTTTCCACCACATTATCCTTTCCCTTGATGTAGGAAATTCCAAAATCATATTCACTCATGAATTAACTCCATCACCTTCTCCTAGCATTCAAAACTCTTTGAGTGAAGAGATACTTCAATATTTCATGATCTTTTTTGAGCTAAAAGATTCACCTAATAATATATAGCCTCCAAATATTTAGAGCTAGCATCATAGATTCCAAATCTAAATCATGAGTAGAATAAAGCTCCTCATGCTGCTTTATCTTATTATATGCATATGATATCACTCCCCCATATTGAATTAACATAGTGCCCAACCCTTGCTTTGAGGAATCCATACAAACTATGGATTCTTTATCCATATCAGGAACTTGTAGGATTGTCACAATAGTTAATAGTATATTAATCTTGATGAATGTAGTGACACATTCATTGGTCCACTCATACCTTATTCCCTTGCATTAAAGGTAGATATGGGTTTCACAATATTTCATAACCCTTCTGCAAACCTTCAATAATATCTAGCTAGCTCCTTTAAGATTCAAAACTCATGAGAATTTTTCGGCACCACCCAATCCATTATGCTCATCACCTTTTTTGGGTCTAGTAAGATTCCTTTTCATGGAATAATTTGACCAAGACAGTGAATCTATTTCTGAAAGAAATAACATTTGAACAACTTTCCATACATCTTGTTTTCTCTTAAGAATGAAAACACTAATCACAAATGATCCTTATGATCCCTTTAGTTCTTATAATAGATGAGAATATCATTTATAAATACTTACACAAAGAGGTATAGGTACTATTGGGGAAAGTGGTGGAACCTGTAACAAAACAGATAGACACTTCTACATATAATCAAAGAGGAAATTGAAATTTTGAAGACAAAATGTAGTTTGTAAAGACACCGTTACAACTCTTAAGAAAAGTGCACTATGATCATAACATCATAGTGCATATTGGATATTTATATATCCATATGATATCAACTCAATTTCTTGATGATAATGACCTAAGGGGTATGTTATTTATATCCTAAATATCTAACCAACTTCCACAGAATCAAGAAGATCTTGTCCACATGTAATTGTCAGCTGTTAGAGATGACTCTGTCCCATATGCTCTGTAGATTTGGCTTGAATAGGATTCTCAACTCAACTACCTATGCATCCAACTTGTATTCAATTTCTAGGTTGGTCGATCCATTGTCTAACTATCTTCGACTACTGGTTGATTTTCCGACTGACAAACATGTCGACTACTCGACTGAATAATGTAGAGATCTAGTCGATCTCCCAACTGACTATATCTAGATGTAGGTCGACCACCTAACCGAATAAATACAGGAGATGTGTGATGAACCTTCACTTCTTGATGTTCCAACAACCCCCCATCAACACATGGATCTGAAGATTCAATAGGTGAAATTGCGTCATCATGACACCCCCCATAATTGCATCTTCATGAAGCGCAAGCATCATATGGATCTTGGTAAATCTAGCTTCAACTAGATGTTTTATGAATATATCAACAACTTGATCATGTATTCTACAATATTCAATAGAGACAATGTTCTCATGAACCAACTATCTCAAATAGTGAGCATGGAGCTCAATATGCTTCATCTTACTGTGGGAAATAGTATTGTTAGAAACATGTATGGAATTATTATTATTATAGTATATTGTATTTGAGGACTAAACAAGGAGGAGAATTTCTCCCAAAATTTGGTGGATCTAGACTACTTTAGTATGTGCTTGAACAATGCCACAATATTCTACTTCTGTAGTCGAAAAAGAGACTAAATTTTGTTTCTTGCATGACCACACCAATGGTCCAGTGAAAAAGTGAAACACATATCTACAACAAGACTTCCAATCATCATTATTTTGAAACCAGTCGGAGTCAGTGAAGCCAACTAGCAAATGTGAACTTTAAAAATACTTGATACCAAAATGAGTGGTACCCTTGAGATAGCAGACAATTCATTTGACTTATTTCGAGTGGATTTCTTTAGGGTCCTACATAAAATGAGAAACCACAATAAAAACAAAGGAAATGTTAGATCGACTATGAGAAAGATAAATAATACTGTTGACCATTTTTCGAGAAAGAGAAACATCGATTGCGGGTGTTTGACAAGTTTTGGTGAGCTTGAATCTAGATTGAAAAGGAGTAGCACAATGCTTGCAATCAACCATTTTAAAACATGTCAAAATATCCATCACATATTTAGAATGATAAATGAAAATTCATCACACAATGGTAATACTTGAAGACCCAAAAAACAACGTAGAGTACCAATATAGGTCATGTCAAAGGAGTCAATAAGTTTTTTCTTCAATCTAAAGATGAGATCATTATTATTACCAGTGATGAGAATATAATCTACATATACAACAAGAATCAAAGTGTCTCTATTGGTATGGAGTAAATACAAGTTTTTTTCATATTCACAATGTTTGAAACCAAGTCAAAGAAACAAAAAGTCGATATTATCATACCAAGCTTGGGGATCCTGCTTCAAACCACAAAGAGACTTTTTGAGTCAAAAAACCAAGTTAGAATTTCTTGCAAAACTTTGTGGCTATTTCATGAAAATTTCTTTAGAAAGGTCTCCATGAATAAATGAACTCTTCACATTCATCTAATGGATTTTCCATCCAAAATGAGCAATGATATAAAGAATCAATCAAATAGATTTTATCTTTGCAACAGAGGAAAAGGTTTCAATGCATTCTATGAATTCTTGTTGAGAAAATCCCTTCATAATTAGGTGTTCTTTATGTCGCTCAAAAACACCTTCAGAGGTAAAATTGGTCCTGTAGACCCATCAACACTTCACATTGTTCTTTCTTTGCGGTCGGTGAAGTAACTCCTAAGTGTGATTCTAATCCAAATGGATCCAAAAAGGCAAAAAGTTAAAATTTCTTGGATTTAGACGAAACCAACACCATTGCTTATTTCTCATCGTGCCGATTCCGACAGTATATTTGGTTTCAAAAATGGCCTTCGTATGCGAAAGATATAACGATATGAAGTTCAGGTCAAACAGGTAAAAATTCAAATTCAATTGGTCAAAGTCCGTACAACTGACGTGGAATATGACGTCAACATTACATCATGTTGATGTCAACATGACATGTGGCATCACCATGATGTGACACATGGCAAGTGAATTTGGCATTTTCAGGGTCAAGTTGGACTAGTAAAAAGTTGACACGTGGAACTGTATGGAAGCTTATGTGGAAATTTGTATGATGATGTGGAACTAGTGGAAGCTAAACACATGGTAGTATGGAAGATAAATGAGCAGCTGAGGTGGTAGTACAATGAGGTGATGTGTGGCTGACATTTTGTTGACTGGATCGATGACTATGTAGCTAACTCGACTGTATGAGATAGTCAAAGCATGACATGTGGCCCAATTAGATGGCACCATGTGGCACGTTGGATCAGGCCAATAAGGGCACGGTAAAAAAAATGTTGAGCCTCCAGTGGATTCGAACCCTTGATATCTAGACTTGGAAATGACCTAACCACCATGCGCTAGCCAATAGGGTGTATGTAGTGCTTGATTATCTAAGTGGAAAAGGTTTTATTTGAAGTGATGTTGTGCGAGATTTGGGGCATACAATCTTGGTCAGCAAGGATATCCCACCAACCAAGGCGCTGGACCAGGGGCCAAGGATTGGGCCTTAGAAATTAGCGTGTGGCCACATGGCCTTCCATTTGACCAAGAGCCTGGGAGAAAAGGGTGTGGCCCAACTATTCAGCCCCAACACGCGACCACATGGGAACATACGACTAGGGCATTGGAGAATAGGGGGATCGGGCCTAAATTTTTCCAAAAGTGGGTTTTCCACTTTAGAATTGGATTTTTTTATGGTTTTTATGGTGATTTTATTGTATTTTTGCCCAATTTTGGAGGATTTGAGCCTAGATTGAGGCCAAATCTTGGGAGGAAGTTGGGATATGATGTCCAAACCCAATACTATATAAACCAAGAATTATGTAGTTTTGAAACAAGCGACAAGTGACTCTTGAAGCAAGAGTTAGTTTGCAAAGCCAGAAGAGTAGCTGAGATTGTGAGGCTTATTCTGAGAGTTCTACTCCACCTTTTTGAGTGTTGTATGTTGCATCGAGTTCCTGAGACAGAGAAGAGTAGAACTGTATCAGTCAAATAACTGAATGATGTAATTTCAAAGTATACTTTTGAGCATTGAGGAATAATAAAGAAGCATCCCCCACTGAAGATAAAGGCCCAGAGACAGGCAAGTTGTGTCAAACTCTGTTATCAACTTCTGGTGTTCTATTCTGTTGATGTTTTGCTTCTTTTTGTTGGATGAAATTATCTCTTTGAATATTTAATTATTCATTATTTAAGTTTTTTTACCACTCATATAACTCACATACATTGTTAGAAAATATATTGTTAGATCGAAGTGAAGGTGTAAATTACTAAGCACTGATTTCATATCAAGTGGTATCAGAGCAAGTTGACTATATTGTAGGAATTATGAATAAGAATGGGGAAAATCTTAAAGAGAGATAGAATCTAGGAACTCGAGGATATCAATATGTTACACGTCAAAATTACTCAGCTAGATAAGTGTTGCATCTTCTTCTCAATTGTCGTAAGTGTCGCATCCTCCTTACAACTTTCGCAAGTGTCGCAAGTTGGTCACAAGTGTCGCAAACGATGTTCGGGCATACTGCCATGCTGACGAAACTAAGGAGACACTTAAAACATCTCATGTACCTGATTTGAAGAAGGAGAACTGGTTTACTGAAGTCAAATAACTCTTGACACCTGAAGAGAGCTCTGAAACAGAGGTTTTGAGGGGGAGCGCTCCCCTATATCGGCCCTAGGAGCACTGGCGCTCCCCTACAAGGCTTCAGGGAGTGTTATAACGCTCCCCTGCCCCCTCTGACGGAGCGCTACTCATCCTAAAGGTGTTGGCACTACCCTAAAGCTTACCAGGGAGCGCTACAACGCTCGGATGCCCCTTCTAAGGGAGCGCTGCCTAATCTGAGGCAGTAGTTGGCCCGTTGAGGAGAATAAGGAGAGGATATTTTGAGATTAGGAGGTAGTTCTATTCGAATTCTTGGTTTCATCAAGAGATCCCTGATCTGAGGAGAAGGTTCCCTAACTTGTTCTAAAGATAACTCAAGAGGTTAAGCTCTTATTAACCTATATAAGTAGGCTCTATGATGGTGGAAAGGGGGAAGAACTGCTAGTATGAAACCTATGATCTTGGAGGAAACATACAGTCAGCCAGAAGAGAGTGATCAGTGAAGCTGCCATTATCCAAGTTGTGGATCTTTCAGGCAAGGGTTAGACGAACAGGACTTCACGAAGCTGTCGCATTCACATCTACGATTGTAAGTATTGTTGCCGTTATTCTCATCAATATGACACGCTTGGCCTGTTTCTTTCTATTTTGTGTCTAATGTTACATAAACTTATCATTGATAGATAGATCTATTTTCAAGCTAATATCAATAGAGTAGGAAGTGGTCATATCTTGTTTGTCTGCAGAACTCAGCGAGGAGCAAGAGATTGGAGCGCAACTCAGAGCATGCAGGGACAAATGTTGGTAAAGAGGTACTTCTGTCATCCTTCCTTCTCATGTGTTAGTTTAGATAGATTTGAAAGGAAGTCAGTGTCCATGTTAAGCATTTTCTATCTAGATCTAGGGTCAAGCTCTTAGAGGCAATCCACCTGTCCGCAGGGAGATTTTCCTACAACAAAAACTGGCGACTCCACTGGGGAGATAGCCTCAAATTGAAACTTCTTGTTTTGATTTCTCCTCATTGAACTTGTTCTATCCCTTGATTGTTTCAGACCTAGTTCACTCCTCTTTTGATTGGTTTCATGAGCTGATTGGCACCTTACCTCATCATACTCAGCATAATTGTCGAAATTGAATTGCAAATTTTTTGATTTTTTGACATTTCTGGGAGTTTTTGAACCTGGCGCCCCTGTCCTTGTGTTAACAGAGCTCTAGTGCTTCCCCATAGCCTTGCACAGAGTTCTATAACGCTCCTTTCATTTGGAAACAAAGCGCCAGCCCTCTTTGGCCCAAAAAACCTTCCAAAATTGCTTTTTCTGGGTTTTGCCTCTGTGTCTCTTCTGCTGAGTAACCTTGTGAGTTAGTGCTTCTTCCCTTTCAGCCTTGACATCTATATTTTTGAAGGACGAACATCTTACTATTTGGATTCTATATCCTTTTTCACTATTGTTATTAAGTTTTTCTGTTAATTAGAGTCCAAGACTCATGCATTGTCTTTCTCTCTGTTTAACTGAGTAAACACCCTGGTGAAGGTCATCAAAGGCCTACAGACCTCTTCATCTAAATTTTAGTCAAGATCATTGTTCTTCAACCTTTTCTTTTGGGTGTGGAGTTTGTTTTTATCTTTGATTGTTTCTTTTCTTTCGCTTTTCGTTTTGATTGCAACGAAAGGGTGTATTGTTTGTATGACTTTTGCTTGTGCTAGTTTGGTTTTCATTCATACAAGAAAGTAATTAGTGAAACGAGCATTGTGTTGAATTGATCATTATTCATATGAAAATAATAAAAGGAATATTCATGATTGATTGTGCATATTAGAAGGCATCTCAAAAGTTTTAGCATTGCATCAGGATTTGATTGAGAAAAAGAATTGTTTGAGGACATTCCTTAATAATGCTTGTTAGTGAAAAGAACTTTCTCTCTCCCTTAGATAGATGTTCATCGAAAAGAAATGACTGCTTATCATATTCAATGCATTCTTTGGGTCTGAGTCATAATTCCATTTGTTCCACTTCCATGCACCCCTTTGCATAAAGAACAACCATAAAATCAATGCTAATTAAAAATTATTTGGAACTTTTTCTTTTCTAGGATACTCCACCAACAGTAAACTAGCCTTAGTACTTTGGATTAGGGCGGTGAGAATAACTCTCCAAAGTTTCCAAAACAAACACTAGAATCCTGAGTTAGGGAGAGTCAAATCCAATTATCGTATAAGTCTGCCTGGGATCCCCCTCTAACACAGGGGTTACGCACGAGGTCGCATTTGGGTGAGCTATGGGGACTAACCCTCCGTGGTTTAACTGATTGTGGTGGTCATATCATATTATGGGGATCACTTTGAGGTAAATCCACAATTACTACATGCAAGGCTTTTAGTTGATTTTGGGCTCGATACCCTGCCCGTACGTTCGGATCAGACTGTCGACTGTTCCCTCCTAGGGGCTGATTGCGAATTGGTAACCTTAGTGGCCATAATATTTAGGGTCTTACACAAGGTGACGGTGACAGGAAGTCTCACTGTACCTGAAGCAAACATTGGTCAAACTCACTCAGTCTCCTTAGAGGGTAAATCCACAATTACTACGTGGAAGCTTGCACCAAGGCGTAAGTCCGTTAAGCAGGTCGGCATTGTAACTGTTCCACCCTATCCCTACCCCTTCTGGACTTGATCACGCGACGTTGGATTTCATCACCAACTAGTACGGTCATCGAGAGAAGGTCTTGTTTTCTTGGTTGTGATTCTTAGATCCTATTCACGTATGTTGTTTCTTTTACTTAGTGGACCTTAGGTCGAGTCAGTGTTAATGGCATCGAATCCTGGGAGTACCAATGGTGGAACCCCTTCTTCTAGGGAACCTTATACCATTACTTCATTTGGAAACTTTGGTCCTCCATATGTTGCCACACTGAGTCTTCCAGGACTCACTATTGGATTACCAGTTTGGTTGTTCCCCACTCCGGTGATCCCAAATCCTCCCAATGTTTCAGTTGCATCTAATACTTTGGATGTCAATACACCACCCACACATCAACCTCACGTCGAATTTTCGCCTTCTTCTCCCATCAAGTCTCCTTCCATTTCTCCTTCTTCACCTAGTGAAATCTCTAAAGCATGTAGCCAGGTTGATAAGAAGAAGAAGAAACAAAAAGAGAAGAAGAAGAAGAGCCTGAAAAGGACCAAGGCCCCAACAACATCAGATGTTGGCTCTAAGAAACAAGTTACTATTAATAGTACTGGGAGTGTTGATGAGATCAACAAGATTAAATGGAAGAATCCAAAACCCAAATTCCCTTCCAGCCTTTGTAAAGGTGACCATTTTCTGAGGGATTGCCCGGTCTTACCCAAATCTTAGAAATGTGGTCCTCCACGTCATCGACCTCTGTCGGTCATGTTGATGATACCCCATCAAATAGTGATATTCAGGTTGGTAAGAAGAAGAAAACTATCAATTTCCCTTGCATGTTATGTAAAGGTAATCATCACTCTCACCTTTGTCCTCACATGGCCAAGGCTTCTTCTCTTTTGGAAAAACTTCAACTTCCAAAAGGTTATCGTAAGCTTTCCTCCGACCCACCAATGGTTGATGGACTAGTCAATCTAGTTCCATCCCCGGTCAGTCCGGTTGATCAGGTGGTCAATATAGTTTCCTCCTCGATTGAACCATGAACCCAAGTAGCTGATATAGTTCCGTCATCGATCAGTCCCACTCTTCATCAAAAGAGTGACACCAAAGTGATCGATCTGTTTTCATCCTCAGTCGATCCCACTCTCCCGTTAGAGAGTGACACCAAAGCGGTCAATCTATTTCCACCCGTCGACCCCATTATTCCATTGGAGAATGAAACTCAAGTGGTCGATCCAGTTTCATCATCGGTCGATACCATTCCTCCATTGTGGAATGTCAAAGTGACTGATCCAATCCCTTCCTCGGTTAGTCCCAATCTCCCTCTGAAGAGTGCTAAGGTGGTCTATCCAAGTCCACCATTGGTTGATCCGATCCAATCATCAGTCGATCCTACTCTCCCTCTAGAGAGTAAACCTGATACTTCCCATGTTTTTCTTGTTAATACAGACTCTACCATTCCTGGGGGCATTCCTCCTCCTCCTGTGGAACCCCCTCCAAGTACTAAAGCCATCCTCTTTTATTGGGTTGCGCTACCTCGAACTCGTCTTCCCTCCCACATTCCTTTCCAGATTACAGTACAGGTTCATGGTCGGGACGTTCCTCAAACACTGATAGATGAAGGTGCGTCCGTTAGTATTTTGTCTTCTGTCGCTTGGTACGCTTTGGGTTGTCCGCAGCTTGCACCGGTTACACATAATCTGTTATCTTTTAACAGAGGAACTAGTCAATCGTTAGGGATCCTTCCCCAGTTTCCTATAACTTTGGGAGGGAAAATTGTCTTTATCAATGTCATGGTAGTCTGAGACCCCTTGGATTTCACCTTACTCCTTGGGCGGGATTATTTCTATGCTATGAAAGCTCTTGTATCCACCCTTTTCCATGTGATATCTTTCCCTCGCGATGGAAGAATTGTGACTATTGATCAAATTTCATTCATTGGCCCTGACTGGGTTACCTCCCTAAGTGGTTCTTATATGAAGACAGTATCGCCCCCGCCACATGTAAATTATGTGACATTGTCTCCCATGACCTCAACTTCCGACGATTTGGATCCAGTAGTTGACATGGTGATCTCTTCGATAGGGTTATTGGAGCCTGATCTCCTTACCCCTGTCATGACCCTTGACACGTGTTCCTTCCAGAGTGATTCTCTTCCATCCAGCGAAGACCTCTTGGAAGCCATGATCTGGATGAAACCACGAGAATAGTTCCTCTTCTCTATGGCAAGCACGTTAAAAAATGAAACAGAGGCTTTGAGCATAGTTTTCTTCTCTGTAGAAAGCTCATTAAAAAATGAAACAGTAATCTGGGGATCGAACTTAGAACCTTGAGCATAGTTCTTTTCCTGTGTCAAGCTCGTTAAAAAATGAAACAATCACCTCTCCCTTCAAGTTGAGTCTTTCGCCAGATCTTGTAGATGTCGAGTCGAGTATTTCGTCAGGTCTCATTTTTGAACCTTCATTTCATCCACCTGTATCCTTTTTCTCCATCTAGCACAAAAATTGGTGACAACCTCAAAGTCGGTGAATGAATTGAAGCTTGGAGGGCATGTCTCCAACCTTTGATGATCATTCTGGAGCTAAGCCACCATCTTTCAAGCTGGGGGCATACCGATCTTAGTCTTTGTTCTTTCGCGTGCTCGTAAATACATGAGAATGAAACCGGGTAAACTTTTATCTCTTTTTCGAACTTGTATGGACACCACACGAAAAAGGAACCCCCATGGAGTCTACTTTAAACCCTTTTCAGACTCTCTAAATATGAAAAGATTGTCGAGTGACCTTGCTTCCTTTCACACTTGTTAAAAGGTCAGAAACGGGCGTCTTTCGAGCGATAGTTTACCACTTTTTCAGTCTCGTTAGACTACTGTACGAAAAAGGAACTGAGAGAGTTCTCTTTTAAGTGTTTTTCCAAACTCTATAATCCTGAAAAACCTTCGAGTTTTTTGTCTTTGGAATAGTTAAAGCACACATCAGCAGACCCATATGGGACCGAACCCTTACTTCTTCCGGTTCGTTAAAAAAGGAAGAGGAACTTACCGAAGGTGAGTTATATCGAGCATGTGTTATCCTCCTTGAGCTCATTAAATCAAAAAGAGGTACTCATCTATCTGGATGGGGGAAAAATTGAAAGGAGTAAGCCAAGTAGTCTCTTGAGAACATCATCCAGCAATTCTTAGAGTCACCCTTGAACATGGCACTTTGTCATTTGCACATATCATAATCCACTAAACCTCTGCACTGAGCCAATCCTTTGAGTTCCTTTCTCTCCTTTGGGTCACCCGACGCAAGTCACAGTTTCCACTGCATAGTTTTGGTCCATGTCATGTTTTGTTGTTGTGCCTCAGTGATCAAGGGAAGTATCCACCTCTAGAGTCATCCATCCCAAATATATTGCCTCAAAATCTGTTTCATTCCATGTCCATTTGATCCACCAATTACATCTCTATGTCTGTTTCGTGTCATTGATGGGGGATACATCAAGGCCCTCCCTCGATGAGTCTATTCCTGTCGACTTCAACACATTATCCAGGAATTAGGCTTAGAAACCAGTTATTACTTTGGGACCTGCATGCCTCAATGGCAGGCCTCCTCACATTTGACAGTAGGTTTACATCATTGACCTCTGATCGAATGATTCTACGGGTGTTCGACTTCATCTCATCTATTCACATTTGCTGGAATGTACTAGGGTACCTTGGGAATCATTGACATTAATGGTGATCTCCCTCGCACTTGTTAACGGTTCACACCATTGACCGGTAATTAAGTGGTTTCTGCCATGTTCGACATCGAGACATCCATTCGCATGGTCAGATTCGTGCCATATTGGGATTGGTAAGAAGACCCTGGGTTGAGCGATCACTTTGATATGTGCTTTGCCCAGGCTACGAAGGAATTTCTATTGGAAAAAGAACACATACACTGTAACATAGATCCACTTTGTATTGGTCGTGGCTATGTCTTGTCATCTTGTAGATCCACTGTGTATTCTTCGTGGCTATGATTAGTCTGAGTCACTAGAGTATAGATCCACATTGTATCTTCGGTGGCTATACCTTTTATCAATACAATTATGGATCTGCAGTGTATTTTATGGCGGCCATATCCTACTAAGTCTTGATCACCCAAGCATAGGTATGTCTGCCTTGGGTTTTGAAGTATGTCATGATACTTGTTGGATGTTTGTGTGCAGCTTCTATCAGGTTCTCCGAGTCTATACCCTTGCTTGGACGTCTACAAAGTATTTCAATTATCAGTTGACATCTTCTAACTTCATACTTTGGGGGGCAATCTGTTACACGTCAAAATTACTCAGTTGGATAAGTGTCGCGTCTTCCTCTCAATTGTCGTAAGTGTCGCATCCTCCTTACAACTTTCGAAAGTGTCGCAAACGATGTTTGGGCATACTTCCATGCCGACGACACTAAGGAGACACTTAAAACATCTCATGTACCTGATTTGAGGAAGGAGAACTGGTTTACTGAAGTCAAATAACTCTTGACACCTGAAGAGAGCTCTGAAACAGAGGTTTTGAGGGGGAGTGCTCCCCTATATCATCCCTAGGAGCATTGGCGCTCCCCTACAAGGCTTCAGGGAGCGTTATAATGTTCCCCTACCCCCTCTAAAGGAGCGCTACTCATCCTAAAGGCGTTGGCACTACCCTAAAGCTTGCCAGGGAGCACTACAATGCTCTGATGCCCCTTCTAAGGGAGCGCTACCTAATCTAAAGCAGTAGTTGGCCCATTGAGGAGAATAAGGAGAGGATCTTTCAAGATTAGGAGGCAGTTGTATTCAAATTCTTGGTTTCATCAAGAGATCCCTGATCTGAGGAGAAGGTTCCCTAACTTTTTCTAAACATAACTCAAGCGGTTAAGCTCTTCTTAACCTATATAAGTAGGCTCTATGATGGTGGAAAGGGGGAAGAACTGCTAGTATGAAACCTATGATATTGGAGGAAACATACAGTCAGCCAGAAGAGAGTGATCAGTGAAGCTGTCGTTATCCAAGTTGTGGAGCTTTCAGGCAAGGGTTAGACGAAGAGGACTTGACGAAGCTGTCGCATTCACATCTACGATTGTAAGTACTGTTGTCGTTATTCTCATCAATATGACATGCTTGGCCTGTTTCTTTCTAGTTTGTTTCTAATTTTACATGAACTTATCACTGATAGATAGATATGTTTTCAAGCTAATATCAATAGAGTAGGAAGTGGTCGTATCTTGTTTGTCTGCAGAACTCAGCGAGGAGCAAGAGATTGGAGTGCAACTCGGAGCATGAAGGGAAAAACGTCAATAAAGAGGTACTTCTATCATCCTTCCTTCTCATTTGTTAGTTTAGATAGATTTGAAAGGAAGTCAGTGTCCATGTTAAGCATTTTCTGTCTAGAGTTAGGGTCAAGCTCTTAGAGGCAATCCACCTGTCTGCAGGGAGATTTTCCTACAACACAATCAACAGATTCAATGAGAAAATTCTAAGATGAGAAGTTTGGTACAAATCCTTGAAGAAGACAGGGAAAGGATGTGAACACTGGTGTTAGAAATAGAAGAAAGACCAATTGGAAGAAGTCATTCTGTTAGGAGTCTGAGTCCTGTCAAGGATGATGAAATTTATCCATTCTGTGGGAAATCATACGAGGATGATTCATATACTCTCACTACTCCATTTGAGGAGAAATCAATAGGAGAGGCTATGGGAATATTTTCCTCACCAACATAAATTACCTAATACACTCCAGTTTCTCCTGTAGCTAATTGAGAACTGGAGACAGGCGATTAGGATATTTCTACTTTTGAAAATCATACCAAAGGAATTGGTATGAATATGCTATCCAATTTTCTCTACATGAAAGGAAAAGGTCTTGGAAATCATGGCCAAGGTAGATCTAATCCTATCTAGGTGAGAGAAATACCACTCCATGAAGGATTGGGATACACATAAGAGTCTATCGATGACAACAATCTAGTGGTCTTTTGTACACATTGTCAGAATTTTGGACACAATGTTGACCGTTATTGGGATCGACATTCAAAACTAAAACCAGAATGGATTTGAACTCATAAAGGAAAGAAAGAAGCTCAAGCCAATAGTGATGTGAACAATGAGTCACAAAAGAAAGTTAAAATGGTTGAAAGGTATATATCTCTTTCACCTACATTTAATGACGAACAAGCTAGGGTCATGGAACTTATAAAAATAATTATTCCATGTAAATTTTACGAAAGTCATAACCATTGTGTTGTAGTATGCTGGAAGAAAAAGGTATACATAAATAATATCATGGTGACAAGGGGTACGCCAAGACAGGATGATTCAACACTACAGGTAAAGAAGAATCCACATGCGAATTCATCATAACCAAGACAAGAGTCGGGAAAATCCAATGGGGATTCTGATCCAGATTATTTTTAGCATTAAATGAGAGTGGAGCTATAATAACGAAATGCATAGAGATATCATGGATATCCAACAATATCACAGAAACGTATCAAAGATGTAACTATAAACACAAAGATACAATAATACATGATTTCTCTTAATGAAAGAGATGTACAAAGATTGTAAAAATATAGAGTGAAAGACTTGCTTGAATGGTGGAAGCTTATCTATGAGAAGAGATGTGATGACTACTCGCATTCGCAAGAAGATAATTACAATGAGGCTTTGAAGGAATTCTTACAATAAATGAGAGTGTCAAAAACCCTAGACATCCAAAAACCTGACCCTAGGAGATGAAGCACCAAAAGTCATGTGGGCCCCGTTTGGGTAAGTTAGTACATCAACTTCCTGCAGTCGTAACTTTTGCATAAGATCTTCGTTTTAGGCGCACGATAGCCCATTGGAAAGATATATCCGAGGAATACAACTATTGGAAAAAAATTCATGATGAAAATTTTCAATCGGTAGATACCCAAAAAAAATCGTTTAGGGCCTCAAAATGGCTTCGGAAGTTCAGGATCAGAAAAACTACTAAAAATAGTGAATTACCAAAATTGCCAGAAATTTGTTCTCAACTAGCTGGAAAGGTGGGTGGCCACCGATATCCACTTGGATCAATCCTCCCTCCTTAGGAAGAAATGGTCTCCATTGCGTTGAGTGTCAGAAGGAGAGGCAAAAGCATTTGTTGAAACTACATCTTGATGAGTTGCTTTCCTTCTTGGGGAAGTTGTGTTGCTTAGCTTGTTGAAGGTTGTCACGGACATGTGGCTGGAAGGGTTGGAACTTTTTAACCCGTCTGGCTACATGAGATTCCTGTGTGTAGAAGGAATCTTTACACTTTGCTACAATATTGTCGAATTGCTTCTATTGGATAGAAGGTGCTTGGGCCGAGGTTGTAGTGGTTGTAGTATACTTATGTTCTCCCTTTGAACAGATTGTGAAGAAGTTGAATTTTGTAGTTTGTGATACTACCTTGCGACACTGTTTAGGTGGGACAATAGTTGGAACTACCTCTGGTATTCTTTAGAGATGACCCCCCAAAGTAATGATGACACTAAGGGGTTGAGACTCATAAACAACATGGTGTCTCCACATATATGGTTGGCCCAAGAGAAAATCACAAACATACAATGGGGAAAGATAACATAATCCCTTATCCTTGAAGGGATGGATGTCGTATGACAATCGAAACTACTAGCTGACACGAATATCTCATCCTTGGAAAAGACACCCAATAATGTATGGTTGCAGGTGTGGTGTTGTCGACAATCCCAACTATTTGACGACCTCTGCTGAGATGAGGTTCTTTTGGTTTCCACTATCAAAAATAAAATGTAACGGGGTCCCCTTCACCCACATATGTGAATGAAAAATCCCCTCCCCCTCTTCATGATTTGTTGGTTCTTCTGGTTGAATCGTTGTGGTCGTGACAATAGCACTAGGGTCTGTGTCGATGATCTTTCTTTTGTGAGTATTTTCAGAATCAGATTTTGAGTCAGGGTTCGTCTCCTTGTATTTGATCTCAGCCACCAATGATTGTTTTGAGTGACATTCATCAGTGTTGTGCCAAGGGATTTTGTGGAAATCACACCATTTTCCAGTGTCCTTCTTTGTCTTCCCGTGACCCTTCTTTTCCTATGGCTTGGACTGATTTTTGGGAGTCTGTTTGTTAGGGTCGTCTTTTTCATACTTTGGTTGTTGTGTATTTGTAGACCCGAACTCCCATTTGTTCTGGTGCTTAAATTTCTTCTCGATTTTAGCAACATATCGATAAGAAACACCGAGTGATGAGATGTCCAGAAAATCCATTTCAGTTTGGATGTATCTATGTAGAGCCCCATGGTATTTTAGAACCAAATGTCATTCAAAGTCTTTGATACCCAACTTGGTGCACAAGGTATGGAAGGTATTGGTGAAATCTATAACTTCTTGGCCCCTCTTTGGTCGTAATGCGGTACATCTCATGTATTGTTCTTCATAGTTTCCAATAGGGTAATACCGTTCCTTTATCGCATCCACAAAAAAATCCCAAGTGGGCGCGACCCCATATATTCTAGACTCCTCTGTGGAGCTTTGCTCCCAGTAAGTTTCCCACCAATGTTTGACATGGGGAAGATATTTAAGGAGTGAGAAGGTGATATTTTTCCTATTGGAAAAATTCTGAACAGAGAAATAAACTTCTAACAAATTTAACCATTTATCTAGGGAATCTGCATCTATCTGACCTTCAAATATGGGAATATCAAAATTAACCTGTACCTTGAAATGAGAGGTTCTTCCACAGTGGTTTTTTTATGAAGATGCGCTTGTTTCTATCAGCAAACATTGAAGGATGTGGGAAAAATTCTCCATCATTTTGTCCCTCTGTCGCATGAGAGCTTTCTCAAGCAACAGATTGATAGGATCGTCTGCTTTGTCATTTTTCTTTTCTTCCTCCATGGAGTGTTTCTTGGGCCTGCAAGAGAGATTTTCTTCAAGAGAGACAAGATCGAGACCCAACTTGATATACTCATACCACGTCGGGGAGATGCACTAAAAAATGATCAAGAGAAGCCTTCTCCGATACCACTGATCCAGATTATTTTTGGCATGAAATGAGAGTGGAGATATAATAAAGAAATGAATAGAGATATTGCGGATATCCAATAATATCACAAAAACGTATCAGAGATGCAACCATAAACACAGAGATACAATAATACATGATTTCTATTAATGAAAGAAATGTATAGAGACAATAAAAATACAGAGTGAAAGACTCGCTAGAATGGTGGTATCTTATCTCTGAGAAGATATGTGATGGCTACTCGCATTCACAAGAAGATCATTAAAATGAGGCTTTGAAGGCCTTTTTACAATAAACAGGAGTGTCAAAAACCCTAGACATCCAAAAACCTAACCCTAGGAGATGAACCGCCAAAAGTCATGTGGGCCCTGTTTGGGTAAGTTAGTACATCAACTTCCTAGGGTCGTAACTTTTGCATATGATCTCCATTTTAGGCGCATGATAGCCCTCTAGAAAGATCTATCTGAGGAAGACAATTGTTACCAAAAAATTCATGATGAAATTTTATGATCAATAGATACCCAAAAAAACGTCGTTTAGGGCCTCAAAACGGATCTGGAAGTTTAGGACCCAAAAAACTGCTAAAAATAGTAAATTACCAAAATTGTCAGAAACCTGTTCTGAGCCATCTAGAAAAGGTGGATGGCCACCGATATCCACCTGGATCAGATTCAACTCAGTCCAGGAAAGGATTTATTAAATTCATCCCGACATGAAATTATTGTTCACATTGTCAAATGAATGGTCATTGTGAATATAGTTATTGGAAGCTACATCCATAGTTGAGATGCTCAAAAAAGCATGAAGTACTAGAGTAGAAGAAGGATGTTGTAGAAGAGAAAAAGAACGACCATGAAACTTTATCGATAGGAGATGGGTCATCTTCTTGGAACTTGGAAGATTTTATGCCAGATATGTAAATGTTTCATCAAGTCAATGTCTAGTCTACTTGAGGTAATAAACATGATTTGATTTATGAAATCACTTACCGAGTCTAGTTAATGTTTTGTTGAGTCTATACTATTTATTGTATATTTGAACTGATTGATGTAATGATGTAATAACCTTTTGGAGAACCAAAAGGTCCTAGTGGGGAGGTGTGATCCAAATGGATCCAAAAAGGCCAAAAATTCAAAGTTCTCATATTCACACAAAACCAATTCCATTGTGTAGTTCTCATGGTGCTGATTTTGGAGGTATATTTGGTTTCAAAAATGGCCTTTGTATGCGAAAGATATCGTGATTTGAAGTTCAGGTCAAATTGAAAAAAAGTCAAAGTCAACTAGTCAAAGGTCGTACAACTGATGTGGAAGATAATGTCAGTAGTACGTCATGTTGAAATCAGCATGACACGTGGAAACAATATAACATGCCATGTGGCAGGTGAATTTGGCATTTTCAGGGTGTAGTTGGACTAGTAAAAAATTGACACGTGGCACTATATAGAAGCTGACGTGGAAATATGTATGGTGACATGGCACTAGTGGAATCTCAACACATGGAAGTATGGAAGCTAACCCAATAATTGAGGTGGTAGTATGACAAGGTTATGTGTGGCTGACGTGTTGTTGACTAAGTCGATTATTGTGTAGTTGACTGGGTTGTATGAGCCAGACATGGCATGACACCTGGCCTAATCAGAGGGTGTCATGTGGCACCCTAGAATATCAGGCCAATAAAGGTCATGTCAAAAATGTGTTGAGCCTCTAGAGGATTCGAACTCCCAATCTTCAGGCTTCGAAATGACCTGACTACCATGCGCTAGCCACTAGGGCATATGTAGTGACTTATTTTCCAAGTGGAAAAGGTTTTATTTGAAGTGATGTTTCACGGGATTTGGGGGATAAGAACCCAGTCGGTAGGGCTATCCTACGAACCAAGGCATTGACCAGGGGCCAAGGATTGGGCCTTACCAATTAGCACATGTCCACATGGCCCTCCATTTGACAAGGAGCCCGGGAGAAAAGGGAATGACCCAACTATTCAACCCTAGCACTCGTCCACATGGGTGCATATGACCAGGGAGTTGGTGAATAGGGGGATCGGGCCTGAATTTTTCAAAAAGTGGGTTTTCCACTTTAGAATTGGATTTTTTTTGTGTTTTTTATGCGGTTTTTATTGGATTTTTGCCTAATTTTGGAGGATTTGAACCCAGATTGAGGCCAAATATTGGAAGGAAGTTGGAATGTGATGCCAAATACCAATACTATATAAACCAAGCATTAGGTAGTTTTGAAACAAGCCACGAGTGACTCTTGAAGAAAGAGTTAGGGAACGAATTGGGAAGAGTAGTTGAGCTTGTGAGGCTTATTCCAGGAGTTCTACTCCACCTTTTTGAGTGTCGTATAATGCATTGAGTTCCTGAGACAAAGAATATTACAACTAAGTCAGTCAGATAACTGAGTGATCTAATTTCAAAGAATATTTTTTACCATTGAGAAATGATAAAGAAGCCTCCCCCACTAAAGACAAAGGCCCGAAGACGTAGGCAAATTGTGTCGAACTCCGTTATCAACTTCTAGTGTTTAATTCTATTGATTATTTTATTGTTTTTGTTGGCTGCAATTATCTCCTTGAATATTTGATTATTCATTCTTTAAGTTTTTTTACTAATATAATTCACATGCACTGTCATAAAAGATCTTGTTAAACCGAAGTCAAGGTGTAAATTACAAAGCACCGATTTCAGATCAGATTCTTCAACAAAGAATCAATTTTTGTCTGCATGGCCTATTCCCATTTAGGTTTTCCTTGAGCATATAAGTAGGAAACATGGTCAGAATATTCAATTAGACGAGTCATCAAGGAAATGATGGCATGTTTCTTTTGGCTTTGAGTTTTTCGTTTTGGAGGAGACATCACTGATGTCAGCTCCAAAAATTTCAATTGTCTTGGCAACCCATATAGGTAGAAAATAAATATGTGAAATAGGGTTCACTGTAGTAGTTCAATCGAAAATCATAGAGTTTTTGATCGACAAAGGTGGAATACTAGTCAAAACAGAGATCAACGGACTAGTCAAGGTGAAGGTCGAGGGTCAAGTTGAAACAAGAACAAAGTTCGACTGTCTAGTCAAATGACTAAAGAATCGAACAAGAGAAACAATGTCAGAGACAACATCAAAGGGATTATCTTGTATCAATCAAGAGGAGGCATTCAACAAATTAATTCCATAATACCTCTCATCAAACCATACATTTCTTCTGATAATGATTTTTCCTTTGACAGGATAAAACAATCGATAGGATTTCAACTCTGTAGAGTATCACATCATGATTCAAGCATGAATATTTGCATCAAACTTTTTTTTGAAATCATCGAAAATGTGAGACTAGGAAACACATCCGAACACATGGAAGTGGGTAACTGAAGGCTTATTTCCACACCATCATTCAATTGGAGTCATGGGAGGAACAAATTAAATCATGATGTGATTGAGCAGATAGTTTTCACAATACAACACGTAATCTTAGAAGCAAGGAGGAATGTATTTATCGTGCAAAATACATCTAGTCATTTCGACTAAAGTATGATTCTTGCATTCTGCAATGACATTCTTCTAAGGTGTGTGAGAAATTGACCGTTTCCAGTCAATACATGATCGAACCATGTATTCTTCAAAAGGTCAATTTACATATTGACCACCATATTTTTATCTCATGAAATTGATGGGCCAACCACATTTCTTTTCAACAAAGACTCTAAACTCCTTGAACTTTTCAAAAACAAGGTTCTTGTTCTTCAAAAAATAGACCCATGTGAAATGAGAGAAATAATCAATGGAAATCAAAATATACCATTCACCTGCAAGTGAAGGTATATTGATGCAACAAAAAACACTATGAATCATCTCTAGTAGGTTATGTTCTTTCCACGCTTTACCAGATTCAAAATATGCTTGATGATGCTTTCCAAGCACACAACCTTTACAAACTCCTGTAGAATTTGTAAATTCAGGTGTTCGAGTCCCTCGTGCCCAATATGACTTCACTCATTAGTGTCAGAAACAATAGTAGGAGTTCACTGTCGGGTCGAGGCATGTCATATAATTTATACAAACTATCCTTCAAGTCGAGAAGCTCTTCAATGGAAATCAAATTTCCTTTCTTCAAATCACAGACATAGAGTTGATCTAGCCAAAATTCCACAACCTT
Organism: Picea engelmannii; assembly: GCA_009831015.1. Lineage (NCBI taxonomy): Eukaryota > Viridiplantae > Streptophyta > Pinopsida > Pinales > Pinaceae > Picea > Picea engelmannii. Next base: position 212,894 of record ML783550.1, on the reverse strand, counting down.
ACATTTCTTTTTTAACTAAGAAACATATAACAAATGGGGACTAAGTTTTGGCACATGATAGACATTGACAATTTTCCCATGTTGACATGTAACATCACGTTGAACAACAAAATCGAGAGAAAAATTATCAGCACCATAGATTTTCCTCTCCTTAGCTTCATCCAATCACGTGAACAAGGAGGCATCATTAACCATGTGATGAGAGCACAGAAAGTCGACTACCCATTCATTCTATGTAGAATGCGACATCAAGGCATGATAAATTATGACTTGTAAGGAGACATTATCAGTGGGTCAAGATTCACGGGGAACATTTCCTTTCAGGTGTTTAACCTTCTCCAATAAATAGTCTCTCTTCTTATAGAAAACTTTCTCTACATATCCAGTCTTTCCATAGTACTGACATGTCTTTTTATTTCGACTTCATTATGATGCATCTGTCTGTACCTTAGGTTTTTGGTAATGGCTTCTAGGTCACTATGTAGAGGTATCAAACCGTACTCAATCTCTAGGATCCATATTTCTATTTCCCTTGAGCAAGTGGGCTTGATGTTTACCACCAATATTACCTTTTTCAAGAAGTTTTTGTTGATCAATAATCAAAATGCCACATGAATATTCAAAGGTGTAATCCTTACCATCTTCCTTGTGTTCTTTCCAGTTGATGCAGAAATTCGAGACGAACACGCCGAATGGTGTTATCAAATTCATTAGGACCATATCGATGAGTTTTCCACCATTTTTATAAAAGTTCTTTCTACATTCATCAAATTTCAATTGGAGTTCTTTGAAACATGCCAAATAATCCTCTATTCTATCAAAGGAATGAGGATTGAGAGAGATAAAATATTTCTCCAGCTGCATGATGTGGCTCTCATTGACTTAGTTCAACAAAGACTTTAACTTCCTCTAGAATTGATGAGGGTAGTCAATTACACTGAGGTGAAACCAAATCTCCTATGGCATATAGTTTGTGATGATCCCCATAGCCTCATCCTTCTTTCCATAAAAATTGAACTTTCCATGATCGTTTGTTGGATATGGAAATGTAATATTCATATATTTCCAAATTTATTTTCTCTTCAACAGGGTTTCCATATCTGGTATCCATGTTGCATAATTTGATCCATTCAAAACAACAAGATCAATCTTTGAAGCCATCTTCCATATCTAGACAAACCTATTTTATTCAAATTTCCAATCAGCAAACCACCATCCTAGAGTCAATCACACAACATATCCGGTTCAAAAAGGTTTCCAGATAACAAGAAAGGTATTAAACCATTGACTCTGATACCATGTTGGGGAAAGGGGTAGAACCTGTAATGAAATAGATAGACAATTCTACAGATAATCGAAGTGGGAATACAAATTTCGAAGACAAAAGGTGTTGTCTAAAGACACCATTACAACACTTAAGAAAAGTGCATTGTGATCAGAACATTACAATGCATATTGGATCTTGATATATCCATATGATATAAATTCAATCACTTGATGATAATGACCCAATGGGTCTTCTATTTATAGCCTCAATATCTAACCAACTTCTAAAGAATCAGGAAGATATTGTCCACATGTAACCGTCTATTGTTAGACTTGACTTTGTCAAATATGTGTTGTTGATTCACCTTGATAACGATGCTCAAATTGAATTCATATGCATCCAAATCATATTCAATTGTTGGGTTGGGTGATCCACCACCCAACTATATTCAACTAATAGTCGATTGTCTGATCGATAGGCATGTCGACTACTCAACTGTCTAATGTATATATCTGGTCAATCGCTCAACTGATTGTGTTTGGATGTAGGTCAACCTCCCGACTGACTGAACTCAGGAGATGTGTGATGAACCATCAATGCTTTATGTTCCAACAAGTAATTCTAGAATACAATATTCATGAGGCTTATGAATACAACTAGTGCATTGGTCAAACTAAATGACACCACTATCAACTTGTAGTGCCCAAGCAAATTTTTAAAGGTGTTCTTAGGATTGTCACCTTCCTTAATCCTTAAATATTGGTAGCCTAATTGTAGATTTATTTTTGAGAAAACCATTTCCCCTTTCATATGATCAAAGAGATCATCTATCTGAGGTATTGGGTACCTATTCTTCACTGTGGATTTATTCAAATCCATGTAATATATGCACAATTGTAAGGAACCATCCTTATTTTTGAAAAATATTACTGGTGCACCCCAAGGTGAAACATTGGGATTAATAAATCCCAAGTCCAACAGTTCCTTCAACTACATTTGCAACTCACAAATTTCTGGAGCGATCTTCATGTATGGTGTCTTGGATATTGGCTCCATGTTGGGTGTTAGGTGAATCATGAAATCAAGTTCCCTCTTCGGATGTAACCCAAGAAAATATTTGGGAAAACATCCTTGAATTATAAAATCACCAGGTACTAATCTAAATGGGGTCCCTTTCCATCACTTATTGCCTCCTCTATGTACAATCACCATCCTTTACTCATGTAATGTTTAATTTTCATTGTCAATATGAAACATAAGGAAATATTGTTGTTGATACCATGGATCTCAATTGATCTTTCCTCATATTCCAAACAAATCACTCTCTTCATGAAATAGTATATGAAATCTCACTGAGCTTCTATCCAGTCCATACCAATAATTAGATCATATGTACCCATGACAGTGATGTACACTTTTAACCTAGCTGTGCACACCCATATGTTTATAAAACATTTCTCAACACTAGGTCCTACTTCTTGTTTTTCTCCATAATCCATCTCAACTTGTTTAAAGTTGTCATGCTCATAGGCTACCAACCCACATTTTTCTAATGAATATGGTTAAATGAAACTATCAATTGCACTAGAATAAAATAATATTTTAACTTTGACATGTGTAACACACACAAACCCCTAAGTGCCTTTTAAGAGGTGGGGTAATGGAATTTTACTTCTCTTCAATTCTCTCAAAACCTCTTCTCGAGAGAGCCATCATCTTCTATTTGTCATGATATTTCCAATGACTAATGTTTCTCAAAAATGACCTCTAGATTAGAAGCTATGAATTCCAGAAGCTTCTTGACCTTTATTGGCCTAACGCCACCTAACTACCATGTGGATTTATAACCTCTGCATCATCTGATGCGACACATATGTAGCTCTAACATGGCGCTTACCACTTGGCTATCCGTTTCATGGTTCCAAATCCATGGGACCTCACAATAGTCATTGGGAATTAATCCTCATGGGTGGAAGATACCTTTTATAGAAGTTCAAACGATGTCCATTTAAATAGACCTTTCCTCTCTCTAACGGTCCTCAGTCCCCTCATCCGAGGATTCTAGATGACTCGACATCCCAACTAGCATGAGGGGTATTCGTCAACATTCCAACACTAAAAGTCTCGACAAAAATCCCATATTGGGAATAAACTATATCTGTAGCACCCATCCACAGGATGCTAAGCAATTAACTATTTATCTAAATACTTACACATTAACAACTTTGTTTTAGCATTATTTCATTGATTTTTTATTTACACATTTCTTCTACATCTTCTCAATGATAAATCTAATAACATGATGAAATAAGTAGTAGGCTAACTTTAAGATTTAAGAACTTAAAACATAAGTATACTCAAAATATCAATAACAAAAATATCACTGAAAAATACCTCCTCCTTAGTTTGTAGAAGCTCATCATTTGTAATGTAGTCATGGGTGCTTCCAAGTATTCTTTTCCCACTTGCCCAGAGTGAAACAACAGAATCCTCCCTACCAACTAAGAGCCTAGCCGGCTTCCTAGCTCCAAGAAACCTTTCGGTTTCTTGGCCTTCCGTGCCCGTGACTCCAAGAACAACAAAGCACAAATGCTCAAAGAAAACTATCAAAGGAATCATCTCTTCCAAGAATTTCACAACCTCTCATCATGCTCACAAATCTTCATCCCTCCCCTTCCTCTCTACTTCTTCTCCCTATTTATCAATTTTCCATACACACTTCCCCAAGTCTCCTCAACCCCCCCCTCATTACTACCCATCAACCTTCCTTATCTAGATATTTTGGAAAAATATTAAAATAAAACTAAATATAAATGACTTACATTACACAACAATAAATAAAATGAAAAGTCATTATTCTCATGCTAGATAATAAATGTTATTTGATACTTTTCCTCAAAATGTACATAACACTCCACCATGCTCATTTAATTCATCACACCCACCATCTATCAAAGTCAAGAAAGTATTTAATGCTTCTAGATATTTGTATGCAATATAATTTACATATTCAATAAACATTCAATTAAATA
>ML783550.1:154909-199049 GCA_009831015.1 Picea engelmannii | reverse complement strand
CACACTTAAAATATCAATAGGAAATCAAAGAGGGTTTTAAACATGGTAGGAACCAAGTGAGTAAACAATAGTGGCATCTCTAATCCCCAATCAGTATTCTCATCTAACATCGAAGCATCCTTCCTTCCTAACCTACTTCCATCCTATCCTTTCCTCTGTTGGACTAAGTTGGAGCGTCAACTATATTGACCTAACTCCAGATAGAACCCGTAAGCGGAAGTGTCCTACATCTCGACCAAGCTTCCCCAACAGGCAACTAGTAGTCGTCATCACACGTCTAGGGGAGCATGAATTCACACAACCCTCCCACGACTCTAGGTTTCAGAGGATAAACGGTGGGAAATACCTCCACCCCTCCTCATAGAACTAGGGTCAACACCCTATATCGAGCCATACTGTGCAACTACTATTCTTAGAGTCATGTCATCAAACATCCACTCTAGGTAAGTTGTGCATCCTGTCAAAACCACACTTACCATAGATCATAGCAATATTTCGAATCATAAATTAAATAGTAAGTACAACTTATAACATAGAATATCTTCTTGATGTCCACGACATCCCAGTTACCTCAATACTATAGTCATTTGGCTATCACATAGCTCATAATCTTGTAGGTTAGTTCACCAATAACACATATTGATGCAGATACATCCCAAATTTATATAAGAATTCATATTTGCATTGACGCTCAATTAAGAAATGTATTCCTATTTACATCATGCATTGCATCTATTATACCTTCAGAACATACTTGAATTGGTATACATGCACCGAACTTACCCATTTTAATTTTCATGTTTAAATAATCAAATAACTATCTTTGTCATGAGCATATATCATGTAACATACAAATATGTCTAGAGGTGCACATCTCAATGTCTAACAAATTCTAACCGAGTCCAAACAAATGCTAAACTTTGAATTATTAAGATTACTAAACAACAATGTTCTAACTACCCAAGGTCAAAATATCGGGCGTTATAATATCCAACCACCCTTGGGGTGAGTATCCTACAGCTCTAAATGTATCAGTGATCTTAACTAGCATGAGGATTAATTATTGTCTCTCCTCCTTCTATTAAGGAAATGAGTGGGGTCCACATATGATTTACGATCATGATTACAGCACGACGGGTCACTGATCAACAAATTTCATTAACCATGACACCTCATTGTCATTGGAATTTTCCTCCTTCCAAGCCTCTAGGTTAACCCGACGTCCTTTGATGTGCGATCGATATTTCTCTATAATCAAATCTAACTGTCTATATTGAAAACATTTATCTAAGGGGTTTTGACCCCCTCCAGGGCATACGTGTTCCTTATATAATCCATTGGTGACACATGTCACCTCGACAGTCACATTGGCTTCCCTGCTGGCATACCACGTCATCATGATGTCATCACCCCTTTGACATATTCTAGCACGTCGATGTGGAACTTACACTAGATCAACGATTGTTAGTACAATGCATCCCTTCTCCAATCAACGATCTAGATCAATCCTCAGTGTTTCTCCCATTGGATTCCAGTAGCTTTGGATCCAATAGTAAAGGGTTCTCTTGATTAAATTTATGACTCTACGTCTCCCTTGGAGTTCCTCCCATCGGAGTGCATTCCCTTCCAGGAACGTAACTCCCTTTGACCGTTACCCATCTAATGGACAGTCGATATCTATCCACTCATATGCAACATCAACCACAGTTACCACCATATACCTACCACGTGGAACTCATAATCGAATAAGAACCACTTCTCCAAATTCCAAAATGATGTGACACATGGTGCAATCACCATGTGACACATGGGGATACTTCGTGGATTACACGTCATTGTTGAGTACTTAAATTATCTAATCCGATATTGACACCTTTCCTCCCCGAGACATGCTAACTATCCTATTGGCACCTCCGTCACCCATTCTTCACATCCCTTGTCAATACTCACCAAGGGGACTGGTAGGTCCCATGGTGAATTAATGGTTGTAATCACACCATGCCTCTATTCTTCAATCAACGATCTATATTTCCTCATGGATTTTTCTCCATAGGATTGCCTGCAACTCGGGCATACAATGTCGCTCTAACCATCGAACTTTGATGGTACACATACCAATGGATCCAACAATCCAAGTCTCTTGAAATGACTCTACGATTGATCAATAATCGATATCTGTTGACCCTCAGATCCAATGGTCAATAATTAGGGGTGAACGCCAAAAATTTGTAATCCCAATAGGGCTCATCCTCATCCTTTTGAAAAAATAGGAATCAACACCTTTCATCCTTTGGGACACGTTGGCTTCCCTGTTGGTAGGACACAACATGTCGACGCCATTATCTCTCTTTCCTCGCACTTATATGATAAGGTATGGAACTATGGTCTAGAACCATGTTCCTCACACCCAATATCAATGGTTGGGATTCCACCTTTCCACCCTCTAATAGATCAATGATTATCAATGAATCTAAACCTTTCCCCATTGGAGTCCCAACACAACTTCACACCCATCACTCTGATGGTTTGACCTTCGATAGACTTAATGCTAAGAACAATGGTCCATAATTTGCTAGGACCATTCATCCATAGATTCAATGGCTCATGTTATCTATAAGATATTTCCATCGGAGTCTCTCATAAACCCTGCTCCAAGGTGCTATGATGAATACACCTTCTGATGAAGGGCCAGGATCTAATCGCTATGTCGATTTAACAACTTTAATTTCTTCAAGATGAAAATATGGGTTTTCTCTAGGATAGTAGCCCAAATATGAACTTAACTATTCAAGAATTCTTCCAAGTTCTTTCTCATGGTTTCACCAGGCCTTCAAGGAATATGAACCCTTAATTTTAACCTGTGTAAGGGATTATTCTACTATCTCTATGAGGATTTGCATTTTGTGATCCTTCCATTTCGATGTGGGGTTTTATATGGGGCTTAAGGCTCCTTAATATAATCTGGTATTTCTTAAGGCTACAATATGACTCAGGGCTTGGCCTCCTCAGGGTATAAAAGGTTTATCGTCCTTCTCAGGCATTCAACATGCCATTACTAAAATATTTCGTTCCTCTCAGAAATGATTATTGATGCAGAACACACCACCCAGGGCATGTCCGCTCCCATAGGACCTTCTCCTTGAATGGCCCGAAGAACTAAAATGATCTTCAAAACCCCCTTATCGGGAGTTCTCAACACCCATAGAATGCTCTTGATGGTTCCCCATTGTCCTATCGAGAAATTGGGCCTCGCATGATCGCGAGTCCTGCACTCATGGGATCGGGTCTTACAAATCCCCGAACCCCGATGAATATTCCCCGAATGCTTTCCTTGCTCCTATCGGGAGTTTCCCCGTCGGGAAATCGGTACTTACGAGGTCATTAATTGCTCACCTCACGGATCCCCGATTCTCGATTTGTGATGGCGCTTTCTGCACCCCTTAGCTCCCTTTGGCTAACTCTTTATGCATGTGACCTGCTAGTCCACAAGACCATGGTCCTTTCCCCTATCGAAATTTCAGAATTCGTGGAATTGAAATGCGTAGAACTCACACCCTCAGGATCTCCTATCCTCTGATTCCCGATGCCACCTGTCCTCCACTAAAGTGCTATGATTGTGGGACCATCGCGTTTTGGAATTTCGCGACTTCTCCTGCTGTGATTTTCTCGTCACCGAGAATCCCGATATGTCGATCCTCGATGCACATGTGAACTCTCTCCTCCACGTCACCACTTCCTCGTCGCTCTATCGGGTATCGCGAAATTGCGACTTCTAATGCAACGATTCCTTTGTATGAAAAAACCACGAAATGTCGAACCCCGACTCTTTCAGATCCATGGACACGTATCCTGCCAAGATCAACGGCTAGGATCCTTTCTGAGGATTTCGAGAACTACAAGGTCTCGATTCTCTTGTTCTATAAAACCCCGATGACTCTGATATCCCAATAACTCCTCCGGGATTCCTCCTCTGCTCGCCGAGACTTAAACCTTGCACAAATTTCCAAGGTCTAACGGCTGACGAGATTTCGCCAATCTTTTCTGTGAATCCTGACCATCGATTTCTCCTCCTTGAAGATTTCTTGAGAAGGCTAACTGTTCTTTCTCGGAACTTGTCCTCTGACACTTGCACTGGCATTTCCTGCTCGGACTCTCCTCGGAACAAAATCCTGTGCTCTCCTTTAATGATATCACGAAGGTTCTATACCTCTTGATATCTTCTACTCTAATTCTTCAGAGGAACTTGTGCGCACTCCTTACGCTCAACATTCAACAACTTCCCAAGTGTTGAATCTTTCCGACTCTGCGCACTTTCTGCAGCAACAGTCTTTGACTTCCTTTTGCTCAGATTCACAACTGAGACTTCTTCTTCAGCCTGTGCACTCCTTGCACGGCTTCAACAACCCAAATCAACTTATGGGCGAATGAGAACAAGAGTTAGACTACCTGAGCCTTCATCAACGCACTCCTTGCGGATGAATTCAACTGCACACCTTGCAGGAATATCTTGGCTCAGATAGAGAAACAATTGAACCTCAATCTCTCTCCCTTTCAGGCTTCAGTTTAAAACATGAAATCACATGCACAGCATATACAAAGAAAATTCATAACAAGAAAGAAAACATTCATGAGCGCATCAACAATATACACAGAGAAATAACACAAACCATGAATTTGAATCAGAACTTTATTCTATTAATTCAAATGCATGTACATGGGTGTTCTTCATAAACTATTCTCTGCATTTTCTTCTCTTCTTGCTCCTGTTTTCAATAATGTTACAATGATACAATGAGGGTGTCCATATCCGTTTTCCCTCTTGGACTCTAAAGATATCAAATCTACAATTAAAATCTACCTACCAGCATTAAATCTATTAAATGCTTCCTATCTACCAAAGGACGAGAGATTAAAGGCTCAAGGCCCAATACAATATACAAGTGCGCCTTCATAAATGGCTTTCATTAAAGACTTGCGCTACAATCCCAAAGCACTTCAAAAATTTGGGTTTGTTTATCCAGCTGATCTCCGCTTGATGTGCTGGCTCGCTTGATGAGTTGGCGATGCTCCTACATCATACTCCTCGGCTTGAAAACTTTCATTGGCTCCTGTCCATGAGCTCCTGCATGGTCTGTCCATGCTTTTGAATCTCTGCTTTAGTCACCCAGCTGGCATCTTCCATTGGATGATTCTTCCACTTGACCAGATACTCGAAGTATTGCTTCCACCTGGTCATTTTGCTCACCCTCTTGTCAAGTATATGCTCCATTTGTGGCTTCTCTGCAATCGCCATCTTCTTCTGCCACTGAACCTCTGGTTTCTCATCACTTCCAACTCCTGCTTCCTCAGCCTTGTATGGATATAAGTTTGAAACATTGAATGTCGGAGATATTCCGATCTCATCCGGCAACTCAATCTCATAAGCATTTTCTCCCAATTTCTTTAGGACTCTGCATGGTCCAAATTTCTTGATTTTTAGCTTGTTATATGTTCCCCTTGGAAAAATTTCCCTCCTCAGATGTGCCAGAACTAAATCACCAACTTTGAAGTGAAGTTGTCTCCGATGCTAATCCGCTCTGCGCTTATATTCCTGGTTTGATTCCAGCAGACACTCCTTCACCCTGCTATGAAGTTCTTCCATCGCCTCTACGAATTTTTCAGTGCTTGCGCTCTTAGTCATTATCTTCTTTGAGTCCCTTAGTTCAGATACTCCTCTTGGCTGCCTGCCATATACAATCTCAAATGGAATTTTTCCTATGCTCCTGTTCACTAAGTCGTTGTATGCAAACTCTGCCTGTGGAAACACATTGTCCCAACTGTTGTGGTGCTCTGTCACCAAGCTTATTAATAAATCTCCCAGACTTCTATTTACCACCTTTGTTTGCCCATCCGTCTGAGGATGATAGGCAGAACTAAACATCAAGTTAGTCCCCATCTTCTTCCAGAGTGTCCTCCAGAAATGTCCAATGAATTTTGTATCCCTGTCCGATACTATACTTCTGGGTAACCCATGAAGTCGAATGACCTCCTTGAAAAACAAATTTGCGATATGAGTCGCATCGCTGGTCTTCTGACATGGGATAAAATGTGCCATTTTGGAAAACCTGTCAATCACCACAAAGATCGAATCATGTCCTCTTTGCGTCCTAGGCAATCCCAATATGAAATCCATGCTGATTTCATCCCACGGCCTCTCGGGTATGGGTAATGATTGATAGAATCCTGCATTCTACTTCCTTCCCTTTGAATGCTGGCAAATTCTACATCTTTCAACAAACTTCTTGACTTCCGACTGCATCCCTGGCCAAAAGTATGCTTCGCTTAGCTTTGCAAATGTCTTTTCGTGGCCAAAATTCCCTGCCAATCCACCACTGTGCTTTTCTTTTAGCAGATTCTATCTCATGGAGAAATTTGAAATGCATAACTTATTTCCTCTGAACATCAGTCCATTTTGGATCATGTAATCTATCCATGGGCTTCTGTCTCTAAGAAAGGGATTCTCAGTTGCTTCATATGCCTCTGCAAAATCTGCATCACTTGCATACATGTCCCTAAGATTTTCAAAACCCAATGTTTTGACTTGGAACTCCTGCAGCAACAAACACTTCCTTCTCAAAGCATCAACCACTTTGTTAGCAGTACCTGAAATGTGTTTAATTACAAATGTAAAATTCTGCATATACTCTACCCATTTAGCATGTTTCTGATTCAACTTCTTTTATTGAGTCACAAACTATAATGCATGATTATCACTATACATAACAAATTATTTTGGGATCAAATAATGCCTCCACTTCTTCAACGCCTGTATGATAGCATAAAATTCTTTATCATACGTGGAGTATTTCACTTTTGCCTCATCCACTTTCTCGCTGAAATATGCAATTGGTCTGTTCTCCTGGCTCAAGACCGCTCCTATGGAAAAGCCACTTGCATCAAATTTCACCTGGAACACCTTCGTAAAATCCGACAACACCAAAACCAGTTGTTCTGTGATCTTTCGCTTCAAAAGATTGAAGCTCTTCTCTGCTTCTTCAGTCCAATGAAAATATTTATGTCTTTTCTTGATGGTATCCATCATCGCTGCGCTAATTCCACTGAAATTCCTGACGAATTTTCGGTAGAAGCTAGCCAATCCATGAAAACTTCTCACCTCGAAAATATTTCTCGGTGATGGCCAATTCTTAATTACCTCCACCTTTTCTAGATCCATCTTCAACTCATTAGCTGAAATAAAAAAACCCAAATAAATGAGTTATGTCTTCATAAATGAGGACTTTTTCATGTTAATCAACAACTTCTCCTGCTGTAGCTTCTTCATTACTGCAGCTAAATGCTTCAGATGTTCTGATTTTTTTTTGCTGAAAATCAATATGTCATCCAGATAAACAATGACAAACTTACCAATGAATTCCTTCAACACTTCATTCATTAACCTCATAAAGGTACTCGGTGCATTTGTCAAGCCAAACGGCATGACTAGCCATTCATACAACCCTTCGTTGGTTTTGAAGTTTGTCTTCCATTCATCGCCTTCCCTCATGCGAATGTGATGGTATCCGCTTTTCAAATCAACCTTTGAAAAAAATTTGGCTCCACTTAAACAGTCCATCAAGTCATCCATCTGTGGAAATGGAAACCTGTACCTGATGGTTATCTTGTTAATGGCTCTGGAATCGGTGCACATTCTCCAACCTCCATCTTTCTTTGGACTCAATACCATTGGAATGACACACAGACTTAAACTTTCCCTGATTAGTCATTTATCCAACAGTTCTTGCGCCTGCCTTTTAACTTCTTCATTTTCCTATGGCATCAACTTGTACGCAACTTTGTTTGGAAAATTGGCTCCTGGTATGAGGTCTATATGATGACTCACGCTCCTCACCAGTAGTAACGAATGAGGTAATTAGTCTACCACAATTTCAGTGAACTCTTCCAACAGTTCTTGAATTTCTTCCGGAAAATCATCCACTCTTGTACTGGTCAAGACAATTTTTGATTTCCTGACCACAAAGAATTGTGGATCTTATTTCTTCTTTACTTCTGCCAGAAGTTCCTTCCCACTGATGAGAAGTATAGTATTTCTCAGTTCTAGTTTTACTTATTTATCTTTAATTGGAAGTATCATATGTGTTCTTCCATTATTCTCCAAAGTATACGTATTCATCTTTCCATCATGAATTACGTTCCTGTCATATTGCCATGGTCTGCCTAGCAATAAATGGCATACATCCATAGGAATAACATCACAGAGTATTTTATCATTATATCCTCCTATCTTGATGTCAACTAAGAACTGTTTAGTGACACTCACTTGATGTCCCTTCTATAGCCATGAAACTTTGTATGGACTCGGGTGATTAGTTGTCTCTAGCTCTAGTTTCTCTACCATCTCGGTTGAAACGAGATTATCTGTGCTTCCACTGTCCACAATAACCTTGCATTTCCTGTCTTTGGTCTTGCATGTGGTTCTGAAAAGTCGGTTTCTCTGAGCCGTGTCCTCCACCTCCTTCTCGGGTGTTAAGAGAACCTTACGCATCATCAGCGACCTTCCGTCTTCTGCGTCTTCTGCTTCAGCATCTCACCTCTGCGCCTCAACGATGTGAAATTCTCCTCCATCCTTCTTCCTATCTGGGCAGTCAACTGCCTTGTGTCCATTATTTCCACATGTGAAGCATGTGATGACTCCACCTCTGCCTCTTCCTCTACCTCTGGTACGAGGAAATGTGTTATTAGCAGCGTATCCTCTACCCTGTTCTGTATGATGCCTTCGTTGTTCAGCGTGATGGCCTCGCTGTGAAATTACACCTCTCTCTGTTCTAGTCTGAGGATTTTTCCAGTCGTCCTTGGATTTTTGGAACCTATCTTGGGAAACTGACTTACCTTTTGGCTAGCTCCTACCTCGGCCTTGCTGTGTTGGCTTACGACTTAGCTTCTCTTCAGCTTTTAATGCCATTTGATACACATCCTCCACCATTCTAATGGTTGTCATACTCATCTCATCCTGGATATCGTATCTTAAGCCATTCATATACCTGGCAACTTTTTCATCATTGCTCTCCCGATGACCTGCTCTGATATTCAGCTTGTAGAATTCCTTAGTATACTCCTTCACTGTCATCAACTTCTGTCTCAGGTTTTGTATCCTCCTGAATAGTGTGATCTGATAATCCCTTGGGATGAACTTTTCCTTCATCTTCGCAATCATTCGATCCCAGATTTTAATATTTTGCTTGCCCTTGCTGCGTCTATTTGCTTGAAGCTCGTCCCACCATAATGCTGCGTGTCCCTTCAATTTTGTGACCGCATGCCTAACCTTCTTATCTTCTTTGATGTCTTCATAATCAAAGTAAGTGTCAAGAGCTCGGATCCAATCCAATAGCTCTTCTGCATCCAGACTCCCTTCATAAGTTGGAATGTCCATCTTTGTCTTCGAACTCATCCGGGCGATAGCTTTAATTAGTCGCTCATTGGCTGCATCTTCGGCTGCAACTTCTCCTAGTTGTTCAACTTCAACTTCTCCTTCGGAGTCACTTAGATCTCTAGAATTGGTTGTGCGTCTCTACGCTGCTTCCATATATTCTAATCTCGCTCCGAGATCACGTATCTGCCTCTCCATATCTGGATTTTGTGCTTGTCTCCCTCTTCCTCTCTGGTTTCCCCTATCCTGTGGATCGGGTGATTGTCTTTCTCTCCTCGGGGGCATGGTGAAATTTTTCCTTTCTTCTCTGCTATAGAAAACAAAGAGATTTTCTCTCTCTGATACCACTTGATGCAGAACGCACCACGCAGGGCACGTCCGCTCCCACATGACCTTCTCCTTGAACGACACGAAGAACTAAAATGCTCTTCAAACCCCCCTTATCGGGAGTTATCAACACCCACAAAATGCTCTTGATGATTCCCCGTTGTCCTATCGGGAAATCGGGCCTCACGTGATCGCGAGTCCTACACTCACGGGATCGGGTCTTACAAATCCCCGACCCTCGATGAATATTCCCCGAATTCTTTCCTTGCTCCTATCAGGAATTTCCCCATCGGGAAATTGGTACTTACGAGGTCGTGAATCGCTCACCTCACGGATCCCTGATTCCCGCTTTGCGATGGCGCTTTCTGCACCCCTTAGCTCCCTCCAACTAACTCTTTACGCATGTGACCTGCTAGTCCACAAGACCATGGTCCTTTCCCCTATAGGAATTTCAGAATTCGCAGAATTGAAATGCATAGAACTCAGACCCTCGGGATATCCTATCCTCTCATTCCCAATGCCACCTGTCCTCCACTGAAGTGCTATGATTGTGGGACCGTCGCGTTTCGGAATTTCGCGACTTCTCCTGTTGTGATTTTCTCGTCGCCGAGAATCCCGATATGCCGATCCCCGATGCACATGTGAACTCTCTCCTCCACGTCACCACTTCCTTGTCTCTCTATCAGGTATCACGAAATCGCGACTTCTAATGCAACGATTCCTTTGTATGCGAAAACCCCGAAATTCCAAACCCCAGCTCTTTCAGATCCCCGGACACATATCCTACCAAGATCAATGGCTAGGATCCTTTCTCGGGATTTCGAGAACTACAAGGTCTCGATTCTCTTTTTCTGTAAAACCTCGATGACTCTGATATCCCGATAAATCCTTCAGGACTCCTCCTCTGCTCGCCGGGACTTAAACCCTGCGCAACTTTCTGAGATCTAACGGCTGATGGGATTTCACCAATCTTTTCTGCAAATCCTGACCATCGATTTCTCCTCCTTGAAGATTTCTTGAGAAGGCTAACTGTTCTTTCTCAGAACTTGTCCTCTGACACCTGCACTGGCATTTCCTGCTTGGACTCTCCTCGACACAAACTCCTGTTCTCTCCTTTAATGCTATCACAAAGGTGCTATACGTCCTGAGCTCTTCTACTCTAATTCTTCAGAGGAACTTGCGCGCACTCCTTGCGCTCAACATTCAACAACTTCCCAAGTGTTGAATCTTTCCGACTCTAAGCACTTCCTGCAACAACAGTCTTTGACTTCCTTTTGCTCAGATTCACAAATGAGACTTCTTCTTCAGCTTGCGCACTAATTTCACGGATTCAACAACCCAAATCCACTTCTGGGAAAATGAGAACAAGATTTAGACTACCTAAGCCTTCATCAACGCACTCCTTGCGGATGAATTGAACTGCACACCTTGCAGGAATCTCCTGGCTCAAATAGAGAAAAAATTGAACCTCACTCTCTCTCCCTTTCAGACTTCAGTTTAAAGCATGAAATCACATGCACAGCATATACAAATAAAATTCATAACAAGAAAGAAAACATTAATGAGCGCATCAACAATATACACAGATAAATAACACAAACCATGAATTTGACTCAGAACTTTCTTCTATTAATTCAAATGCATGTACATGGGTGTTCTTCATACACTATTCTCTACTTTCTCTTCTCTTCTTGCTCCTTTTTTCAATAATGTTACAATGATACAATGAGGGTGTCCATATCCGTTTTCCCTCTTAGACTCTAAAGCTATCAAATCTACAATTAAAATCTACCTACAAGCATTAAATCTATTAAATGCTTCCTATCTACCAAAGGACGAGAGCTTAAAGGCTCAAGGTCCAATACAATATACAAGTGCGCCTTCATAAATGGCTTTCATTAAAGATTTGCGCTACAATCCCACAACACTTCAAAAATTTGGGTTTGTTTATCCAACTGATCTCCGCTTGATGTGCTGGCGCGCTTGATGAGTTGGCAATGCTCCTGCATCAATTATTCCCTCTTATTTATTTAAACCAATTTTCTTTTCTCGGGAATCATATTACAACAAAATGTCCTACTACACACACAGGAGGTACAAACATGTAGTTATATTCATGACTATATTCATAGGGGGGATTTTGTTTATACAGTCCTTAGTTTTTTGAGGTAGGATTCAATATCCTCCGATTCATATATATACTATACTTACAATTACAAGCACTAATGGAAGTATCTAACCATGTTTTTTCAATTTAATTACACATAATAAATAAATACTTATGTTTTAGAAGTTGTGACCAACCAACTAACTGTAGGTGTTCTCCCTTCCGCCCAACCATAGGTGTTGCGTGTTATGTAACTTCAGAACATACCATCCCCTTTCCAAGCCATGATAGCACCAAGGGAAATCTCTCTTAGGTTCTATGGGATTTTTGATATGTGAAGGTTAATCTCCTCGACACCACTCTTGATAAGGAATTCCTCACCCTGCCAAACCTAGGCCTTTGACGAGGTTTATAATATGCTCTCCTACATCAAGCTCATGACCTCCCCCTAGTTGGGTTCTGGACTCTTTTCTAGGTCCCTCCCATTCTTCCCCTAGTCCCCTTGCGTCTCCTGCACATAATCTCGTTAGGAAGGTTCTCGACCTATCCTTATGCCTTTTGTCAGAAGGAAACTCATGGATTCAATCTGTTTGTAGGAAATGGTACTTTATGGTACATTAGGTTGACTACTTTTTTCTTTCTTAGACATAAATCCCATGATCTCATTCATTTGGGTGGGTGGTCATTCAACTACCATCCCTCTTCTCATTAACTACTTTGTCTTGGAATCAGGGAAATAACTTATTATTTTTAGATTAAGTGTTTTAGCAAGGAAGCTTGGGTCATCTTGGCATGATGAACCCACCCTCTCTATGTTTCTTCACTCTTTCCTGTAGTGGTATCATGGCTAGTACTTCAAGGCTCCACCCTAAAGTTAGTCGGTTGGAATTTTAAATCAACAATAATAAATTTACAATGTTCTTATGTCATTACATGGAAACCATAATCCATGATTAATTACACATAATCATAGGTTTAGAAAGGGGGTGTTACAACATGATTTAGCCTACGTGACAACTCCACCACAATGGATTGATATTAAAATTGGTGGTTTCTGATTTCCTTTTCCATCGGGGCCTTCATGTCTTTATGCATAGTGTCGGATTGTGACTTTGGGTAGTCACGCTAGTAATGAGGTCCCCCACACCCTCAACATGTAGTGTGGGACGAAATATACATATTGTTTTTTGGAGACCTATGAAATGAGTTCCTTCCCTTGCTAATATCTCCCCATGAATGTCTTGGAATTGCATGAGTCCCTTATTATCCCTAGGATGTTGCAATCGCTTCCATTGAAACACTTTGTTCAGGGGTCTGAGATCCATTTAACTCAACAGTAGGAACCAAACCCACTTAAGAGGTCCAATTAGACTCGTAAGCGTTTGATGAGTGGTAAGGTTTTCCAGATTCATGATCTTGATGGAATTATCGATGGGATTTAATTGGGATTACAATATATGTATTTTCTATTAATCCTTTCCTTAGGCTATGGAGTTCTCTTATTTTGCATGTAAGTGTGGGTTAGGAGAAGATTCTTCTTCACCACATTTATTAAAATCAACCACTGCTTTACGTAACACAACTTAATTAAAAGAAAAAAAGAAGAAAAAGAAACAAATTAAAAGGAGTTTGAAGTCGGTCTTCCCTCAACCCACACACTCATCCTAATCAAAATGTATGCTAAAAAGAAACAGAAACTCAAACAAAGCATCAAAAGACACATTTCATTTATTTATTTTAGGAGAAGTATTTCTTTAAGGCTTGGTAATTCACCGGGAGGGTGTCAGATTCCCCCCTCATATTTTGCAACCAGCATGTGCCTACCCCGATCTTCTCAACCACTTGAAAAGGTTCAATCCATAGATTTTGGAACTTTGAGTGTTTTCCTTTGGACTCGTTTTCTTTATCCCACTTAGAGACCTACCCCGATCTTCTCGACCACTTGAGAAGGTTCGATCCATAGATTTTGTAACTTTGAGTGTTTTCCTTTGGACTCGTTTTCTTTATCCCACTTCAAGACTAGGTCTCCTACTTCAATTTTTTTTTCTTTGGCCTTATGTTTGTCAAACCATATTTTAACTACCTTCTAATGAGCGGTGAACTTAACGTTATCCTTTTCTCTTTCTTCATCCAACATGAGAAATGTATCAATCCTTTGTTGTAGAGCATATGAGGGATGACCTCTTGATGCCTAGGAAAGTTGTAAATATGGAAGGTACAGTTTGTTTGGAAGAATGGTTGGTTGCCCATATACCTGAAAGTACAAAGAGTTTCCTATGGCTTTTTTAGGTGTTACTCTATTGGCCCATAGGGAATTATGAAGTAAATTATGCCAATTCCTCTAATTTTCAACAACTGTTTTTTTTTAAATTCTCACCAGGTTTTTATTAGTTGACTCTGCTACCCCATTCCCTTGCGGGTAGTAGTTTGTAGAATATATTATTATGATCTCCTTATCAAGGGAGAATTCAATGAAGCACGTGGAAGAAAATTAGGCAACATTGTCAAAAAAGAGGACGAAGGGCATCCCAAACCTTGTTATTATCTATTGTTATAAAAATTTGATCACTACCTTTTCATTAATGTGCATGAGAGGGATAGCCTTCGTCCACCTCATGAAATAATCTGTAGTAGTCAAGATATGTTTAAGTTGTTTCTAAGAAAAGGGAGTAATTTATCCTATGATGTCTATTCCCCATTGCTCAAACAATATGGATATGGCCACCGATTGGAGTGGAATGGATGCTCTCTTTTCCCTACCAGTTCTTACTTAACAAGATTTACATTTCCTGGCATATGGATGAGCGTCCCTAAACATAGTAGGCCAATAATAACCAACCCTTAATATTTTGTGAGCCATGGTTTCTCCTGCAAAATGTCCACCCACTGGACCATCGTGGATTTCTCTCAGTACCTTTTCTGCATCGTCATGTTCAATACATGTAAGGAGTACTCCATCATAGTTTATGTGGAAAATTACTGAATTTATGAAGCGACATTGAGCAGACTTTGGGATGAGGGCTCTCCTTTATCTAGGGTTTAGGTTTTTCAGACAAGTTCCATGATGCAGGAGATAAGACAAGTTCCCATACTGGAATTCTTTCCCTGGAGGTACATATAAGGCTTCGCCGCACATAATGATAACTCATTTTCCCAATCAAGGTCTTCTATGTTAATTAGATCTTAGGCTTCAATGACCAGTTTACACAATCCTTGACCTTTGACTATTTTGGCAGGTTTTATGTCTAGATCAAATTCTTGGATGTCTACCATCCAATTTCCCCTTCTTTCTCCCAATTCCTATTGAGTGAATAGAGATGAAATTGCTAGATGAGGTACTATGACTTTAGTGTGATTCTTCAGGATATATGATCTGAAGTGTTTAACTGCTTTATATATTGCATAAGAATGTTTGTCCATAGAAGGGTAGTTCAATTCGATTACTTGGAGGTTGGTTCTCATAAAAGATACTAGTGCTTTGTAGTTTTCATCATACTTTTGGGTAAATACTACAACCATGGATTGGTCAGAAGCAAAGGTATAAAGGAAAAAATATTTTTTGAAATCAGGGCTTCGTAACACTGGTGCTTGGGAGATGGCATATTTGATGTTATTGAAAGAACCTTTCTTCTCTTCATCCCATTTAAACTCTTCATCTTTGTGAATCATTCTTTGTAAAGGTTTGATGGTTTTGATGAAATTAAGAGTGAATTTTCTTACAAAATTGATTTTCCCAAAGAAAGATTGCATGGCCTTTTTATTTTGAGGCAAAGGGAGTTGATCTATATCTTTTATCCGCTTAGGGTCGATGATAATTTCTTCTTGACATATAATATGACCTAGTAGCCTCTCTTCATCTATGACAAATATTCTGTTGGAAGGGTTTAATCCATATTTCAATGGGATCGTATGATGGATAATGCGAGTATCATACGTTTTCAATTATTGCTAAGACCAAGAAAAGACATCTTGATATTCTTTAAATAGTTTAAGATAATCCTTCTTATATTCCTTGGACACTGTCTTGCCCAGGTTGAAATTCTTGGGGTTCTTAGGGATTCCTAGGTTTATAGTTTCATATATAGGGCATGAGCTCCTTATTTTCGCATTCTTTGGCCATCTAAACCTTTCCCTTAGGTTGAAAAGGTTATCCAGATTAGCCACTCCTTTTGGTATCGTGTGAAACTTTGGTTTATCAACAAAGTGATCTGTTTCCTTCTTTTTTTCGTGGATATTTGATTCTATGAATATTTCTTGGAATATTTCATCATCAATGGCCAAATCCTTAAAATTATCCTGATTAGTCAGGAAGTATACAATATATTCATCCCCTTCAAAACATTTCCGGTTAGAAATGTTGTTAGGTACCAATGGTTTCTAGAGTAGTTCTACTACAAACCTTGAGGCTTCATAGCCCTCTAAAGAAGATAATATTGAGGCCATAGTGGATAGAGCATAAACAAGGGTATTTTGCATCATCGGAACAATGATAATGTTGAAGGACTCAAAATTGTCTATTAGTTTGTGCACCTCTTGCTGGTAATTTCTTAAGCGAGGTTAATTGCAATGGATAGTGTTCTTTATTTTCCTAACGATAGTTTCAGAGTCTCCAAAAACTTTCAATTCTTTGATGTTTAAATTGATGGATTTCTTTAGTCCCTGGACTAGAGACTATATTCGACAATGTTATTAGTGCATTCAAATTTTAATCTACTGGATAAGAAGTTTTGTTTCCCCTTTGGGTCAATGAGGATACACCCCGCTCCCGACCCTTCTTGCGATTTAGAACCATCAAAGTACAATGTCCAAATTTGTGGAGGGGAATTTCTAACTTCTTCATGTCTAGCTATTTTTTCAATTTCAACCTCCTTGTTTGCTACATATGTCAAGGCATCTTGATAAAGGATACTTTGTTATGAGGCCTCTAGTAAATCTATTTGAAAAATCATTTTAGATTTTTATGCCGAAGGAATGTCAAACATGTGGGGGGATAAATTACCGAAATCAGAATCACAGGATTGGTTTCCTAACAGAGGGAACTCTGTTGACGAGGGTTCATTTGGGGTTTCTAAATCAGTGAAAATATGTTTGAGTTATCTTTTTCTGTCGATCCGGATCATGTTTGGATGTCCATTTAATGACAACTAGAGATGATCCTATTCAACACTAAAGTATTTGTTTAATTTCTCAGACTAGTCTCAGCTAAGTAGCATTTCATAAGCCTCTGGGATGTCTACTACAATTATGCCAATTACTTGAACAAATTTAGGGTGCGTATAAATTTTGATCATGACATCTTTCAGTTCCCCAATGACCTTTACCTGATTCCTATCTAGTTGTATAACATGTTTATCACTTTTGAGTGGGGTTGTGTTCAATTTCTTACAAATTAATAATGGAATGAAATTTGAATATGCCCTTGAATCGACTAAGTAATTATGTAGATTTATGTTGAAAACTTCAAACATCAAGGGGAAAGGAGGAACAAAAGGCCTTCTTCTTTTGTCTAAATAGAAAGCATTCACACTTGGATTATTTGTTAAATATATTGGAGATGGGACCTCACATTGATCAGTGCTTGTTATAGGGGTACCTATTTATTTTAAGGCTTGCATCAGAAAATCCTTTTGTTGAGGGATTCTATACATGTCCATGAAAGACACATTAGCCTTCATCTTCTTCAAGTCTTCTACCACATTGTAGTCTAGTTTAGGATCTTCCTGTGTGTGTGTGTTTGTGGGGTTTCTTTGGGGAGAACATAGTAGTTTGTGGTGATTGGTCGCTAGGTTCCCTCTAGATAACTGAGTATTGGTGGGGTCACATTGGATCAATTGACTTTTACTTTGTGTCTGTACAACTAGAAATTCAGCGGGGGGTCCTTGTACTTCAACGATGTCATTGAAGGGAATCAGGTGGTTGGAATCCCATAAAAACATGGCTATCTCTTTGGTGGCTCTTGAATTTATTGATTGATGACATTTATTTCAGAACTACTAGGTTGTTTGGTTAGAGAGAATTCATCTAGGAATCGATTATCCATTAGATTCATAGCATGAACCATTGAGGGTGGTCCCTTTTTGAATGGTTTTTTTGGTAATATGTGTATAAAGAGTCAGATGCCACATTCCCTAAATCAATGTTTAGGTTAGCTGAGGGAGGTTATGTAGCTTTGAAGGGTGGATTTATTTTAAAAAAGGGTTTATAAGGTATTTTATTTTTCGTTTCCTTCCCCATCACTCATTTTCATGTCTATGATCTCATTGGAAAAGTGTTTTATCATCCGCTGCAGGTTTTCCAAATCCCCTCCCTCTTTTTGAGGACCTTGTTCTATTTTTTTTCTCGGGGGTCTTGTTAAAAAATGTCCTCTCTTAGGTAGAGGTTGCTTTTCCTTTTTTATTAGTGAGATCTGACCTTCTTTTCACCCTTTCACTTGGAATTTAATCATTTTAGATTCTTCAAAAGTTTTGGCTAGGGTATGTTTGGCATCCCTTTTTACAAACATGGAAATATAAGCTAGGAGAGCATTAGCGTATACTTCGATTTGCAACTCTTATGTAGGTTTAGCCTCAGGTTGGAATTTTTTCAAAAATGTGGTGAACCTTTGGTTCAAATCTTTAACGTTTTTTTTTGGACTCATAGTGGCAGAGAAAAATTCATCCATTAGAGATCTTTTGGTGGTTTCTTCAACAAATTTGTCTAAGAAATCCTTTTGAAACTTCATCTAACTGGTTATGGAACCAACTGGTAGGTTGATATACCAATTCGAGGTCAGATTTTCAAAGGTGTAATGAAAAATTCTACACACTACATCTTCGTGTTGTACATTCATCAACCTTATAGATAATATGAACTTCCTAATATGGTCCTCAGACAATATGGAGGTTTCGGGGTCAAATTTAGGAACTAATTTTTCTAGATGTCTGGGTAGGTTATGCACCCATCTTGGGATTTCCAGAGCATCTCTGGCCAACCATGGTTTATTGTATTGAGTTTGATTCCCCCCTTCTCCATTGTTATCGTTATTATCCTCCATGTATTCAGATTCATAACCTAAGCGATCTGAGTTAGACCCTTCCTCTTAATATTCAAAATTGTTAGGTTTAGAGTAGTTAACAATTGGTGTTTCAGGTATCATATTAAAGGGTTGTTCGATATATGTGAGGGAGAAATTTACCAGGTTTTCTACTGTGTGAAAAAATACCTAGTGAGGGGTTTCAACAACTGGTCTTCTTATTTTTTTTCTTCGAGGAAGTAAAGGAGCTAAAGGTAATGCTCTAATATGCTAGGTGTAAGCTCTAGTGATTCTTATGAACTTATTCAACTCTTCTTGGGGAAGAGCGTAAGGCATTTCATGGTACATGTGTTCTTCCTCTTCGTGTTGAGGTGATTTACTCATATTGGGAGTTCTCTCTGTATGTGGTTTGTCTTGAGAGTGACTATCCATGCATGTGGGTTGTTTTGAATCTATAGGCTTTGTATAATATGTTATCAGAAATATTGTTAGGCATGCATTTTTTCAGGCCCTCCTTATAGCACCAATTTTTTTGAGGGGTCTGAGATCCCTTTAACTCAACAATATGAACCAAACCCGCTTAAGAGTCCCAATTAGACTCTTAAGCATTTGATGAGTGGTAAAGTTCTCCAGATTCATGATCTGGATGGAATTATGAATGGGATTTAATTGCCATTGAGATATATGTCTTTTCTGTTAAGCCTTTCCTCAGGATATGCATTTCTCTTTTTAGTTCTTTTCTAATGTTTATAACAAAATAAATATAGAGCTTTAAACTAGATGACATAGGGAAGATAACTGTGTGTTGGGAGAAGGATGGGTTGCAGGATAACCTTATACCTTAGCATGCAGAAGAAAAAGGTCTAAAGTAATTCAAACTATCATTAATACCATTTTGATTAGTAGACATTCAACATTTTCTGAGATAAAATTTACATAAAGAAAATCTATATGTGACAAGAAGTTAGCGCAAGAAAAAATAATTTTCAATGCTCTATTATCAATCACATGTTAACACAATCGATTTCTATTCATCAAATAGAATAAAAGAAATGTTGCAACATTATAAGATAACTTTAAATAAATAAATAAAAACTCTTACTCAATACAACAACAAATATTGAATCCGAAGATAGAGATAATCCCCCCTGGTCCAATCACCTTCACGCCTTAGATGAAATAATTTTCTTTGTTCCTAAACAAAACTTCTCAAATAAAATAACTTGCACATAAATAGTTCCCTTACAAAATTTCAGTAAAGTATTTCCATCCAAAACCATCAACCTCTCTAACATACAAAAGATGCATATTTATCATAGATGTGGAGGCCCTCGACCAGTGTGGAACTGAGTCTTAGCTCTACACCTTGACTGTAAAACAACTTATTTAATTAACTAAAACACACTGTTGGAGTATGTTAATGAATACTTCAAACTTGTATTAACAAAAAGGAGTGGTTATTATCACACATAAAATATCACTTATTATGTCTGAATTTAAAAGAGTTTTGCAATTGAACAATTAAAAACTGCTACTAGCACTGAAGCTAGACTAATGTGCATGATGGGGTGAACTTAGATTTGGTAGGAAATGACTGGGAGTGACAAAAATGCATTCTGTATCGAGCATTGGCATGCATCATGTTAGCACTGAGAGTCACCCTCATATTGTGTGAGGATAATCCCAGTACCCATCAGAATGTTTGGTGGATGTTGGTTTTATGAGTGGGGGTCAAATGGACAAAACTCAGTACAACAATGATTCTAACATAGAACTAGGAAGGAAATGCACAGGGAAGTGAGGGCCTCATTAAATCCAGTTAGTGAATTGAGTTTAATGGTGAGCAGAAGGAAGACTTAGTGAGAAAGTGGAAAATTATGATATGGGCATCGGGCTTTCAAGCAGCTTGGTGAAGAAAAAATCAGGCTCAAGAGCACTCTTAAACTCAAGATTCATACACTGAAATATGTCACAGAAACATAGTCACAATAGCATAATGATCAAACTTACATCATAATGAAACTATGACAACTCAAATGGATCCTCCATGCCCGAGCCTTTCAACATAAGAGGGAAAAATATAACAATGAAGCTGACTAAAACGGATCACAAAGATACTGTAATCAAACCTACATTAAAATAAAACTACAACCCTTGACTGGATCCTCCATGCCCGAGTGTTTTAGCATAGTTTTTCACAGAGATGAAAAGAGGCTGACTTCTATTAATGCGAAAGTCTCAAATTTGATACATAACCAGAGAACAACTCTAGCATCAAAACATTACAAAATATGGAGCTTTTTTCAACTAGTTGAACACACTAACAAAATATCAAAACTACTTATTTATACTTAGATCAGTCCCTGACTATTAGGAGTGTGATCTGATCACTACATTCAAAGCATTGTGTCTGAGTAGTATTCTATCAGAATTTGTATGTATCCCTCTATCAGATGGGAGCTTAGATTGACATGGGTCTGCAGGAAATTCTATCCACAGGGGTACCACAGGATGATGGTTCACTCCCCATGACCGAGCCTTCCATGCATTCCATTTATGGAGTGAGCCGAGGTTTCAACCACCAACTCTATTTTCATTTACTGCCTCCTAGAGAACACCATGAGACTTAAATCTCAGGGGTGTGACCACATGCTTCTCTTGGATAGGATGTTATATAAACACATGATTGCAGAGACGCTCAAAGGTGGTTTGGATTCACACCATTTTTGAGCCCGTAATTCATGACCTTCCACCACATATCTCTTTTTCCTTACCATGGTTTCAATTGCGGGACCACTCAAGAAAATTATCGCCTGAGCATGTGGCATCCCTGCAATGGACCGTGGTCATAGATCTGTTCCCGATCTGCGATTTGGGTGCACCTGCTAGATTTAGCACCACTACCAAGCTTAATCACCCACCAAATTTGAGGTTCGCTAACACTGTGCCTTGGAGGAGGGCACTACCCTTTCCTTTAGCTCATTCATAGATGTGACCTGAGGCTATGACCTCACTCAGACATTTGATTGTGAGTGCAATGAAGAGTGGTTTGGAGAAAAACTGCTTTTGTTTCCGCAATTCACCACGAGCCACGACATGTCCCCTTCTCAAAACCAATGTTTCGATTGTGGCCCATCCTCGAAATTTTAAATCTCGAGCACCTTTTGACCCTGCAATCTAGCACAACCAGTTATCTTGTGATATCGAAGGAGGCCTTTTGATCAACGACTCAACTCTTCCCTTCTCAAATCAACAAACACAATTTTCTTCATGATTCAGGTTTCTGAGTTTTGAACTTTCAAAAATTTCCTTCTCCCTCAATGATAGATCTACTGCCACATGTCCTCTTAAATCGATGGTTTTGACCATTCATAATTTTAGACTTCGGAACCCTCAAATATCAACTCTTCCCCCAATTGATTTTATCTAAATCCTAGAATCCACTGATGTGTTCCCCCTGCAGATCGACGACTGAGATCCTTTTGAGTCTCTGGACTTCGAAAATCTCAAAATTCAAACTTCCTTTTCCTCCAAGAAAAACCCTCGAAGCTAAGGATTTGGCGATGCGTGGACTTTGGAGATCGATGATTGAGATATTTTCGAGTCTTCAAACATTGGTAAAATCAAATTGTAAACCTAGGATTTCTCCATGTGATTTTACTCGAAGCTAGGGATCTAATGACGTTTGGTCCTCACATATCAACGACTGAGATATTTTTGGGTCTTTGGACTTCAGGAAAATCAAATCTCAAACCTGGTCTTCCTCCATGTGCTTTTACCGGAAGCTAGGGTTGTGATGATTCATGGCCCTTGCGAATCGACAACTGAGATGCTTTTGGGTCTCCGGAGTTTGGAAATATCAAATTTCAAAACTCATCTGCCTTGGAAGTTCGCGGACTTCTACCGTGTGTCCTCACTAATGGATGGTTTAGATTTACTTCGGGACTTCGACACTTCAGCTCTTCAGGACTTCGACGCTTTGGGACTTCGGTACTTCGGCTCTTCGACACTTCGACGCTTCGGGACTTATCAATACTTGACTTCCACGATTCTCCGAAGCATGGAACTCCGAAGTGAGGGATCTGCCTCCATGTGTCCCTTTGGCTTGGATGGTTCGGATTACTTCGGGAGTCTGGGTTTCAGATCTTCGAAAACTTTTCACACTTCTCACTTCAAATCTCATGAACCCCATTTCCGTGAACCCTTGTATCAGATGCCACTTATACCCCTTTAAGATCTACGAATCATGCTCACTTAGGGCTTCGTGACTTCGTACTTTTTCTCTGGTGCTATACTTTTCATAGCTTCAAGATTTTGAATGCCCGCGAGCCACTAATCTGAACTTCACATGAAATTCTCACCGATGAAAACTGAACTTTCCTGCTTTCTTGATTCAAGTCCATAACAGACTGCTTTGAGTGTTGCTCTTTGTGCTCATGGCTGCGGCCTATGTAAAACAATACTTCGACGACTGGTTGTGGGCTCGGGAAAATAGAAGGAAAAGGAGATGAGTGTTCATCCTTAAAATAAAACAGAAAGGCTTCAGGCCGAAACTTTTTCAGGTAAGACAACAAGGGAAAATAGGTCGCTTAAACAAAAAGAAGCAAATAAAAAATGAATTTGCCAACTGAAGAGGAAAAAATTAAAGACCCGGCCTGCGAAATAGAGAGAGAGGCAGGGAAAGGATATAGACTCAAGAATTTTTGACACACACCTATGGCCCTTGAAAACTTCACTTGATAACACATCGCATTGTTGGAGGCCACTAGGAGATAACTAGATGTTGGCAGTGTTTCCCCCTGCTTATCCCCTGCAGGAAGGATGAAAGTTATCTAGCATTTTCCAGAGTCTCTGATATTCTTTCTCCAGTCTGGACATGTAGTTTCCCCAATTCTAGTTTGGCACCTTCTTTTAAACATTTCAAAATGTGTAATAAATATGGGTGAGCCACTTTCGAAATACAATGTTTGGGGATTTGGAATGCAAAATATTCATATCTCCCAGACTCCTAGAGTCATTAACCACCACTTATTTATAATTAACTCGGGATTTATTCCTAAACATTTGGTGTTTCGATACTTTGGCAATTTGGGGGTTCGGGAGCTATGAATCATGAGTTTGAGAATATCTAGGAGTTACAATGTTGTAGAGTGACGTGGCAGTTCGGGACCTAAATTTGGATTTTCAGAGATTCGACACTTCGGAGTTTCAGATAATTGTCCTAGCTTTGAGTTGAAATTCCCCGTAGTGCTAAACTCTGAGAGTGAAGTGGTGGCCTGACATCAAATCATTGATGTGTCACAGAAAGAAGGGTGACACATGTCCCTTGAAATAGTACAGATGATGGAACTGAATATTCTTGAAATGAGTGCCATGTGTCATGATAGGAGAGTGCCACACATCATGATAAAAGAGTGCCACATGTCTCAACTGATGGTCACCACTCATCTCTGACTCTTCGGGGTTCAGGATTTCTTGAATACAAAGTCTGGATACCTCCCGGAGGGCCGAACTAGCGAAGTGATTATCTAATCCTTATCACTAATTAATTGGGATTAAGTTGTGTTTAACATTTAAATATTTTGGAACTTCGATGGATATGTTTCTTTGGGTCTTCAGAGGTTTGTGTTTGTTGTAAGTTGAAATCCCCTAGACTGGTAATCTCCTGGAGCTGATGTGGAACTATGATGTCATGTCCCTGACGTGTCCGCATGAAAAAGAGTGACATGTGTCACCCAGGATAGTGGATGATGTAACTCAAATGACCTGAAATGAGTGGCATATGTCGGTGACCAATGGATGCCACATGTCTTCGGCTCTTTGACACTT
This sequence comes from Picea engelmannii, assembly GCA_009831015.1. Lineage (NCBI taxonomy): Eukaryota > Viridiplantae > Streptophyta > Pinopsida > Pinales > Pinaceae > Picea > Picea engelmannii. The sequence goes on along the minus strand of ML783550.1, from coordinate 174,350 downwards.
TGTATCTTTGGCTCTTCGGCACTTCGACACTTTGGTGATCCACGCTTGTATTGAATTAAAAATTTTAGGATGATTTATCCTCTAGATCTTATGTGGAAGTATGATGTCATATCGCTAACATGTCACAGAAAGAAGGGTGACATATTTCACCCAAAAACAGAAAGATGACGTAACCAAAGGTGTATGAAATGAGTGTCACGTGTCTCAACTGATGAATTCCATGTGTCTCAAATAATAAATGCCACATGTCTCAACTAATTAATTCCATGTGGCTCCAATGTTTCAACATTTGAGAGTTTTTTTAGTGCTAAGTGTGCAGATCTCCTGGATGTCTGATCTTGTGAAGTGATGCAACAATTCGACATTCGAGATTTTTTGACAAATATGCGCTCGATCGTTTTAGCGTCGAAGTCATGGAGTGAAGGTTGTGTAACTTTGTGATTAAATATCATGTGAATTTGAGACTCTGAATTCACGAGAGTCATTGATCTGCATCAATTGTTAGATCTCCACCGTTGAATATTTGTCTTGTCTGTTTGGCTTGAAATCTAAGCCCAAAATGGATTTCTCTGAATTGATGCATATTTCCTGTGGAAGCTTACTGTGCATACAAAGGACTTGGTTGTTCTGGATGTCTCTTGCACACACAAAATACTTGGTGGACCTATTTCATGCTCAATCAATGGAAACCATGATGACAAGTATTTCTAACCAAATCATGACATGTAATTATCCTTCAAGAAAACAAAAACAAATTGAGCAAAGAATCAATCAAGAAAGATAATAATGAAAAACCAAGTCATTTAGTAATGGTAAATCGACTCAACCAACTAAAAGGGGAATTATTTTCAAGAAGGTATAGGGAAAATGAGGTAGGAGGAGTGTGAGTCGAACATTTATTTTTTCAGCGTCGGGGATTTTCCTTTTGACACAGGTTGGTGGAACTTCTAGTCTATCCTCTTTCAACTCAATCCTTGTTATCAAAGCACAAAGAAGCTCAAAGGAGTTTAAAAATTCCATTTACACATCTTTTATTGATGTTTCATCTATTTCTTTTCTTGGCTAAAAATACAAGTATTGTTGTATGCATACAATTGCATGTACATTCTCTATCCCTTCCTCCATCTCAAGAGTGCATGTATGGAAAGATGAAACCACCTACAAGTCAACTACAATATCCTCTTCTTGCATGTTTACCATTTCAATTTCCTCCACATACCCATCATCATTGTCTACTTCTATTATGTACTGAACAACATTCCCCTCATCCTTTTCAAATACCTCTGTATCAACACAAGGGTGTCTTTCTATTTTTTCAATTTTAAATTCAATTTTCTTTCAATATATTTGTTTTTATTTATTCTAATGTTTCTTATAAGCCTTGAAACTCCCTCATGTTTCCATTTATTCTCATATATTTTATCTTCAATATTTTTATTTATCTTTGCACATTCATAAACAAATAAATAGTTAGATAAAACAAGGGCTTCCTTTGGAACCTCTTCTTTCTCTTGTTTATCTATGACCGTTGCATCAAAAACTTCTAGGGTTTCCTTCTCTTCATTTAGTTTCTTGCCACTATGGTAGCATCATAATATTCAAGTGTACCATTCTCCCTATGAACCTCCTTCTCATTCTCATTCTCCTCTTGAACATAGGATCCCCCACCTTCATAATTAAACATGATAATGAAAACATCTTCATGCTCACCCTGGACTTCCATAGCCTTCAAGGTTGTTTCTTCTTTAATTCATTTATCTTCCTCTATGATGTTCTCTATTTATATAGGCTTCTCATCCTTTTATACTGTAACACTCTCCATTGTTTGTACAATCTTAACTTACTACTGCTATGAATTTTCAATAGTTTCATCTTTGAATTTGTCTTTAAAGTTTGGAATATATTCATGGTTGCATTTTCTTTCAACCCTTGACATGATTGTTACCTCTTCTTCTTATTTATCTTCTACAACATCACCATAAAATACAATGTATTACACTCTTATAACAATTTGATTATTGGTGTACCCTTAAAAATGTTTTACAATTACTATAATAGTGTCATTTCTATCCTCTTGTTCATTTTAAACAACAATAGGGTCATTTCTCCCTTTATCTATAGCTATATATTCAAAAACATTATATGTATTAGTTAAATTAAATTCCCTCTTGGGAATGTACTAGAGGGACTCTATATCCTCAAATGCACAAATACTTACTTCAACATTGTTATCCTCCTCGCACTATAGGAGGCATTCAGAAACCTATTTCTCTTCATTTTTTCTCATTGCCACTACATAGAATATTTCATCAATTCATTACCCCTTTTTCACTTGGGACCTTTAACTTCAAAATTGACTTTGAATTTGGCACCCTCATTTCTATTGTATTCTTCAACAACTATTATTTTTTCCACTTCAATATCTAACTCGTATTTTGTTGTTTCCACATAAATTTATATCCCCTTCACTACTACTAACTTTAACCTTGGGTTTCTTTTTTTTTCCCATATCAATATGGACACATTCCTCATATTTTATTGTTGTCAACTCAATAGTTTGATCCTTTCTTGAAATCCTAAGCTTTCTCCTAATTTTTTTCCTTTCACATTCATCCACCAACAAACTATTAGATATAATTTGGTGTAACATACCCATTTCCCCCTAGTCTATAATTATAATTATGACTTAAATACTAGAAAAAACAAACAATATGAATTTATTTTGTTTAGTTAATGAAAACTTCACCTAAGAAGATAATTGAAGGGTGGAGAACTAGTAATGACCATGATACCATGAGTGGAAACTGGTGAGGGGATTAAGGGATTGCCTTTCTTTCCAGAAGTTAACCTTCACCAAAGAACCATTTTCGCCTAATTTCCAAAAGTCAATTTTTGTTTTCCCTATTTCCCTTTTTCCAAGAATCATTTAATGAAGGGGTTGGTAGTTAAGAAACCAACCACCCGTGATAATGGAAGTATGGATAATTGGCTGGCACAATTGAAGAATATCATCTAGGGTACAACAAGTACCACCTCGATCTCCATGATTATGATCGAACCATGGGTGTGTGGGGGTCACAATCCTTTTGGGAGACGAAGGAAAGAAAAATAATGAGAGAAAGGGGGGAGAAAACTCTGAGAAATAAATAACTATGTGGGGTGAACCCATGGGAAAATAGAGTATACATAGATAAATTCATGGGTAGGGGAAAATTCTAAGTGAATAATTTCTCTAAGGATTAATTTTGGACTATGAAGTACAGACAAAGAACCTTGAACCTGACCTAAGAAAGAGGGTCATGAACTGATGCTTTCTAGGCAAGGAAAATGGAACTAAGAGGGGAGGGCAGTAAGGGACTATGAAGGAAATGAAGGGACTATGTTGTACCAAGGTAATCTAGTTGGAAAGACATCAAGAATTTCTTGGAGGACCTAGCTTGGTGGGTAGATAGGGTTTCTATTGTTGACTGCTTGTGTGGATGTTATGATCCAACACCTTAAAAATGATAAAATGTCAATGAATACAATCCACTTCGAGGGGGAAACCTCCTTTTAGAATATATCCAATTTAGTATACAATATGAAATGAGATAATATGATCCCATGACTAGGTCTCCTTCTTATATATGTATAGGAGACAAAGGGTACAATTATAATGAAAGGGTGCAATGAAGGGTTCTAGTTGACATACAAATATAACAATAGAAATGTAATAATTCAATATCCAAGTATTAATAAGGGGTTTTATATATAACCTGGAGATTTTTCTAGGGATTAACATGCCCATTCCCTTCAATAAATTATTTTTCTCAACACTTGATTACCACGAGTGTGTCTGCATGAAGAAATCATCTTCCCATGTTGCCTCTTCCACTGGCAGGTTCTTCCATTTAACAAGGTACTCGGTAATTTCTCAATTTAACAACTTATTAATCCCTAATTGAAGGATTATTTATGGTTCTATTATTATTTTTCATTCTCCATTAATGTATGATAAAATAGTTTTCACTTGGATCTTTTCATTGATTATCTTCTTTAAGAAAGAAACATGGAAGACTCAATGTACACTTCTTGGTCACAGATGCATGTCATGGGAATGATCTTGAGTAGGTGGAAGACCCTTAAGCATCTCTCCAAATACCTTGGAATTATTTTTGATAACTTTTTGAAGATCTATTGGAGAAAATGTTATAGATGTTTGATCATTTATTGAGCACAATTGTGCAATTACACCATAGTGTCACTTTTTGATTAATTTTGTCATGTTGTAAGAGATTATCACTTTAGAAGGTTTCCCTTGGATACCTGTAATCTCAATTCCATTTCCTTATGAGGAAAATATCATGAAAATATCTTGAAAATTAAGTGCCACCGTTCCCAATGATTGTAACCATTGGACCCCTAAAACAACATCAACACCACCCATTTTGATGGAAATCATGGAAATATCCAATAAATATTCCCCCGTATTGAGATTAATATCATGGAACTTCATAGAACAATTTATGGTACCCCCATCTGCAATCATTACTTGAAACTATGGTAATTGATATACAAAGAAATTGAGATCTTTTTCTAATTTGTAAATGATGAAATCATGGGTACTATTGGAATCAATCAACACTGTTACCTTTTTATTTTTGATATATCCTTCTATCTTGAGGGTTTTTGGAGTAGTGATGCTAACCAATGCATGAGAAGATGTAACATCCCTCTCTTGCGTGCACATGACTTGACTTATCCTTGAGGACACTTGTGTGCAAGTGATCCAGATTTGTATATGGTTGTTTGTTTCACTTATGGATTTCGATGATGATGCTTATGGATTATGATGTTATGTTATTTGATATATATGTATAGATAGGTGCTATTGACGGGTTTTTCCTCAGTGTGCAGGACACTTGAAATATTGAGGATGTCGATGGCATCAATGGACCTCCTTAAACTCCAGATCGAGTCAGGGAGTGGACTGTATATGGTTTGGGTATTTCTATTTATGGATATGTGACATATGATTGGGTATATTATGATGTTTTTTATGGATCGTTGACTATGTTTCGTTGATGGATGCAGGATGACGATTTCTTTATAATTAGACTCACATAAGAAGTAAAGGGTATATTCACATCAACTATATATTGAGGGAGAGGTGTGGTAACAACCCTTCCATAGCCTACTAGAACTCTCGTCGTGGCTTGAATTGTAGGTTAATGATTACCTAGTTCGAGAGATCCACGATCTCGTGAGGGCAGACTGAGACAGTCGCTCACGAAGATTCTAAGGGGTGCACAATAAGGCATGGTTCTTATTCCTTAGAGGCCCTTAGTCTCTCACAAGGTCTCCTGATGGAGTATTGTCTCCAAGGGTTGAATAACTACCAAGATCAGTCAAAGGTGAGTGGCACCCTCGGAGCATGTAATGCATCTTGAAGGGCATGTTGCATAAATAAAACTTGAATAAAGGCGAGTGACACCCTGGGAGCACAAAGTGCATCTTGAAGGGAACATCGTGATTTTAATGAAGGTGAGTCAGTGAACTTAGGTTCCTATAAAAAAAAAATTTGTTTTGACATTGTCGGAGTTAAAATAAATATTAAATGAGTAATTTTTATTAATTATAAAATCCCCTTAAAAATTATAAGTCTAGTTTAAAAAATTGAACCTAAGTTTAAGTGGGTAAGAAGACTAAAAAACAAATATGAATGTGTGCAAAAGAATACCAAATTGGAACTAGGATAAGAAAGAAAATAAATATAAAAATGAATGTGGAAGCATAGAAAGGAATATAGTGTAGTCTAACTAAAGAACTTTCCTAAATTAAACACAACTAAGTTTTAGAAGGACGCTAGTCATTAAAAAATAAATAGAGGAAATAAATGGACAACTATGAGTGATTTTAGGAGGGCTTTTAGGATGGGTGAGAAAAATTGAAATTTAATTAAAATAAATGGTGAATTTATTGGTGCAACTAAGGGAATGGGTGACAAGTGTACGGGAGGAGTAATTTCTAATTCAATTAAAGAATGAATTAAATGTGCAAATGGCAAGTGGTCAGTAATAAAAATTCTATAAAAGAAATGGTTGAGAGGAGCAATGGGGGATGACTAGTATGGGTAAATTTATGCTGTAGAATTTTCTTTGACTGATTTTACTTGTGAGAGTTGAGATACCTAGCTCGAGAGATTGTGGTAGCTCGACCTTGCAAGGTGATAAGGGAGCTAGAGTTTTCTGGTTATGTTTGTGCGTGGCCCCATTGCGTCTCCGGGGATAACAGGGAAGGAGAGAGTAGCCCTAGCGTTGGTCGGGAGGTAACGGTGAAGAATTCACGTTTAGAAAGCGGGGAGCGGGATGAAGTGCAAGCACAAGAGATCATCATGGACTTCTCGCCTTCCGTTATGGTAATTTAATTTCGAGTTTGCATTATAGTGATATTTTATTCTCTATATGGATTTTAGAATGGTTATAATTTGTAATGGATTGTGATATAGTTGGGTAATTTTGAGGGGTTGATTAAATGAGAAATTAAGGGATGTAATTCCATTTATTTTTCATCTCCGTTTGTTTGCTGCTATTGGAGTTCTGTAGGAATGTTTAGAACAAGAAGAACATAAAACTTTGCCTTATCAAGAAATCCTAAAGTTAGTCCTCCCTTCCCCATTGTGCCTATGATGCCAATTCAATCCTTTGTTCATTGTTCTTCTCTTGAGACTCTGAAATCAAGGTAGCCTTCTTGGTTGCGGCTATAGCCTGTTTATAAAATTGTATACGAGATCTTACCTTTTTCTTTGACAAGGATTGAGAAGGATTGAGAATCGTTGTATGCCGTTTGGGTGTGGCCAGTGGTCTTCCATATTTCTCCCTCACTGTTGTAATTGATGCACGCATGGTGTTTCACCTTCGTCCTCACTCTTGTAACAAATGCACCAGTGGTATTCCACATTTGCCTCACTACTATAGCTAATGCGTGAATGGTCTTCCATTTTGCTTCCTCACTATTGTAGCTAGTGCGCGAATGGTCTTCCATTTTCTCCCTCACTGTTGTAGCTAATGCGCTAATGGCCTTCCTTTTCTGCCTTCACTTACGTAACTTAAGAGCTGATGGTGTTTTGGGTTGGATCTCCCCAAACTATAGTTGAAACCTTAGTTCCTTCTCTCCTATGTAAATTCATCCATGAATTTTTAGTGCAAGTCCTTTCTGTGAAGGGAGAAGAATCAGTTTGCACGGAGTGTAAGCAAATTGATGGATTTATCACTTGATTTTTGACAGAATGAAAGAAGATCGATACAGTATCTGATCCTTAGTCTGTGGATAAATTGTTCTGGATAACACTGCATACTGCATACAAACACTTCCATTCAAACTTAGTTGGATTTATGTAATAGAAGATCCTCCTTTGCGGTCTTAACCTTTGATTGATTTTTGTTGAGTTGAGAAGACTTGGACAACTGAATGTACGGGTTAGATGTATGCTTATTACCAGCAGCTTGAGAAAGAGATCTGTGTCTTGTTTCATTCCATTTTATGTCCTTGTTCCCATCCATGACTTGACAACGTGTTATTAAACATTAATCATTCCTCGTCCAAAATGTACCTTGGGTTCATGTTTGTCCCTTGAACTCCCTAGGTCTGTACCTTATCTTCTTTTTCCCTGCCTTGCTTCTTGTTTCCTGTCCTTGGCAGGCTCCTCGATTTTTATGTGGGATTTCCTTCTATGGTAAATTTCCTCAGATATATTCCCACGATTTGTTTCACTGAGTTCTCCAGTGATTTCATTCAGATCTTTCCATAGATTAACAACGATTCTCCCAGTAATCCCATCAGAACCTTTCCTGATTCAACATGATTTTATTCAGCGAATTTGTCCAGAGTTTTATTACGAGTGGTTCTTGTATTGAATCTCACTCCGGCTGTATTCTCATTGTTTTGTTGAGTTGTTTCTCATCAGGGTGAGTTTCCCTCCTTCTCTTAGAGGGACACTTCTTGTATCTTTTTCCTGGTGTAGTTTTTCGGGTAGCTAGCTGCCAGGCCCTTGCAATTCGCAATGACTGTCAGCGAATTTCCTAGACCCTCGCAACGACTGTCAGCGAATTTCCTAGACCCTGGTAAATATTTAGCGTCTGCCAACGATTTTACTTGGGTTCCTTGCAACCTCGCCTAGCTGATTTGACAGTCACAATTTTTTCTTGCTAGTTGCCAACGTTTTCCCTGGGTTCTCTGCAATTGCTCGGCCAGCTATCCCTTCTTGCTCGGACTGCATACCTTTGCGTTTTACTTAAGACGAAAAACCCTTCTAGGATTTGCTCCTTGAATAGTTTCCCACCGAATTAGATCGTGCATCGATCAAGTTTTCCTTAAGCCTTGGCGTATCGACGATATTGCTCGTCCACCCTCACTGCAATTTGACGTAATTTTTCCTCAAATTTTACTTACTCAAGTTTATGCCAGCTGACATTGATTCTTAAATTTAGATTAATTAAGGATTTGTTTTTTTTGTCTCGTACTAGTTGGTGATTGGTTGAGTTCTCCATGTTTTAATTCTTTATTGATCGATTTTCCCTTGAGTTTTTTTAAATGAGCATATTTAGGAGTAATGATGTGTAGCCTCCTATTTCATAAGACGAACCCCTTTTAAATTTTATATTACTCTTTAGGTATGGGAGCTCTTGAGTTCGACATCCTAGTTCGATGGTTTAGTTCCTTACTTGTATTGACTTGAAACTATGGAGAATTGACTCTTGTAAGTGGACTCATATAACCCTTTTTAACAACCAAGGGAAACTTTAGGGGCTTATATTTTACACCACATCTTATTACACCTTGACCAAATATTATTGACATCCTACCTAGGGTGAATTGTAATAACTCCTCCCAAGGTGCACGTGGCATAAGGTGATCACCTTGACTTTTCATCACTTATATAAAAATTTGGACGTCTTGATATAGTATGGAATAAAGTAAATGTTGTTTTTAAATGTGTCAATAGAGGATATTGATTGTTCAATACCAATGTCCTCAATTACAAGAACATGGTCATAATTAGATCTCTTCTCACACTAAGTTTTTATTTCTCTTACGGTTCTTGCTAGCTTTTGTAGAATTTCAACCTACCCACTCACTTCCATTATAACTTGAATATCTCTAAGTATGTCCGATTATCATGTTCCTCTTGATTAAGTGAGGGTTAGGTGAGAAGGATGTTCTAGATGTTGTGGTTTATCTCAGATTGCTACCCACTAATACCATTGATATGGTTTTATCTCAAAGTTCAAAGTTTTTATGTGAATCATTTTCTTATTATCCATAATATTATGCAGTTCAAAATATCTATCTATTTGGTTCACCTAGGTAAATACCTCTGTCCCATCAAACTTCTTTAATTCAATATCGGGAAAGTTCAATTTAGGACCCCCACTATAATTAACTCCAATATTAGAGTTAAATCCACTTGGAAATTGTTTATTATCACTAGTTTGTTCAACATGAATACTACCTTTATTTTCACAAGTTCTTTTCATTTTGATATCTCCTTTAGGGATTCTCTCATCTAGAGCATGGAATATCATGGAAGACAACAAATTTTGTAATTCCTTCATGAATTTTTGTATTTCTTCTTTATTTTCATCCATCTTATTTTCCATTTCATCCATATTTCTTTTCATCTTTTCCTTATTTTTAGTGATCGTCTTTTCCATTTTTTCCCTATTTCCAATGATCTTCTTTTACATCCGGTGATAAATCTCTTGGCTTTCATCTTGAGTCATGATTGATGTCTCTAGAGGTTTAGTTCATGAAGAAAATTTTGGAGGAGCGTTAAGACGAAAATGATAATTCTCAATTTTTTTCTCTTTATCACAAATTTTAAATGACCAAAGACAAATCTTCCAATAAAAATTTATGCCAATTGTAAGTTACGTACCTTTCAAACCCTTAATTTGAAGTCTATCCTTTTGGACGACCTTCCTTCTGATGTATTTATGAAATTGTGGTCCTTTTGAGTCTAAAATTTCAGTTTGTAGTACTCAGATATGTATTCTTTTCAATGCTAGAGGCCTGACAAAAAATTGATGTGCCAAATGAAAGTTATGGAAACTTTCCCAAACCTTGTTGATTTTCATATTTTTCTGGAGAGTGAACTTCTACAAAATGCCATGTGTCCAATATTTGATACCTTATTCGAAAATTTGGACCACCTATATAAGGAAATCTATCCTTAATATCCACCAATTTTCACTATTTGAAACCTCCCAGAAATTTTTTTTATAGAGAAAATCCTAAGATGACTAGTTTAAAATTGAATTCAGGATGAGTAAAAAACCCTTTCTTCCATATGTGGTATCTACGAAAGTATAATTCACTATAAGTTGCGATTTGTGCCACATATACTTTGATATCTATTCTAAATATCCTCCAAGTTTTGATATATGAATCAACCCATAAAAAAAGTTATAATAGACTAGGACATGGTTATACTTTTCTTTTGAAGGTTGTAAGCCATGGATGGTATCCCTTGATGAGTGTTAGGATCGTAATCTTGAGCAGCTTGAAATCTAAGATTAAATTTCTTAGGAGATTTTCCTCAGATGTTTGAATGATTTAAGAGTCAAAACCATGTAAATATGCATGAAATAAATGAATTGACATAATGATTCAAAGAGGATGGAATTCCCTTATGTACTAGAGGAGAAGGTTGATATAATATACATTCGGATTGGGAAATGTAATCCATAGAAATCATTATATATGGGTAATCTGTAATCTATAATTTCAAATAAATTGACAACAAATAAAATATCGAATTCTCGAATATCCATATTTTCAAGGTTCCAACGACATCATTCCATCATGCACTGAGTTGGTTTGGGATCCAAAATATAGACTTTCATTTAAAAGGAATTTTAAGAGTTTTTCAAATTCCTGAATACAAAGATGGTCAAATTTCCACAACATGGTTCTGTTTCAGGTTAGGTGTGATGTGGCATCTAGATTCAGCTCTACCCTTTGTAATTTTTTAAGTGGTTTCTTGGATGTTCAGATGGGCAAAATTCCATTGGAAATATTCAAAAATTCAATCTGGTATTCCCTTTTAAAGAGTTTAAATGTGTCTTATGGATACCCATATCTCTAAATGGTTATGGATCCATCAACAAGGTTCCAATCCATTTGGTGTCTATCTTTTCTTTGAAGGATCCTTTCTTCAGAACAACGTTATCGAAAAACCTAAATTTGTGTGGTTACGCATAAAGAATCTCTCCATTAGGTGCATCACTAAAGTTTTATTTAGACCATTCATTTTCCCTCGAGATATATGCCCTATTCTTCATCAGGGTTCGGGTGAAAGCCAATGTGGCCACATTGTTGATGTGGAAAGAGTTGTGTACGCTGATGCAACATGACACATGGAGAGGGACATGGTAGGACACATGGAGGTAGATGTGACATCTTGGATGACATGGCATGAAACATGGGTGATGATGTGTCATGACGCATGGATGAGTGATGTGGAATCTAAATCCGACTTTGTATTTTGTAGGACTTTAAGGAAAAAATGGATTTTTAGATTTATATATGGACATGGTTCCATTCGATGCATTTCCACTAGGCATGGAGAGAAAGGAAAATCCATAATTTAGGATTTCTTTTAAAAAGGGTATTTAAAGGTAATCTAGGGTATCTCTATTCGGTCAAGCCTTTAAAGGATTTTTTTAGAAAATATTGAATCCTAGATATGGGGTCCATCGACCCTTCATCAAAGGAAGTATTCACATCATATGGCATGTGAGACACAATCCACATGGACTGGATGACGTTATCCCTATGGAAAGTCCCTAGAAATTTAAGAGGCCACAAATTTCTCTCCAGAGCTTAGAATCGAGCTTGGATATAAACATTGGAAAGTTCTTAAGGAACATATTTTCATTATGAGATCATGTTTGGTGATTGAGATAGGTTTAAGAAAAGTTATTTTGAGGGGATAAGGATAATTTTTTTATGCCCCACCGATATAATGAAGTTTAGGGAGTCAGGTGTGTTATGAAGTGGTATTAGAGAAGTGGTTCAAACACTAGGCCTGAATGGGAAAGAAACCAACCACAAATATTTTTATGCCAAGACAATGATGAACATGGTGAAATGTTCTGCACCAAAATATCATATATTAGTTTTCCAAGTTTGATTTATATAGGAAATGTGAATTTGTAATTTTCGAAAAGAAGGACACCATTATTTATTTCCACAAATTTAATGTCTTTTTCCTTGTTTTAACCAGAAAAATTGATATAGAAATAAATTATATTGATGCACACTAACACCAAATTATGAGTGTGAATGGAAGCAGAAGAAGAGTCTTGAACTTGGGTTGTTCTAAACCTATGAAAACCCTCATAAGGGCCCAATGCATGTATGTGTATTTCCATGTCATGATAAGATAACAATGGCTTGTTATTTCTGAACTTATAAGATACAATACAATGAATAAAATAAAAACAAAATGGTACAACATGACATGGAAGAAGCCTCATGAATATGAGTTGAGGATTCCGATGACATAAGGGTTATATAAACTCCACTCTTGGCCAAGACAGTGAGAAGTTTGAAGGATGAACTTCGGAGCTATGAGGATGATAATGAGAAGCTCATTACAACACAAGAGAATAAGACATAACCTAATGTTATATTTCTACAAAGATTGTTTCAAATACAAAAGTAGTTGTAGCAAGGGCCAAATGCTAACAATGGAAAAATACATCACTCTGGGAAGCTACAAATTCCATCAAAAATCCAAAAGTATGGGCTAGTAGTAAACAACAATGGGAAAACTTCCTCAAGGAAAAGGAATATGAATTATAAGAGGAACACATCTAGTGAAGACTCTTCAACAAATTTCTTTAGTGATAGGACCCACACTTTTGAAACATTATCCAACAATGAGAGTAGTTTAGGTACCCATAAGAAAATGAGAAAGATTCATTCCAATAGTTCCCTATTTGAGGAATTAATAGGGAAAATCCACCCACTTTTGATGGAGAATTCAAGAAGGGTGAGGAAGTAGAGGTATGGCTATCAGGATTAAAAAAATATTTTTGAGTGCAAAACTACTTCGGGAATATGAGGTCAAGAGTATCCATATTTAAATTCAATGGAGGGGATTCTATATAGTGGGAAGACCTTCAGAATGTAAAAGGGATCAAGGAGAAGAAGCGGACCTGGAAGAATTTTGAGAAGTATTTCAAGAAGGCTTATCTATCAGAAAGATACTATGATGGAAATATCAAGGAGTTTCATGAACATAAGTTGGGACAACTCACCATGGATGAGTATGTCAAAAGGTTCCTAGAAATGTTAAGGTATGTCCCATATATTAAATATGAGAAGGTAAAGATGCAATGCTTTCACGGTGGATTTCCAGAGTCCTTCTAGGAAATACTTGAATTAGATTATCCCAAAACACTTGATGACACCATTCAAAAGGATAAGTATTTCTATGAGCAGTCAAAGCATAAACATGAGCCTCACAAGGACTAGAAGAGGAAGGGTAAGACTGGGTTTAAAAAAAAAGGATTTAAATCATCATGGCATACGAATCCAGGAAAGAGTGCCCAATCCAATTATCCAACAAAAATAATGCATCAATAGAATTATCCCACTTGAAGTGGGAATATACTAGAAAAACCCACAAAGGAAAATATATAAGAACAAAAGAAAGGAATGTTAAAATGTTGGGGGTGTGGAGAAGAACACTTGTTAAGAGATTGTCCTCCCAAGAAGAATGATAATAGGAGGATATACAATGTGCATGAGGATACCATTGTTGATTATGTAACCATAAGTGTACCCGAAATATATGCAGTTGTCAAGAATCGACAAGAAGACCACAATATGTTAGTGGTGGATATGGAAGGTATGCTTATTCACCGATCAATTTCAATTTTGATTGACCTTGGTTCTAGCATTAGTTACATTGCACCACAAGTTGTTGATGCATGTATTTTACAAAAAATAAAGCATAAAATTCATGTTTGGTTCAACTAGCCACAAGAACCAAGATAAAAGTGATTGAAGTAGTAGAAACATGTCAATTTGAGATGAATGGATTTCACACACAAGCAAAATAAAATATACTACCATTTGGGTCGTATGACATGATGATCAGTATGGATTGGTTGGAAGAACATAAAGTTAAGTTGGATTGTTTTAATAAGACCTTGGAATGTGAAGATGATAAAAGAAATAAAAGGGTTTTACAAGGGATCCAAAAACATGTATCAGTAAGGAAAATATCAACACTGTATCTAAACAAATATTGTAGAAAGGGATGCCCATTATATGTGATACATGTATTAAATTCAACAGAAGAGAACAAGAATAAAATTGAACACCATCCACTGCTATATAAGTAAAAATATATATCCCCTAAGGAAATACCATGACTACCTCCCAAAAGAGATATTGATTTTTCCATAGAGCTTATGAAAATAATAGTTCATGTATCTAAGGCACCTTACAGGATCAGAAAGAAATGTTCGAGAACAGATATATCAAACCTAGTGTGTTCTTGTGGGGAGAATCAACATTTTTTTTGAAGAAGAAGGATGGGACTCTCAGGATATGCATTTACTATAGATAGTTAGACAAGATGACCACCAAGAATAAATATCCATTTCCTAGGATCAACGACCTATTCGATCAACTGAGAGGGGCCATAGTATTTTATAAGATAGATTTTAGGTATGGATATCATCATGTTAGAATCAAGGATGAGAATATTTATAAAACTTGATTTAGAGCAAGGTATGGGCACTATGTGTTTGCATTAGTGCTCCTTCAGACTTACCAACTCACTGGCTATGTTTATGTGCTTGATGAAAAATATCCTTAGTAAGTGCTTGGACAAGTTTTATTTATTATTTATTGATGATATTATAATTTATTACAAGACCAGGTAAGAGCATGAAGAGCACCTTAGATTAGTGCTACAAGTAATAAGAGAGCACCAACTATATGCTAAATAAAACAAGTGTGACTTATTCCAAAGAAAGATCCATTACTTGGGCCATGTGATATCAAAAGAAGGAGATGGAGTAGACCCTAAGAAAATTAAGGAAATCATGGACTGGCTTGGTCCTCGAAATTTATCAAAAATAAGATCACTTATGGGATTAGCCAGATACTACAAAAGGTTAATTAATGAAAAGTTCACCTAACAAGTTGGATGAAGGGTGGAGCACTAGTACTGACCATGATACCATGAGAGTAAAATTGTGAGAGGATTAGGGGATTTCTTTTCCTGCCAGAAGTTAATCTTCACCACAGAAACATTTTCTCCTAATTTCCAAAAGTCAAATTTTGTTTTCCCTATTTCTCTTTATCCAAGAATCAATTATTGAAGGGGGTTGGTAGTTAAGAAACCAACTATCCATAACAATGGAAGTATGGATAACTGGATATTACAATTGAAGAATTTCATTTAGGGTACAACAAGTACTGCCTCAATATTTGTTATTGTGATTGACCCATGAGTGAATGGGGATTGCGAGACTTCGGGGAGAGGAAGGTGAGAACATCAATGAGAGAAAGGGGGGAGACAAATATGAGAAATAAAGAATTGTGTGGGGAGAACCCAGAAGCAGATAGAGTATATAGAGATAAATTCATGGGAAGGGGAAACTACCAAGTGAATAATTTCTCAAGGATTAATTTTGGACTGTGAAATACAAGAAAAGAACCTTGAACTTGACCTGAGCAAGAGGGTCGTGAGTTGATGCTTTTTGGGAAAGAAAAATGACACTGAGATGGGAGGGAACTGAGGGATTGTAGAGGCAGTGAAGGGAATGGCTTGTGCCAAGGTAATCCACCTGGGAAGGCATATGGGAGTTTGTGGAGGCCTTAGCTTGGTGGGTAGATAGGAATTATCCTATTGATTTCTTGTGAGCGAGAGTGGAATTCACACCCATTAATTACCCCAAGACGTCTGAGTTTCTCGGGTGGTATCATGGCCTGGCATGGGAGTAACCAGTTGTAGAAATGAATAGTACAATTGAGCCTATGGTTGGGGGGAAAAGTGCTCACCATTAGTAAGTTGGCTTGGGCCAACAACTTATGAACATATAAGTGCATATTTATCCTTGGTTGAATTTTATGTTTGCTAAATCTATAATATTTATATGCTTATGTAATCTATGGAAATGTATGGATTATGAGTAAAACACAAGAGAGATGGAATGTATTTATGCCCCCTGTTCTTTGCATGCACTCAATTTTTCTTACTGGTTATTATCTCTTGGAAGTCTGTGATGAGTGGGAGAACTTTGTGTGCAATATTCCTTGAATGCTCAATAATCCAATTTTTGATTATTTCTTTCTTGAAGGTATTTTGCAAATACACTATGGCCGAGATGCAATTTTCTCAAAAATAGTTTGGCATGCTTGTGGAAGAATAGTTCACTCGATAAAGAGTTCAAAGAGATGAAAATGTAGATTTGTATATATTTAGGGATTCTTTCTTTCCCTTGAATCTCATAATTCTTGTTTTTAGACTACAACATGGTTATACTTTTCTTTTGAAGGTTGTTTTGGTATCCTTTGAATGATAAGGGAATCTCAAAATTCTTGTTTTTAGACTACAACATGGTTATACTTTTCTTTTGAAGGTTGTTTTGGTATCCTTTGAATGATAAAGGTGTTAGGATGGTAAGCCTGGGCAATATGGAACCCATGATTAAATTCCTTGGGGGATTTTAACTCGTATGAATGATTTAAGGTCCGAAACCCTATAAATCTGCATGAAATCGATGAATTGACATAGTGAGTCGAAGAGGATGGAATTCCCTTGTGTACTAGAGAAGGTGGATCTCATACACATACAGAGACACATATAGATTGGGAAGAAAAAGCCATATAAATTGTTTTATCTTGGTTATCTAGAATTTCAAATGAATTGACAGCAAAGAAAATCATGGGGTCTTAGATATCCAAAATTTCAAGGTTCCTACAACACAATTCTATCACATGCTGAGCTTGTTTGGCATATGGAATCTAGAATTTTGTTTAAAAGGATTTTTAAGAGTTTTCCATATTCTTGGATATCTGGATGGTCAAAGCTCCCCAGCGTGGTTATGTTTTCAGTTAGATGTGATGTGGCATATAGATCTAGCTCTATCTTTCATAAGTTCTTAAGTGGTTTCCCAGATGTTCCGAAGGAAAGTATTCCATCAAAGAGATTCCAACATTTGAATCAGGTCTTCCCTTTTGAGTTTAAGTATGTCTTCTAGATACCCAGATGTCAGGATGGTTACAATTCTGTTGGCAAGGTTCCAAGCCATCTGACATCCATCTTTTCTTTGAAGAATCCTTTTTCTAGAACACCACTATCTGAAAACTTGGATTTGTGTGGTTCTGCGTCAAGATTCCTTTTATCAAGAATGTCACCAAATTTTGATTTAGATCATTTACTTTCCCTTGAGATCAATACCCTATTCTTGGTTGGGGTCTAGAAAAATTGGGCATGGCCATGTTGTTGACCTGGTAGGCCTTATGTACACTGACATGTCATGAGGCCTTCTATACCATGTAAATGTCATCCTAAGTAGCAGCTTAAGTATAATAATTTAGAATTTAAAGCATAATAAATGCATAAAAGAACTAAACTAATGATTAATTGGAGTGGGTACAACTTATACTCTTGTTTGTACTTAGAGTAGAAACATATACTCATGAAGAAACATGGTTGTTTAACATTTTCAAATATTCTCTTCTTTAGTATGTCTATGTATATTATGCTTTATAATTTAGTTTCTCTTAATGTCATTGGGTTTTTAGTGTTTAATCAGTTTTTGTATGGACAAGATTAAATATTGATGGAATATTCTTACTCGTCCCAATAAATCAATGGTTGTGATTTCAACCACTAACTTCCTCACTGTTATAAAGGCATTTGTTTACATGTTTATTTTTTTAGTTTTACTTGATCATATTTAAAATTTACTATGGTGGCTAGCTGAGTGTGAGTGATTAACAAAGATTAAGGTTTTGTTATATAGTGGAGAGATTAACCATTTAATATTTACCAATTTAACAGTGTGAGTAAATTCAGGTTTGACGTTTCATTTTATGATCCCATTTCATTTTCTGATCCAATCGAAACCTTTTAGCATCACCAGCCACGATTTTGCAACTATAGTAGTATTATTCACTCTCCTTCATTTGTGTGAATATTTCTATTTTTTTGGTGGTCAATCTAGATTTAACTGTTGCTGTAACCTAGCCGAATGAAGGAGGAAAAAGAAAACGACGCCAATGTTGTAATATTGTAGACTAGTAAAGCCGACTCGTGGCTGGAACACTAAAAGGTTTCAGTTGGCTCAGGAAATGAAAAGCGATCATAAAATGAAAGTCCAAACCTGAATTTACTTAGGCTAGTAAATTGGTAAATATTAAATGGTTAATCTCTCCACTTTGTTAATCACTCAATGTGGTAATCATCGAGCCACCATATTAAATTTTAAATATGATTAAGTAAAAGTAAAAAAATAAACATGTAAATGGATATTAGTGGTTGAAATCACAACCATTTATTTATTGGGACTACTAACAATATTCCATCAATATTTAATCTTGTCCTACAAAAACTGATAAAGCAAAGAGAAATGTAGAGAGAAAATAATAGAACAATATATTGGAATGTATGAAGAAGTTCTGAAGAAGTTACAATGCAATGGGAAATAACTGAGCTAAATAGGCTCAAGCAAGACAAAAATAGAAAGTACAGCTGGCCAGGACAGTTGGCAGTGTACAGTCAGACTGTTGAGGTTACATTATATTTAGCACTCCCTCCTAAACTCAACAATTACAAACATCAGAACTAATTATGCCTAAGTGTTGTCTCTGAAAATCAAAAACTGACTTTCCTAGTGGCTTTGTAAAGATATCAGCAAGCTGATCTCGATAACCACAGAATTGTAGTGCAATATCCCCATTATTGACTAGCTCGCGTATGAAATGAAAATGAGTGTCAATGTGTTTGCTTTTCTTGTGAAACACATGATTTTTGGATAAAGCAATTGTTGATGTATTGTCACAGAAAATAGGAGTTGGATCATTTTTTGTATGTGACATATCTTTCAATATTCTTCTTAGCCACACAACTTGACAGGAAGTTGAGGTAGAAGCGACATACTTTGCCTCTGCAGAAGATATTGAAACAATTGGCTGCTTCTTTGATGCCCATGAGATTAGGTTCATACCTAGTTGAAAAACATGTCCAGATGTGCTTTTCCTGTCATCTAGGCTACCTGCAAAATCACTGTCTGTGTAACCAGAAAGTTGATTACTATCAGATTTAGTGTACCATAATCCAAAATTGAGAGTTCCTGCAACATATCTCAAAATTCGTTTTGCCATTTTCCAATGAGAATCTTTGGGTGATTCCATGAATCTGGAAACAAGG
>ML783550.1:140151-154859 GCA_009831015.1 Picea engelmannii | reverse complement strand
TGGCTCATTTTGACTTCTGCTGAAACCACTTTTGATCAGATAAGTGTCAATTCTGCTGTACCAAGCTCTTGGAGCTTGCTTTAAGCCATACAAGGCTTTCTTCAACCGATATACTTTGGCTGGGTGCTCTTGGACTTCAAATCTAGGTGGCTGATCAACATAAACTTCTTCTTCTAAGAAACCATTCAGGAATGATGACTTGACATCTATTTGGTATACTTGCCATTTGTGTTGTGCTGCTATGGCCAATAGAGTCCTTACAGTGTCTAACCTTGCTACTGGAGCAAAAGTGTCACCATAATCAGTACCTGGTTGTTGTGAGAAGCCTTTGGCAACAAGTCTTGCCTTGTGTTTTTCAATCTGCCCTTTTCATTGAGTTTAGTTTTGTAAACCCACTTGACACCAATACTCTTCTTGTGAGTTGGAAAATCAACAAGATCCCATGTCTTGTTCTTCTCAATGGAGTCAATTTCTTGGTTCATGGCTTGAACCCAATGTGGCTCCTTAGTTTATTCCTTAAAGGATGTAGGTTGACATGACATTAAAGAAAAAAGGTTGTGTTGCTCAAAGTCATCCAACTGCTCATGGATTTCTCTCAAACTTTGAGTTCTATTATTTTGTGGTTCAGAGAATGATTCTCTGCTGGAAGTTGAGTTATCCTGTGAGTGTTCAAGTTGTCTTTGTACTTGCAATATTGGAAGAGTAGTTTGAGGTACTTGTTGTTCTGAATTTTCTGCATTTTCAGAACTTGGCAGCAATGGATTTTGACTGTCCATCTGTTGATTTTCTGAATCATTCCAGAATTGATTTTCCAGAAATTTTACATCTCTGCTGAGAATTAATTTCTTGGTGATTGGATTGTAAAGCCTGTAAGCTTTAGATGTTTCACTATATCCAGTGAAAATACATTTCTCACTTCTGTCATCAAGTTTCTTCCTTAATTCAGAAGGTATGTGAGCATATGCTATGCATCCAAATGTTCTTAGATGCCCTACATTGAGCTTTGTTCCACTCCATGCTTCTTGGGGAACTTTCATCTTTAGACTTGTGGTTGGTGATCTATTCAAGATATAAACTGAGCATGTTACTGCTTCAGCCCAAAACCTATTTGACAAACTTTTCTCTTTGAGAAGTGTTCTTTCCATATTCATTATTGTCTGATTTTTCCTTTCAGCCACTCCATTCTATTGTGGAGTATACCGGGTTGTTGTTTACATGATAATGCCTTGTGATTTGCAGAAATTTGCAAATTCTCTGGAGTTGTATTCTCCTCCTCCATCTGAACTAAGTGCTTTGATATATTTTCCACTCTGTTTTTTATCTTCTACCTTGAATTCTTTGAATTTTTTAAATGTTTCAGACTTGTGTCTTAGAAAATAGATCCATATTTTTCTGTTGAAATCATCAATAAACATTAGAAAGTAAAAGCTACCACCTATTGAATCTGTTTGCATTGGTCCAGATAGGTGAGTGTGAACAAGTTCAAGATGTTGTTTAGCTTGATTTGATGAATGTGGAAAACTAGTTCTCTTATGTTTTCCAAGTATGCAAGATTCACATGGGGGAATTAGCTCTTTAAATATAGGAAGACCTTTGACCATGGAGTTCTTCTGAAGAAGACTTAGACTCTGAAATGGTAGATGTCCAAATCTTGTATGCCAAACCATAGTTTCATTTAGGGTAGATGCACTCTGTGCATATGGTTGAATCAGATTTGCAGTTCTGAGGGTAAGGGGAAACATCCTATTTGGAGTCATAAGGATTTCAGAAATTAATTTTCTACTAGTATATTTGTCATATATTTTGCAATATGCTCCCTCAAAAAGTACCTTATAGCCACGTTCAATAAGTTGTCCTACACTTAACAAATTATGTTTCAGATCTGGAACATGATAGACATTGTTTATGTCTTTCTTTACATTCTGTTTAGTAAGAATAGGAACAGTTCCTTTTCCTTGAACTTTGACTAAATAATCATTTCCAAGTGTAATATCAGATGAGATTGAAGAATCAATGCATGAAAGTAATTCTTTGTTACCTTTGATGTGATTGCTGCATCCATTGTCCAACAACCAAAGATCTTTGGGTTGTTCTTCAGTCTTGTGGCATGAGAGAAACATACCTCCTGAGGTATGATTTGACACATGTGCTCTGCCTGAGAGATGATCTGCTTGCTTCTTCCTGCATTCAGATTCATAGTGCCCATACTTTTTGCAATAATAGCATTGTATGCTTGATTTCTCATTTGATCTTCTCCCTCTGCCTCTTTGAGGCTGGAAATTCTGATGTTGATTTTGTTGTTGTTGTCTTTGACCTTGGAAATTTTGATTTGGATATTGTTGTCTACTACCTCCACTGGAGTGAGGGTGACTTTGATTTCTCCCTCTTCCTTGGTGACCTTTGTTTCTTCCTCTGCCTCTCCCTCTGCTAAAGGAGAATTGAGTTTTGAAAGCATTGGAGATTGACTCATCTGTGGATGCAGTCTAGTCTCATGTGTCACCAGAGAACCAATTAGTTCATCTATTGAAAATCTTGACAGATCCTTGGATTTAATGATTGTTGTTACAACCATTTCAAATTTCTTGTGTAAACTTCTGAGGATTTTCTCAACAATTCGTTGATCAGTGATGGCTTCGCCAGTCAATCTGATCTGGCTCACGATTCCCATGACTCTGGTCATGAACTGATCCACATTTTCCGACTCTGTCATCCTTAGAGTCTCTTATTGCATTCTTAAGGTCTACAATTTAACTGTTTTGACCCTGTCATTTCCTTGATAGGAGGATTTAAGGATGTCCCAGGCCTGTTTGGAAGTACCAACGCCTGTGATTTTCGAAAAAATTGAGTCATCCACAGAATTTTGAATCCAGAATTTCACTTTATTTTCTTTGTTCCTCAGTGTTGCCTGAGCAATTCGCTATGGATTTGTCATGGCAGATAGGGCTACGGGATCTGGTTCTACATATCCAATATCCACTGGTTCCCAGCACTCTTGTGCTTGTAAGAACGACCTCATTCGAAGAGAACAAAACTTGTAATTCTTTCCCAGAAGAATCAGACCCTGAGTTGGTCCTAAATTGCTAGACGACGCCATAAAAAAATTGCAGAAAAAATAGAGGGAAATTTCATATTTACCTCCGATCATCAAAACGTCGATTTGCCGATACCCGAAAAGAGCTTATCGGCCTTGAATTGGCCTTTGTCATGGTGCAATGTGACCACGCGCCTTAACGTTAAACCGCTACGGGCTTTTCGGGTTTTTTGCCTTTCAAATTGCCGAAATGCGAAATTTGATTTTGGACGATTTAACGGTCCAGATCTTTCTGTGATCTGACGGTCCAAATCTTATCGGGATATCGCGAATCGGGACTTCGTGAACCCTGATGACGAGCTCTTCTGACTCCTCGATTTTTCGATCTTCAATTTACCGATGACGCTTTCCTTTCGGGAAATTTGTCGATTCCTTTGATCTCCTGCACGCGTCCTCTTATGATGGACGGTCTTGATCTCGTCTCGCGATTTTGAGACTTCAAATGCTCCGGACGTCTCATCTTTAGGATTCACTATTTTCCGAATCCCGTAATGCCGATGGACTCTGATTTCGGGAAATTTTCCGAAACCCTCGATCTCTGCCACTCGTCTTCAACAGATGGACGGTTCAAGTCTGCTTCGGGGGTTTCACCGTGGAGATTCTCGATCCCTCATTTTGATGAGATGACGTCAGTTGGGCCCCAAAACAGAGCTTTCCTCCTGTCGAGATTTCGGACTTCGCAGTTCCGAAATGCTCGTGTTTCTTGTCCTTAGGATTCGTGAAATGCTGAATCCCGATGTGCCGATGGCCCTTTCCTTTTCAGGACTTTTCCTGAGTCCTCGGATTTATGCCACGTGTCCCTTCAAGATGGACGGTCCTCGTCGTTTTGTGATTTCGCGACTTGTGACTCCAAAGTTTCTATCAACTTAAAAACCGCGATTGTCGAAATGCCGACGGTTTCCTCGATGTCCGCCACGTGTCCAAACAAATGGACGGCTGTGATCTTATCGCTATTTCATGAATCACGATTTCGCGACTTTCGCCGTGGAGTGTCTTTCGTCAACAAGACCTCCGATATCCCGAACTCCGAAATGCCTATTGAGTGATGGCTTGGATCTGCTACCACCTGTCCTCTGAGATGGATGGCTCACAATTCCTCTCGGGATTTCGCGATATCGTGTATCATAGTTTTTGGAGTGCAATCACCTTTGCGCGTCGAACTCTCAATTACCGATTTTACGATGGAATAGGATCTCGCCACGTGTCTCTTGATGGACTGTCCAGATGATGTCGGGATTTTGTGACTTCACAAGTCGAAATCTCTCCTGTGCACTCCAGAGGACTAAACCTTGTGCACTTTCTTGTTGATCCAACGGCTGTCGGGCCTTTTCACAAGATCTAACGGCTGAAATTCTTTCACCTTTTCCACGCTTTCTTCATCCCTTCTGAACTGGTTTCCCACTCTGGATCTATTCGCAGCACGAATCTTATGGCCTCAGTGGTTGTTCTTTGCACCTGAGACGTGTTCTTTACTCCTGTGGAAGAAAGATTCATGAATCTTTCAAAGATTTGAAACAATTTCACGAGTTCTTCGTTCTCTGCTACAATCTTTGATAGATTTGAGCGAATTTCGAAAAAACTTTAAACGATGCTGTCTTCTGTAGCAATCTTTAACGATTTTGAACGAATTCTTCGAGTTCTTTAAACGTTCTTTTGTTCTGCAGCTCTTCTTCGTCAATCTTTGACGATTCTTGAAAAATGTGCAAGAATCTTTAAAGTTTCTTCTTTTGCACTCTCTTCTCCCTTCTCGTGTTTCTCCTCCTTGAACTTTCGAGCGTAGTATGCTCTGTAACCTTGCGTGAGATTCTTACGCATGACGAACTGCTTTCTCGTGGAAATTTCTTGCGAGGATCTTTCGAGAGTATGACGGACGGCTCTCCAAACCTTGTGAAAGAGTCTGTGTCGCGTGCTCTCAAAATCCGTGAAGCTGTGC
Source organism: Picea engelmannii (assembly GCA_009831015.1). Classification (NCBI taxonomy): domain Eukaryota; kingdom Viridiplantae; phylum Streptophyta; class Pinopsida; order Pinales; family Pinaceae; genus Picea; species Picea engelmannii. The sequence continues at coordinate 149,835 of ML783550.1, read as the reverse complement.
GCTGTGAGGATCGTGTTGCTCTTCGGACTGTGTGAAGAGGCTTACTGCTGAAGCTCTGATACCATGATAAATTGTGAAGCAAAGAGAAATGCAGAGAGAAAAGAATCAAACAGTATATTGGAATGTATGAAGAAGTTCTGAAGAAGTTACAATGCAATGGGAAATAGCTGAGCTATATAGGCTCAAGCAAGACAAGGCAGTGTACACTCAGACTGTTGAGGTTACATTATATTTAACAAAAACTGATTAATCACTAAAAACTAAGTTACCATGAGAATTCGATAGAGTCGACCGATTGGGCATGTGAAACCCTAAAAATGTTAGATGCCTAAAATGATTTATAAAGGACGAGCTCGTAAAGTTCAAGAAACTAATAATTAAATGGACAATCCACTAGAGAAGTCGTCGACTAAAGAAACGGAATCGATCCCGGTTGATGTTCATGGATAAATAAGGAATTAAGGAAATTTGTTGAACATTCGACAGAAAAAGTTGAAGAGTAAGAACACCAAAGAAACTTGGCGCAGTAACAACAAATACATTTACGTTCATATCGTATGATTCAACTAGTTCCTCAACTTCAACAGTATTCTGTTGAGACGAGTTCTAATGGCGACGATGACCAGACGAATCCATCAATGAGCTCGAAGAACAAAACACCTATATGTACAGACGTCGGTTTTGCAAGCCTGAGAAATGTCACGACTGAGTAATGAGATGAATACTTCCTCCGTTGTCAGAAGAACACCAGGACCGAAAGACGCTGGTCCTCGACCTTGACGAGGCATTAGTTCATGCTTTCCTTGTCCCACTACCCCATTACAAATTTCTCGTAGAATTCTTCACGGACGCCATTAATGATACCTGTGTCATGTATATGCTCAAAAGGCTCGACGTGGGCGAATTCCTGGATACTACTGCGAAGCTCTCCGAAGTGGTCATCTTCACCGCCATCTCTCGGACGTACGAGGTAGCAATTGACAAGACTTTAATGAGGTTAGTTGACCTACTAGAATATAAATTAGAGAAATAAAAGTCAAACTATTAATTGATGTTTTTTTTAAGGATATTTGTTCAAAAATTTGGTAAGAAATTGTTGGATGTATAAATTTAAGTGATTATTTCTGTATAATAGGAGTTGAATCCATTTCTACATTTAAAAATAGATTTTGAATAACAAAATATAGTAATTCTTAAAAACATTTGGTAGAAAAATTAGCCAATTCAGTCAAAAATTGTTTCCATGTAGAAGATTATGCTATAAAAAAATCTGATCACTCAGAAAATATTTGTATAGGGCACATCGACCTGAAGAGACAATGACAAGAGATCATTTGACATCGACTCTGACTCGTGGTGCAAGTATGGACGAGAGAAATGAGATTTCCATCGATAAGAAATATCGTCCAGATGTTGAAGAGGAAGTAATATTCTATATTGTAAAAACCTTTTGCATGTTGAGGGCTCCATGAAAGTGAATCGACTAACATAATTAACTCGACCGCTACCATCAACCAACGGGCCAAAGCTACAGATCAACATGAAGAATCGACTGCATAATAAGATAATGCGAGAATGAACATTGAAAAATCGACCAAGATAAGCTTTTGATCGATGGCGCGAACTCGAGGAGAATTTAGTATGATGTGAAGCAAGGGGTAATAATATAATATTGTAAATGGAATAAAATCATAAACATGGCTACACGAAGGATAATTTGAGTCATTAGTCAATTTCAAAACGTATTGGAAAACCTTAGTGGAAGTAGAAAGGAGGGGGTTAAAGCCGAGAATATCACTTTCTCACTGGCATGAGTCGATCCCAGTAGACAACATGAAATTAAGCCCTGCGTAGGAAGATCGTCTTATTTTAGTTTATTTTTCATGTAATGTAAAAGAACGAACTCCATACATTACCAAAGATTGGAAGCATAAACAAAATCGTAACTAGCAATAGAGAATCATGTTTGACGAGGAGGGAGCACATAGCAGTTGATAGAACATTCATGATGAGCATCACTAAAAGACATTCAAGAGAGACATTTTACACACATGAAGTACTTAAAGAAAAGATGATGACAAGACCATTGAAATGATTGAACGCCCTCATATAAAAGTTGCAGAATAGTTCTTGAGTTGTGACCTAAAAAACTAAAAAATAGAGAATTGATAGGTTCGTTGAATCATGGAGCGCTTCACCATAAGGTGTTGTGCAGGTACGAGATGAGCCACTCACCACTTTAAAGGCGATGGAGAGAAGTGTAACAATAGGGTCAAGAGGAACATTGTTGGGTGATTAAAGACAATGCTAAAAGGTCATTATAACCTTCCCAAATACTCTCTTCTTTCTTAAGTATGTTTGTGTGTAATATTCTTTCTAATGTAGTCTCTCTCTGAATGTAGTTGTAATCTATAAGATTACAACAACATGACACGTGGAGAGGGATGTGGGAGGGCATGTGGAGGTAGATGTGACATGAAATGTGGGTGATGATGTGTCATGACGCGTTGATGAGTAATGTGGCATCTGGATCTGACTTTCCATTTTGGAGGAATCTATGGAAAACTTAGATTTCTGGAAGGACATTGTTCCATTTGGCATAGCTTTGCTAGGCATGGAGAGAAAGGGAAATCCATAATATAGACTTTGTTTTAGAAATGGAATTTAAAGGTAATCTGAGGTATTTGAATCTGGTGAGACCTTTAAATGCATTTGTTAAGAAATCCCAAATCTTGGTTGTGGGGTCCATCAACCCTTCATCAAATGAAGCATCCATGTTAGATGGCACATGAGACATGGTCCATGTGGAATGGATGACACCATCTTTATGAAAAATCCCTATAACTTTAAGAGGCCATAAATTTCTCTCCAAAGCTAAAAATCGAGCTAGGAGACAACCATTGGAAAGCTATTGAGGAACAAATTTTCTCTATGAGCTCGAATTTGGTGATTGAGATATGTTTAAGAAAAGTGATTTTGAGGGGATAAGGAGAAATTTTGTGCACCCCACCCATCGAATGAATTTCCCTCCTTGGGTGAGTCCATGATGGTTAACACCACCACCATCTCCTTCATCACCCTCCTTAACTACTAGGATGTCTTCCCCTATTCTCTTCAACATTGAAATCTTATTTCTCTACATTGTAGGCTTCGTCAATTAAATGCTCTTCCATTAGCAGTTTCCTCACAATATTATCCTCTTTTTGTTGTTTCTTTGTTCTTGGAAATTCCTTTCTTCTTCTTTTTCAAACCTTCTCCAAAGTTTTAATTTGTTTGAACAACCATTGAAATTCCTCTTGCCTAGATTTCTGAGCATCGAATCGATTTGTTATGGTCTTTCCATTTTATAGTTTAACTCGCATGGCCTCTTCCATGGCTTCTAGTTGTCTAAACAACATCATTACCTCATCTCTATCATCTCCATATTCATTTCCTAAGAAATACTCATGCCATCAACTTCCTTTTCATTGTATTTTTTTCACTCAAACCCCCTTTAATAATGTTTCCTAGTTGAAACTTTGTTGGAACTATTGTCTTCGATATTTTCTTGAGAAATCCACCTAATTTTTTCATTTGTTGGAGTTTACTTCCTTATACATTTTAAATATTCTCTTCAATCCTCAAAACCCTAATGGATTCTCCTCTGCATAGAGAAATGAAGGCTCACAATCTCTTTACCAACAATACACAAATTCTATATCTACCCATCAATTCTCCACCTTAGGGTCTGAATTACCCCAATTTCTATGTGCACCTTCAACTTATTAACAACATCTACACAACTATTTCTTGGAGCTATTCTCTTTCCTCTCCCTACAACTCTATCCAACAATACACTAGATCCATTTTCCCTCTTGAAACAACTACTGATTCCTACTTTTCTCTTTGTTGGAGTTGTGCACTCTACAACACATTTTTTTTCTTCTTTGATACAGAATGATGCAGGGTGATTTAAAATAATCACACTTTCCTACAACATCGTGAATATCTCACTAAGAAGCTCAAAGACAAACTCAAGCATGCACACAATAAACACACAACTTTCCATTTTATTAGTTATCTTGGTAATGGAATTTACTAATATTACAACATCTAAAGGCTCTTGTTACTACACCGATTAAAACTTAAAACCACAACAACAGTTAAAACACCAATGGGGCCAAAAAAAAATTCTCACAAGTTACCCATTGGTCTAAGTATTGAATGGGTTTCCATTGACTATTCAAAATAATTGTTAATGGCTCCTTCCAAAGCCAATAATTATGGTTTCCTTGTTTTTGAACTTTGTCAACAATTCTACCCAACAACTCTAGTTGGAATTGTGTTCTTCCTCTCTTTGCTCTCTTATATTTCCTTCTACATTCCACCCTCTTTACTTATTCTCTATTGGAACAAACTTACACTCTACTACTTAATAATTCTCCTTTATGACAATTCTACCCAAAAATGATGGAACTATCTTCTTCTTCTTCCTTTGCATTTTCTCTTCTCCTTCATGTCCTTGTTGGTCCTGTCTATTCCCTTCCAGAAGAGTGATAATACCTCCTCTTAAATAATTCACCTACCAACATAAATATAACCAAGGTATCAAAAATAAATGTCTCAACCAAAAATTAGATCACATGGTAATTTACCTAGGGTTCCATAAAAATTGCATGCATAAACAAAATAGTAAAAGGAACATATGGATTGTTAGATTAGGAGGTGGGGATCATATGAACATGATGATTGTTGAGGAATAATGGGTTGAAGCCACCCCTTTATCCCCCAAACTCCACAAAGTTGAGGAATGTCAGGTCGAGATGGTAGATCAATGGCTCTGAGGTCCTCCACTACACAGTGGCTCCAAAAGGACACTCCCATGTAACAAGAGAAACATGTAAGGTGATCAATGGATGGAACTTGTGTCAAATTGTGGGATTGTCACTGAAATGTCAATATTGGAAGAGACATTGAGACTACAAGGATAATAAGGTTAGGTACAAATGGAAATCATGCTATTGTAGATAACAGAGCCATATGTAATAGATCACTACTAAATATGACAAAATTTTCCACTCTTTATTGTTGCTATTGCGACACTTATTCATTGCACCTTCCACGAAATCGGTTTTTATTTTTCGTGGATCTTTTTTTGTTTCTATATGGACAAGTAAGAACTCATCATGGCAATATTGATGAAAAATGGCTTCCACGTGCCATTCTTTTGTGTTCCTCAATACTTTTTTTTTTTTTACTGTAATTCGTTGTTATATCGACAATTTTTTCTATTATACATCTATATTGCGACAAACATACGTCTCTATAGAGATGCCAACACGTCGAAAAAGACAGATGAAAAATATTTCTTGCTAGGAGTGATATAGCGACAAACATATGTGTCTATAGTGACGTAAGTATGTGGAAAAAAACAAATGATAAGAATTTGTTGTGACGAGAATGTTTTATTTGGGACAATTTTTCGTCGCTATAGCGACGAGGACTGTAGGTTTTAAAAAACAATTGTGCAACGAGGAATGTAGGCCTATGAAGTGGCATTAAACTTGGATGAGATAGACATGGCCCTTCTTAAGACGGAAAATGACATAGGCTTTATGGTTTTCCATGCAAATTGTACAAGGCTCCTCGATATTTCAATATCCTTGATCTTCTTTGTGTCTATAAGGAAGCTCTAATATAGTGCTCCCTAGGGGATGAATTAACTAGGATATTATCTGATTTATCTCAAAGTTTTGGGATCTTGGGATAATCACTAATTAGTGGCATATTAATCTACTCAATGCTTCCTACAAGATCTTGGCCAAAGCCATAGTGTTTCAGTTGAGGTTCATTCTTCATAAGATCATCTGCATTAGCAAAATTTGGTGTTCATCCAACGGTGATCATATATTCTTGATATTGTTGTTGTTTGGATACACAGGTACAAAAAAAGGACTGAAGGAGTTGAGAATGATTTTTCACCATTAACTTCAGTAGCACCACATATATTTTTACAGTCTCTGTATTGGAATTAGGAAAACATCACTACAACATATGAAAACAATCAAAATCCTTCATCAAGGAACACATAATGAAGCTAGCTTTTCTAAAAAAAACAAAAAAATTAGAATTAGAATTTCCATCTCAATACAGAAATTTCCTAAGCCATTGGACAATGCCACATTTAATTTCAAATGTCAAAATTCCATGTTTATAAATACTATGTAGAGAACAAATAATGGACCAATAGTAATATTGGAAGCCTTTTAAATGCAGATAACTCTATAGATTTGCAAGGCTGGACTAATGAACCATAATAAAAAAGGACAAAGAGGATAGAATTTTACTAGATTATTGATTCAATCCATCTATGAAACTGAGACGACTTTTTTTCAGGATAACAAGAAGATATCATATTGGAACTTTTGTATGGTTGTGCAAATACTTTTTTCTTCTTGCAAAACATGAAATATTCTATGTACATAACATACCAAGAATGTTTTACATGCATGATTATATTAGCAAGAAACTTGACCAAATATTTAATACAAGTTTCTTGGATTTTTCTAATTCCAACTCAAGATAAAAAATAATTATCCTTAATAAACTTCTTTGGTGGCATGGTTTAGGTCATAGTCATGTTCATATAAGTACTCACATAAGTAGTCCATTGGAAGAAGAAGAAAAAATTAATGCACTCAACTTATAGGAGAGGATACATTTCTATGTTCACATATCCTTTATGCATTGTGATCCCTGGCTTTCCTTTAGAAGACATTTGGATTTCTTTGATGTCTACGAATGAAATAATAAAACATAACTCACTCATATTTATGGTAAAATATTTTATCGAGAAATAAAACAATTATGATACCAACCTACCTCCACCACCTAGCGAATTGGTGCTCTGTTCTCCTCTATGCGCATGTGTCTTTCTCCTTTCTTTCTCCAAAATGGGAGAAACAACACTCTTATCATCTCTCTGTTCTACCATTTTCTTCTCTATGCTTTTCCCTATTTTCTTTTGAGTCACATTTTCACCCACTCGTGAGACTTCAAATTAATTTAATTTTGATTTTAGGAACAAAACTTTTTGTCCCACTTTCTCAGTCGTATCCCTACCATTTTTCATTTTTAACAACACCATTTGAATGCACCTCTATTTTTTGTACCTTTCATTCCCTTGCATTGTCATGTCATGTCATGCCATGCCTTTCCTTTCCTTCAATTTCCATGCCATGCCATGCCTTCCTTTTGATATAGAAGAGGTTGAAGAGTGTGCTAGGCACACAAAACTACCCAGCAAGAAAGCACACATGTCCCTATAACACGTGCTCATTCCTATAATGTATGCATGCTAAAGTACATGTGTTTTCTAGGAACACACACAAGTTCCTGCTGGGAAAGGATGAGCACCCAACGTAATGTCTTAGGATTGAAAATGTTTTAAAGCATAGATCAATGGTTATGGGTCATAATGCACTTAGGGCTCTAGTGTGGAGGGGGTTAAGGGTTGAGTATAGGTTATTCCTAGGATTATATGGATCTAGGGGGGTCTAGGTCATGGTATAATTCATGGTTATGTTCATGGTCATGGTATAGGTCTAGGTCATGGTCTAGATCTAGCTCTAGGTCTATATTGTGGTCTAGGTCATGGTCTCGGTATAACTCTAGGTCTATGTCATGGTCATCATATAGGTCTAGGTCATGGTATATGGTATAGGTCTAGGTCATGGTATATGGTATAGGTCTAGGTCTTGACATGTCTAGGTCAAGGCCATTTCTTGCCTTGTGATGTACGGAAATTTCTATAGTGTGTGAGAGTTTGAGAGGGAGAGAGAGAAATACATAGAGGGGGGGTAGAAAGAGAGTATGAGTGTGAGCGTCAGAGAGACAAAGATAGAGAGGAGGGCTGGAGAGAAATGAAGAAAGAGAATGTGAGGGGGGGAGAGTGGATGATAAAGAGAGTGTGTGAGAGTGAGGTAGATGGAGAGAGAGATAGAGAGAGAGAGAGAGAAGGGGGTTAGATAGAGGAAAAGAGAGAAATGSGTAAGAGTGGGGAAGAGAAAGTGAGGGGGTTACGGTGAGCGAGAGAGGGAGGGTTAGATGTAGGAGGTAAAGAGAGAATACAGGTATGTCTAGGTCAAGGCCATTTCTTGCCTTGTGATGTACTGAAATTTCTATAGTGTGTGAGAGTTTGAGAGGGAGAGAGAGAAATACATAGAGGGGGGGTAGAAAGAGTGTATGAGTGTGAGCGTCAGAGAGACAAAGATAGAGAGGAGGGCTGGAGAGAAATGAAGAAAGAGAATGTGAGGGGGGGAGAGTGGATGATAAAGAGAGTGTGTGAGAGTGAGGTAGATGGAGAGAGAGATAGAGAGAGAGAGAGAGAAGGGGGTTAGATAGAGGAAAAGAGAGAAATGGGTAAGAGTGGGGAAGAGAAAGTGAGGGGGTTACGGTGAGCGAGAGAGGGAGGGTTAGATGTAGGAGGTAAAGAGAGAATACAGGTAGAGAAAAAGAGATGTTGAGAGTGGGATGGAGAGAGAGGGAGGGAGGAGGGAGAGAAGGGGAGGATGGAGAAAGAAAAAAAGAGTAGAACATAGGTCGAGAGTGAGATGGACAAAGAGAGAGGGAGGTAGGATGAGGGGAAAAGAGAAAGAGGGGGGGATGGAGAGAGAAATATGGGTAGAGAAAGAGTGAGAGTGAGACTAACAATGAGGATAGAGAGTGAGAGTGAGACTAACAATCAGGAGAGAGAGAGAGAGAGAGAGAGAGAGAGAGAGGGGAGATATCAATAAAGAGAGGGTGGATGGACATGGAGTGTTTGAGTGTGTGAGAGTGAGGGATAGGGAGATAAAGAGAGGGGCTAGAGAGAGAGAGAGAGAGAGAGAGAGTAAGATGAAGTAGGGGAGAGGGAGGGAAGGGGGGTAGATAGAGGTAAAGAGAGAAATCGGGGAAGAGTGTGTTATGATCCAAATACTCAAAATATCATAAAATAACAAAAGTACACACCATGTACAAAATGTCAACGTGGAGCACAACTCCAATATGTAGTAAGTTACATAGTAACTCCTTAAATAATAGGGGAACCCCCTCCAAATAACCATAGACCATTCATACTTCACGATGCACCTCCCAATAATGAATACATGATCTCTTATATATATCTATTCACACTTGCACATGAGGCCCCTTTAACACTAGGCCGACCCTATTACATATGCATTTACACATTACATGTACATTTATGCCACTATATGCCCCCCTTTGGGGTCATATCATATACATTTAGCCATATATATGCCCCTATTGGGTCATAACATAGTGGGGGAGAGAGAGGAAGTGGGATACAAAGTAAGCGAGAGAGAGGGGTAGATGTATGAGAGAGGGAGAGAGAGGAGAGAGAGTGGGAGGGAGGAGGAGAGACAGAGAGGGAGGAGGGGTTAGAGAGAGAGGAGAGAGAGTGGGATGGAGGAGGAGACAAAGAGAGGGAGGAGGGGGTAGAGAGTGAGAGGGAGGAGGGTGTAGAGAGAGAGTAAGATGGAGTGTGAGAGGAAGGGGGAAGATAGAGGGAAGTGGGGTAGAGAGATATAAAGAGAGAAATGGGGGGAGAGTGGAAGAAAGGGAGGGAGGGGGATATAGTGAGCACAAAATGGAGGGGGATATACAATGAGGGGGAGATAGGAGTACATTAAAGTGAGAGAGGGG
>ML783550.1:119511-134343 GCA_009831015.1 Picea engelmannii | reverse complement strand
GATAGGAATGCCCAAGTAGGTGAACGTTTCCCAATTTGTATGCCCTTCCATGCCCAAGATTCTGGATATGTCCCTCATCTCAATGAGTGTGATATTCCAACTGTAAATTTTACTTTTTGATTGGCTTATCTCACTTCCCGACATAGCAGCATAGGCATCCAGCTCCTCTTTGTATCTTTTTGCTACTAGACATCTTGCCCCTCCCAGGAGCAATGTGTCATCTGCAAATTGCGCGTGGTTGATTTCTTTCACACCTTGGGTTATCTGTAGAACTTTGAGGCTGCTGCTGGTTCTGGCGTTCTCTAATTGGTAGCTTAGGACTGAAGCTTGGAGTGCGTAAAGCAATGGCGATAGGGGACAACCCTGACGAAGCCCTCTGGACGCCTTGAAAAAACTAGTTACTCTCTCGTTTACCATGGGGGCTATCCATGGCGATTCTATACAAGCTCTTATCCAATTCACAAAGGTTTCATCAAATCCAAATTTCTTCATTACTTCAAAAAGGAAATTATGATTAACTCTGTCAAAAGCATTTTCCAGATCGAGTTTGATGATCATACCTTTGTCCTTCCTGCATAGGCTTGAATGAAGAGATTCTTGGACTAGGATTATATTGTCTGCAATTTGCCTTCCTTTAATGAATCCTCCTTGGTTCTCCGGCACTATGGATGGGAGGATGTTCTTCATCCTGTTTGCTATTACCTTAGTGAGAATTTTGTAGCTCGTGTTACACAGGGAAATAGGCCTGAATCGATTGAAGTTAAGCGCTCCCTTCTCCTTGGGTATGAGAGCCAGGAAGGCTGAGTTGGTACCGCCTCCCAGCTTACTTCTTGCCTGTGATTTCTTTATCATTTTAGTGAGGCCAGACTTTATGATTTCCCAGCAGTGCTGAAAAAACCTTGCTGTAAATCCGTCTGGTCTAGGGGCTTTGTCCGGATGCATTTGGTCAAGTGCCTCTTTGATTTCTTGCTGCGTGACTTCCTCCAGAAGTTTGAAATTGATGTCATCTTTTATGAGTGTTGGAACAACTGAAAGTGGGTATGCTTGAGGATTTGTGCTTGCCCTTCCATTTTCGGTATAAAGAGTTTTAAAGGTCTCGAAGGCTGCCTTTCTGATGTCCTCCAGTTCAGAAATTGTAGTGTTTTGGTCTTGGATTTTTGTCACAGCCTTGAAAAGCTTTCTTTCTTCCGCTTGCTTATGGAAGTAACTTGTATTCCTGTCCCCTTATTTTAGCCAGAGGCTTCGAGACTTCTGCCTCCAGTAGCTTTCCTCCTCTCTGCATGATTTGTGCCATTGGTTTTGAGGTTGCTCTTCCATGATAATGTCCTGCTGAGTGATCTCCTTACTTTCCAGAGCAAGCTGATGGTTTTCTAGCTGTCTTTGGGTTTCTAGGCGCAGGGCTGTAGGGTCGATTTGATTTTTTGCCCAATTTTTTAGCTCAGCTTTGAGGCGCCTCAGTTTTTCTTCCCAGACATAAAATGCAGATCCTTTGATTTTGTTGGTCCAAACCTTGGAGACTTTGCTTCGGAAGTCCTTGTCTTGTATCCAAGCAGGGTTAAATCTGAAGGGAATATGCCCTTGGCCTTTCTCTTTCTTGATTTCCAGGGTGATTGGCTTATGATCAGAGGTACTGTTAGGAAGGATTTCTGAGGCGGTTGTGAGTCCTAATGTCAGGAAAGAACTCTGTACTAGAAATTTGTCCAGGCGGGCTGCTATGTGTCCTGGGCCTACCCTTTTGTTGGTCCAGGTGTAGCGCCCTCTTGAGGGTTTAATGTCCATTAGATCCCATGTTGAGATCAGGTCCTCCACCTACTCTCGGGCTGGGTCCCTTACAATGGACCTGCCTCGTTTTTCTTCTGTTGCTAGGGTTACATTTAAGTCACCCCCTAAGATTATATTTTCCAATTCATTCTCTATTAGATAGTCTTGAATAGATTGCCAGCAAATTCTTTTTTCATCAATATGCTGAGGGACATAAATATTGAAGAGACTTACAGTTTGTCTGGATTCCTTATGGAGCAGTTGAGTGCATATCCAGTGCATGCAAAGGTCGGAGCAGATTAGATCTAATTTGGAGGCGTTCCACATGGTGCAGAGCCCTCCTGAAGCGCCCCTGGCGTTGTCAGCTACACCCTGGCTGCTTCTCCGTGCGTTTTTTAAGACTTTTAATGAATCTTGTTGACTCATTTTGGTTTCCTGGATGAGTAGGGCATCCGTTCTTGTTGTTTTAATTAAATCCCAGATAGCGTCTTCCTTCTTCCTGCTGCCGCGACCCCTACAGTTCCAGGATGTGAATTTCATTGGTTATTTTTCGAGGGGGAGTGGCCTCCTTGGGAGACCTTTGCCTGATTCCTTGTTTGCCTTACATCGATTACTTGCTTGAGGGTTGGTTGGGCTCCTTTGAGGATGTTCTTGTACGTTTCTTTTTCCCTTTCCTCCTTTTTGGACTTCGTCCCTCTGCAGGCCGTTTTGGGGTGTCCCAAGCTTCACTTGTCCCTTCCGTTTCATTCCCTGAAGAGATCTCGCCCTCTTCAATGCCTGGATCCACTTCATTCCTCGAGGGAGGGGTTTCTTCTTCCTCAGTGCCTTGAATCCCCCCACTCTCCATGCCTACAGGTGCATTTGATGTTCCTTCGATTTCCTTGTTTTGGGTGACTCTGCCTTCTTCTCCTTGGCCGGTGTTGCTTGAGGGCGCTGCTTCCCCTTCATTTCCCAACTCTTTGAAACTGTTTGTCTTGCCCTGGATCCCTAGAATGCTTTGGGCCGGCGTTGGATTGTCTCTTCGGGGACCGTTGGGTTTCGCTCTTCCTTTCCGGGGTTGCTGCCATCCCTCCTCCCTTTCTTTCTCTTGCAAGGCCTTGGGGCAATTCCTCTGGAAGTGACCGTAATCATGACATCCTCTACATTTAAACGACAGTTATTCGTAGTCTAGTTTTTGTAGGTGTTGCCATTCCCCCACCTTCAGTTTCACGACTTCCGGCAACCCTACTTCCAGGTCAACTTCAACGCAGATTCTGGCGCAAGAGTATTGGTCTTTTGGGTCGGCTTTATCCATATATCAAGGCTTTATCCAGATTCTGGCGCAAGATTATGTGATTTTAGAATTTACAACAAACTAATGTTCGGTAAATATCCATATAACGAAGCTGGGCTCACGCAACCAAATCGATTCTCATTTTATGGCCCGTGGAGGCGATTGATAGTTTCGTCTATTTCCTCCATTGTTCTGGTCGACATACTTGTTATTAACTCTGACGAAGCTATCAGCAGAGTTCCTCTCAAAAGATCCAATGGCAGTCGGCGAGGTTTCTTCCAAAAGCTCCGATGACAATCAATGTTGTTTCTTTCATATTTGTCGATGGAAATGGCTGATGGCAATCGGTGAGGTTTCTTTTAACTTCACTGATGAGCCTCGAAGCATTTGTTTTCAAGACTTCCGAAAAGTTTTACCAGTTGTAAGCCTTTTGGTGTTTACTAGCAGCGAGTTAATAGCTGTGCTAGTTAATAATAAATTGAAAAAATTATAAATCTGAACTTGACTTAAAATTTAAAAAAAAAACACATAAAAAAAATAAAGCACTACTTATRGAATCCCAATATACAAATAWTTATTTATTTTCCCCTAYATWTTTGTCGCAAWCTGTATTTMCGCTGGTTTAWWTKCCAAACACWACRTCGCGTTACACAAAAACGAGTTCAACTTACGGTGTGAACATGTGCACGTGAAATGGAGTGTAATTGTATTATGCCAATGAGCACTGGATCGTCCATGTCGATGTTGGAATGCAATTCTATTGTTGTATAAACTATCGTTGGGATACAAACTAGTTGTTCGAACAAACTATAATTATGCATATAGTTCAGTTTCAAGCCCCGACGACTTAACCCTTTTCCTCATTCTGCTTGTTCTTCATGTTTTCTATCACCATTTTTGCTCTGTCAATGCCTTTTCATGCCAATCCAGGGATTTTTAAACAAATCCCTACAACTATGATAGATCCATCTTGAGAGATGCTTACATAAACCAACATATCCTATGAGATTAAGAAAAAGAAATTGGGACTGACATACCCGAAAGATAGCCACCATGTACATATCCATTGAATTTTTGGCTAGTATGTTCTCCTGTGAAGTAGATGGGACCGACAGGTGTTTGCACTCAAATAAAATTTTGTGCAAAGATATTATATTGTCATAGTGTTTTATTTTTGGAAGTGCTTCGGGCCGACAAAAACTGGGTAATTATTGTAACTTCCCAGTGAAGTGGGAGAAGCAAAGGAAAACACACAACGAACTGAAGAAAAGACAAACAGAACAATTTACATTTCCATGTGAAAGACATCACATTCTCTTTATATTTATAGAGGTATTTAGAAGGATTCGAATAGTTCCAGGTGGTTGATAGAAGTTTGGATTTTAAATGAGGTTGGTAGAAATTAGCTCAACCAACAATCCCCTAATTTATACTACTAGTTACATCGATATTTACAATGCCCAAAGCTTATCTCAAATATTCAAATTGGTTTTGTGTTAAATCCTTTGTAAATATGTTTGCAAGTTGCTCATTTGATCTGCAATGTTGTAGGATGAGCTCTCCATTTTTGTCAAGTTCTCGAATGAAGTGATATCTAGTGTCAATGTTCTTTGTCCTCTTGCGAAAAACATGATTCTTTGATAGTGCAATGGTGGACTTGTTTTCACAATAAATTTTAGTAGGCTCCTCTTGCTCATGCATTATGTCCTTCAAGATTCTTTGCATCCAAATTGCTTGACATGTTGTTGATGTGCTTACTACATACTCTTCTTCTATTGACAAGATTGTTACTATTAGTTGTTTCTTTGATGCCCATGCCACTACTCCTATTCCAAGATGAAATGCATATCCAGATGTGGTCTTTCTGTTATCAATACTTCCTGTAAAATCACTATCTCTCTATCCAACCATCTGCAAATTATTTGAAGTAGAAAACAATTTTCCATGATTCATAGTTCATGCAATGTATCTTAATAACCTGTTTCCTTCTTGCCAATGTGAACTCTTTGGTGTATTAATGAATCTAGAAACGAAATTGACTCCATACACTATATATGGCCTAGTTGTTTGAGATACATTGAACTTCCAACCAATTTTTTGAATATGTTTAAATCAAAATCCATCTCATTATGTTCTCTACTTGGTTTTCTGGCAATTGCCACAAGTGTAGAAACTAGAGTGCTACTTATCATTCTGAACCTCTTTAAAACATCTTTTTCATATTTACTTTGACAAATGAAAATGGCCTTATCATTTTGCATGACTTAAATGCTAGTAAAGTATTTCATTAACCCCAAATATGTCATCTCAAATTCCTTCTTCATTGTTGATTTAAACATATCAATAGAGAGATTACCTATATAGATCAAATCATCAACATATAAACAAACAAACAATCAAAATATGACCTTGTTCATTGACTTTGGTGTATAGTGTAGGTTGACTAGTGCTTTTCATAAATTCATTTTTTATCATGTATGAATCTATCCTGTTATACCATCCTCTTGGTGCTTGCTTCAATACATAAAGTTCCTTCTTCAACCTGTAAACCTTTTATTCTTGTCCTTTTACTTTATGTCCTGGTGGTTTCTTCACATAGACTTCTTCTTCTAAATACCCATTCAATAATGTTAATTTGACATCCATTTGATAAACCTTCAAATTGTGTTGAGCTGCAATAGCTAGTACCATCCTAATTGTGTCAAGTCTTTCTATGGGTGCAATTTTTTCATTGTAATCAACTCCATATTCTTGTGCAAATCCTTTAGCTAGTAATCTTGCCTTATATTTGTCAACTTCTACATTTTCCTTATATTTAGTTTTATAAACTCATTTCACACTTGTGCATTCTTTCTCCTTAGGTAAATCAACTAGATCTCATGTATCATTTTTTCAATAGATTTCATTTCATCATTCATTTCATTAATCCAATTTTCTTGCTTAATTACATCCTCAAAATATATAGGATCTTTGGTAAATAAAACAAAATTAGATTGCAAATCTATTCTATCTCTTTGATCATATATTTCTTGCAAGATTCTAGTCATTTTTCCTCTTAATCTTGGTCTTAATGATTCATGTGTTGGATTTGAGTCATTAGTTACTTGTGGAATTGATGATTTTCCTTGCTCAACTTGCGTTTGTAATTTTTCCTCTTCTCGAATTCTTGATGGTATTCATCCTTACTCATTTGATTGTTTTCCTTGTTCTCCTTGACCTTTTTCTTCTTGTTCTTCATATGGTATTGTTGATGTACTAGTAATTGTCTTGTCTATATTTCCAATACATGATTCTTCCTCTTTTAATACAACATCTCTACTTACATTGAATTTATTGGTTATAGGATTAAACGACTTATATGCCTTAGATTATTCATCATAACCAATAAAAATGCATGTTTTAGTTTTATCATCCATTTTACTCCTTGTTTCTTTAGGCACTTGTGCATATGCAATACAACCAAGTACTTTAAAATGAGAAACACTATGATGCTTACCACTCCATGCTTGTTGAGGAATCATGTCCCTCACAATATTTGTTGGACTCCTCCTCAACCCAATATTCATTAGATAGATTCGTATCTTTCAGCATGCTTCTTGCCATATCCATTATTGTGTGATTCTTCCTTTCTGGAACACCATTATGTTGAGGTTTATAGATTGTAGTGAACTAATTTTGTATTCCATGATACCTCCAATACTCCAAAAACCTATTTGATTTGAATTCTCCTCCTCTCTCTGATCTCAATATCTTAATGGATAGGCCACTTTGTTTCTCAACTAATGCCTTGAATTGCTTAAACTTGTCAAATGTTTCAGATTTGTGTTTGAGGAAATATACCCATGTTTTTCTACTACAATCATCAATGAATGTTAGAAAATATATTCTCTCCTCTAATGATGGTGTTTTCATTGGACAACTTAAATATGTACACACAATTTCTAAGGGTGCCAAATCTCTATATGACATTTCTTTTGGAAAAAATTTCCTATGTTGCTTTGATCTAGGGGATAAAAAAGATGCTAAAAAATAAAAGTGTTTGAAATTGCTAAAAAAATGGTTTCATTGCGTAGATCTCATCCTCACGATCCAAACACAACTTGAACAGGCTCAAATGAAGATCGTATCCCTTTTCCCAAACCAACAAAATTTATTGATTGTATAGTCTGTATAGTCCATACATGCTAACATGGTAGCTGACCATATGACCATACAACTGACATGGATTGGTGACATGGTAGGATGACTGGGAAGGTGATTTGGCAGGATGATGTAAACCATCCTTGGTCGACACATGGCATGTTCGTGGATGAATGTTTGGGTGCCACGTGGCCCACTCAGGGGCCACCATGTGGCACCCCCTTCATGTGTAAAATTTTGTTGGACTCCACTAGTATTGAACCCGTGACTTCCATAAATGGGTAAGACATCGCGTAGGCCGGGCCACCAACCCGCCTACTAGGTGTTACTTACACCATAATGGCACGAAATATATTTATGTTTGCATAACATATAGTATGGGAAGAAAAAGCGTCGGGGCTTAGCCCCATCCCATGGATAAATCTTTCATCACTTACCACATGACCAAGGGTGCAACGACATGGACAAGCTAGCCGGTGGGTGCAGGTGGTTAGCCCAGCACATGGCCACATGGCCCATGTGACCGAGGCCTTTGAGATGATGGCGCTAATGGTGCGTCATTTTCTCTCATGCAGTGAGAATCACGTCGGGGCCAGATTTGAATGCACATGAGCTGGGTTTTGTCATTTTGGGCGTGTTTTGGAGAGTAGAGACAACAAGTATTGGGGAAAAACTTTGAGGAAGAGTATTTTCTTCATTTTTTGGCCAAACCAGGTGAAGAAAGAGCCCAACTAGGGGTTTTTGGACATTCTGGAGCCATTGGAGCCATCTATTTTTCATTTTGAACATTGTAAAGAACTATTATTAAAACTTTTGAGCATATAATGAAAATTATCCATTCAAAGATGGACTAGGAGATGTAGCCCAAGAAAGGGGTGAAATCCTTTATCATTTTGCTGTGTTTTGTGCTTATTTTGATGGTTGTTTATGACTATTTATACTGTTCATTTTAAGTAAAAAATCAATAATTTTATGTTCTTGCAACTTGATACATTTTCCACTTGCAATTTTTATACACAAACCTTTATCATTTCCAGATCAAGTTGGTATCAAAGCCATGGTTTTGAAGGTTTGATTTGTTTGCAAGTGTTTTGTTTTCTGATTCTTACAAGGTTCAAGCTCACAAGAGGAGAAGGGAAACTTGTAGAGCCAAGTTCTCAAATTTCAAGAAGGATAACAATATATTCACCTCAAGCTTCAAGGATGAATTCACCAAGTATGGCTCATGAGGAGAGTCATGAAATTCCTACTTCAGAAGAGGAAACTTTTAGAAAATCCTTTTATAATATGACAAAAATGGTGAAAGGTTTATATGAGGAGAGGAATGAAAGCTTTCAAGGTGAAATCTCAAATCCTCCAAGAGGTAATGAAGATAATGGTGATAAGAACCCAAAAGGGAATGGAGGAAATGGTGATACTCCACCTCCTTCACTTCCATATTCCACTTCTTCTACCATTTCACAATCACTTCCAAATTCTCCAAAAGAACATGGTAAAATTCCTCTACAAACTCCTTTGCTTAAGCTTGATATTAAGTTTGAATTGCCTATGTACAATGGAGAGGTAAATGTTGAGAAATTGGATAGTTGGATTCATAATATTGAATTCTATTGTAGGATACAAAGAATCCAAGATGATGAAACTAAGATTCAACTTGCTTCTCTTAGATTGGAATGTACAACACTCATTTGGTGGGAAGACAAAACTCAAGAGGACATGAAAAAGCATGGTAAAGCTTTATGCTCTTGGAATGATTTTATTGCTACAATTAAAAGGAAATTTAATCCATTAGCATACATGCAGAAAGCTATCATGGATTGGAAAAAATTTAGGCAAGATAAAGGGAAAAATGTGCAAAGCTACACTCAAGAATTTAGGAGAAGAGATTTGATTTTGGGTATAGATTTATCTTCTCAAGAAACTTTAATCAAATACATTGGAGGATTGCATAACTATTTGAGACACACAATTCTCATGTTTAACCGTACAAATCTAGATGAATTTTGTGTATAGGAAACTAATTTAGAAGTAGTAAGGAAGAATACTCCTCAAGAGGGCAGCAAGAAGCCATTTTATAATGGATACAAAGGAAAGAGGAAATTCAAAGGAAGCAGAAAGAAGAATTATTTAGTCAAGAAAGAGGGAGAGAAAATCTCATGTAAACACTGTTCAAAATATGGCCATGATGAAGACCATTTTTGGAAACTTCATCTTGAAATGAGACCCAAACAGTTCAACAACAAAAGGAAACCAAAGACTGCTACAACTACACAACATGATTTAGGATTTGATTCGGGGGATGAAACAAAAATCACAACCATGGGTTTTCAAGTTAAGGACTCTATTTATAGTACTAGTTATTCAAGTGGTAGCCTCAATGAAACTCAACATGAAAAAGAAAGAATAGAGATTTTCCACATAAGGGTAATTTCAAAGCATACCAAGATAGATACTCTATATGATATTGGTTCTCAAGAAAACCTTATTTCCGAAGACACTATCAATAAATTGCATTTGAAAACTACTCCTCATCCTAAACCATATCCTCTAGGTTGGATATGTGACAATGCCAAATTGCATGTGACAAAAAGATGTAAACTTGAATTTTCCATCACTGCAAACTTTATAGATGAGGTAGAGCTTGATGTTACTCCATTGGATATGTGTGGTATTGTTTTGGAAATCCCATATTTATATGATAAGAGAGACATATTTCATCATCATGAGAACAAATATCATTTGTTTAAAAATGGATTTGGGTACATTGTTAGAGAACATACCAAGAAGTTGAATTTGTCACTTGTAAATGATGGACAAATGAAGAGATTAGTCAATGATAGTAAGAAATTTGTACTCTTGATGATCAAACCCAAAGAAAATGTTGAGAAAGAAGCTTTCCAAGGATGTGATGAAAATTTAAAATCTTATTTATATGAGTTTGTTAATAAATATGATGATATGTTCTAGGAACCCAAAGGATTGCCTCCTAAAAGAGGTATCCAACATGAGAGTCAATTGAAAAAAAGATTGTCCTCTTCCAAACATTGGCATGTACAATATGTCAGTCATGGAGAATGTTGAAATTAAAAAACAAATCCAAGAGTTGCTTGTCAAAGGAGTTATCATTCCACGCACATCGCCATGCAGGTCACCAATTGTTTTAGTACCAAAGAAATATGGTACATGGCACATGTGTGTAGATTTCAGAGCCTTGAACACAATTATGGTAAATAATCATTACCCTCTTCCTAGAATTGATTATTTTCTTAATCAATTGAAAGATGCTAAGTATTTCACTAATTTAGACTTGAGAAGTGGTTATCATCAGATTAGGATTGATAAAGGAGACAAATGGAAGAAAACTTTCAAAACAAGGAAAGGTTTGTATGAATGGATGGTTATGCCATTTGGGCTTTATAATGATCCTGCAAAATTCATGAGAGTTATGAATGATGTTTTAAAGTGTTTTCTTGATGATTGTGTAAATGTATACTTGGATGGTATATTGATATTTATAAAACCTTGTGAAGAACATGTTAGGCATGTGAAGAAAGTCCTAGATGTCTTGAATAAAGAAAATGTGTTTTTAAAGATGTCTAAATGTGAGTTTGGAAAGACCTCACTTGTCTACTTGGGACATATTGTTGGAGGAGGAGAACTAAAAATAGATCCTTTGAAGGTCAAAGTCATTTTATATTGGCCCAATCCCAACAATGTAACAAAGGTTAGAATATTTTTGGGAGCAACCCAATATTGGATAAAGTCAATTGCTAACTTCTCTTCAATTGAAGCTCCATTACATGACGTGACAAGCATTAAGCAGGTTTTCCAATGGGGAGGCAGGAAACAAAAGGATTTTGATGCATTGAAGGAGAAAATTAGTTCAACTCTAGTTCTTGCACTTTCTAAATTAAGACAATTTTTTTAGATACAAACATATGCAAGTAACTATGCCATGGGAGCAATGTTGTTACAAAATGGTAAGCCCATTTGTTATCATTCTGAAACTCTTAATGGTGTTGTGATTAATTATCCTACATATGACAAGTAGTTGTATGCATTGGTGAAAAGTGTGAAAAAATGGAAACATTATCTTTTGGGAAAATAAATTATTATTCACATAGATCATCAACCATTGCAATACTTTCAATCACAGGAAAAGATACAACAAGCAAGGCACCTCATATGGATGGTTTTTCTACAACAATTCCACTTGTTTATCAAGCATAAGAAAGGAATTTATAACAAAGTTTCTGATATTCTTTCTATGGCTATTGTAGTTCTTTAGTTATTCTTAAGCATAATTCTTTCATGCATGAGAGCTATGCTAAAAAATATGCTTTAGATGTTGATTTTAAAGAGGTTTATTCAACTTTGTGTCAGTCTAACCAAGTTGAGGAATTGGATTACCATGTGCATTATAAAATTTTGTATCGTCTTGGCATGGTATGTATTCCACAGGGTGAAAGAGTCAACATCATAAGGGAAACACATTCTTCTCTCATTGCTGGCCACTTTGGTGTAGGCAAGACAATGGATAATTTCCAAAGGTATTTCTATTGGCCTAAAATGAGTGAAATTGTTTCACGATATGTAAGAGGATATTCTTTATGCGCTGCAAGTAAGCCTAGCAATAGAAAGTTAGGATTGTATACTCCACTTCTGATTCCTTCTCATCCTTGGGAAATCACTTCCATGGACTTTTTAGAAGGATTACCTATGTCAAAAAAGAATCGTGATTATCTTTATGTTGTGGTTGATTGTTTCAACAAAATGTGTATTTTTATCTTGTAAGAAGCAGGTTATAGCTGAACAAATGGCACAAATGTTCTTTCAACATGTATGGGTTTCCCAAATCCATTATTTCTGATCGAGATTATCGATTTATTGGGAAATTTTGGTCAAGCTTATGGGCACTCATGGACACCAAGTTGAAAAAGAACATATCATTCCATCCACAAACTGATGGTCAAATAGAAGCGGTTAATATAATAGTAGTACAAATTCTTTGTGGTTATTACACAAAACATCTTAAGCTTTGGGATGAGAACCTACACTGCATTCATCAAGCTTATAATCGGGCTAAGCATTCATCAACTCAAACATGTCCATTTGAGGCATGTTTTGATTATTTGAAAAAATGTCCTTTAGATTTTATATTTGGGAAGGATATTGTTATTGATGGTCATTATGACATTGATAAAGAAAAGAAGTTCATTGACCAAATTCAATTAGTGCATCAAATTGTACAAGAACAGTTGGAAAAGAGCCAATCGAAGTACAAGAAAAGACATGACAAGCATTGTGTTGATCACAGTTTCCAAGTTGGAGATGAAGTTTGGATTTACATTAGCAAAGAGAGGCTTAGAAGGAGAAGGCAAAAAGATGAAACCAATCAGATATGGAACTTTTAAGATTCTTGAAAAAATTGGTAAAAATGCCTTCAGTTTGGATGTTCCTCCTTATATGCAAATGTATGCAATTGTTCATGTTGAGAATTTGAGATTGTATGAGCCTCCATTGATAGATGATCAAGGATATCATGTTCAGATTTTGTAAATAGATGACTTCTCGCTAGAATATCTTTCGGAATTGCATGAGGATACAATCCTTGATAGAAAGATAAGAAATTCAAAATGAGGGAATGAAGAGTACCTTCATGTTGGTCTCAAAAGGAAAAGATTGAAGCAACACTAAATGAATTGAGTTTGGAAAGGTGAGGGAAATATACCCTCATCTACAGATTGATTGGAAGTAGTATTTTGGAGGTCCAAAAGCTTCCCAAAAGGGAGGAGTGATCCAGAGGATTAAAAAATGCTAAAAAATAAAAGTTCTTGAAATTGCTCGAAAACAGTTTCATTGCATATATCTCATCCTAACAATCCCAATGAAACTTGAATGGGATCAAATGAAGATATTATGAGGAAGTTATCATGTTATATTTTTTTTCCCAAACATGAAAAAATTGTTGATTGTACAGTTCGTATAGGCCGACATGGAAGTTGACCATATGACAGTACAACTAACGTTGAATAGTGACATGGCATGAGAACTATGCAGGTGATTTGGCAGGATGATTGTGCATTAGATGACATGGAGCAATCCTTCGCCGACACATGGCATACTCATGGATGAATGTTTGGGTCCCACATGACCCACTTAGGGGCCACCACATGGCACCCGCTCCATGTGTAAACTTTTGGACTCCACCAGTATCAGACACATGAACTATGGCAAGGGGTAAGACTTCATGTAGGATGGGCCACCAGTCCGCCTAACAGGTGTTACTTACACCATAATGGCACAAAATATATTTATGTTTGCATAACACATAGTATGGGAAGAAAAAGGGTCACGGCTTAGCCCCAACCCACAGACACAACTCTCATCACTTACCACATGACCAAGGGCATGAAAACATGGAGGATCTAGCTGGAGGGTGGGGGTGGTTATCCTAGAACATGGTCACATGGACCATGCATCCGAGACTTCCGTGATGAGGGCGCTAATCTAGCTAATGGTGCACCATTTTTTCTCACGCAGCAGGATTCATGTCAGGGCTAGGTTTGAATGTGTGTATGGGAGGAAAAAGGGCCAGGGCTTAGACCCAGCCTACGAACACAACTCTTATCATTTACCACATAACCAAGGGCATGATAACATGGAGGATCTAGCTAGTGGGTGCGGGCGGTTAGCCCAACACATGGCCACATGACCCATACGGCCGAGACCTCCAGGATGAGGGAACTAATATAACTAACGGTGCACCACTTTCTCCCACACAATGGGAATCATAGTAAGGCTAGGTTTGAATGTGCATGAGATGGGTTTGGTCATTATGGGTGTGTTTTGGAAAGAAAAGACAACAAGTATTGGGGAAACGTTTCTAGGAAGAGTATTTTCTTCATTTTTTTGCCAAACCAGGTGCAGAAAAAGGCCAACTAGGGGTTTTTGGACAGTTTGGAGCCATTGTAGCCAACTATTTTTCATTCTTAGCATTGTAAATCCCTTTTTTTAATACTTTTGAGGATATAATGAAAATGATCCATTGGAAGACGGACTGGGAGATGTAGCCCAAGAGAGGGGTGAACTCCTTTATCATTTTGTTATGTTATGTGCTTATTTTGATGGTTGTTTATGCCTATTTATGTTGTTCATTTTAAGTAAAAAATCAATAATTTTATGTGTTTGCAACTTGATCTAATTTCCCAAGACACATACATTTTCCACTTGCAATTTTTATACACAAACCTTTATCATTTTTAGATCATGCTTGGCCAAAATACAACTTTCACATGAACTTATTGGTGCTTGAATAGGTAGTAAACATATTACCATTTCCTTTATTTGATATAAACAAAATCCTTTGAAATTTAAATGACCATACCTCAAGTTCCATACCCATGCTTGATATTGAATTGATGCCTTGAAACCTGCTCCAATTTTCTCCATCATTTCACTTTTCATGCAAAGTGGGAACATTTTTTTGTTTCTCATTTCAATCTTAGCAATCACCATTTTACTAGGAGGAATATCAAATATAATGCATACATTAATTTCAAAAGAAAATTTATAACACTTTTGAGTAAGTTGCCCCACACTTATGAGATTATGCTTCAAACTAGGTACAAAATAAACATCAGGAATATTTTTTCTAC
>ML783550.1:93987-112339 GCA_009831015.1 Picea engelmannii | reverse complement strand
TCTCTCTCTCTCTCTATCTCTCTCTCCATCTACCTCACTCTCACACACTCTCTTTATCATCCACTCTCCCCCCCTCACATTCTCTTTCTTCATTTCTCTCCAGCCCTCCTCTCTATCTTTGTCTCTCTGACGCTCACACTCATACTCTCTTTCTACCCCCCCTCTATGTATTTCTCTCTCTCCCTCTCAAACTCTCACACACTATAGAAATTTCCGTACATCACAAGGCAAGAAATGGCCTTGACCTAGACATGTCAAGACCTAGACCTATACCATATACCATGACCTAGACCTATACCATATACCATGACCTAGACCTATATGATGACCATGACATAGACCTAGAGTTATACCGAGACCATGACCTAGACCACAATATAGACCTAGAGCTAGATCTAGACCATGACCTAGACCTATACCATGACCATGAACATAACCATGAATTATACCATGACCTAGACCCCCCTAGATCCATATAATCCTAGGAATAACCTATACTCAACCCTTAACCCCCTCCACACTAGAGCCCTAAGTGCATTATGACCCATAACCATTGATCTATGCTTTAAAACATTTTCAATCCTAAGACATTACGTTGGGTGCTCATCCTTTCCCAGCAGGAACTTGTGTGTGTTCCTAGAAAACACATGTACTTTAGCATGCATACATTATAGGAATGAGCACGTGTTATAGGGACATGTGTGCTTTCTTGCTGGGTAGTTTTGTGTGCCTAGCACACTCTTCAACCTCTTCTATATCAAAAGGAAGGCATGGCATGGCATGGAAATTGAAGGAAAGGAAAGGCATGGCATGACATGACATGACAATGCAAGGGAATGAAAGGTACAAAAAATAGAGGTGCATTCAAATGGTGTTGTTAAAAATGAAAAATGGTAGGGATACGACTGAGAAAGTGGGACAAAAAGTTTTGTTCCTAAAATCAAAATTAAATTAATTTGAAGTCTCACGAGTGGGTGAAAATGTGACTCAAAAGAAAATAGGGAAAAGCATAGAGAAGAAAATGGTAGAACAGAGAGATGATAAGAGTGTTGTTTCTCCCATTTTGGAGAAAGAAAGGAGAAAGACACATGCGCATAGAGGAGAACAGAGCACCAATTCGCTAGGTGGTGGAGGTAGGTTGGTATCATAATTGTTTTATTTCTCGATAAAATATTTTACCATAAATATGAGTGAGTTATGTTTTATTATTTCATTCGTAGACATCAAAGAAATCCAAATGTCTTCTAAAGGAAAGCCAGGGATCACAATGCATAAAGGATATGTGAACATAGAAATGTATCCTCTCCTATAAGTTGAGTGCATTAATTTTTTCTTCTTCTTCCAATGGACTACTTATGTGAGTACTTATATGAACATGACTATGACCTAAACCATGCCACCAAAGAAGTTTATTAAGGATAATTATTTTTTATCTTGAGTTGGAATTAGAAAAATCCAAGAAACTTGTATTAAATATTTGGTCAAGTTTCTTGCTAATATAATCATGCATGTAAAACATTCTTGGTATGTTATGTACATAGAATATTTCATGTTTTGCAAGAAGAAAAAAGTATTTGCACAACCATACAAAAGTTCCAATATGATATCTTCTTGTTATCCTGAAAAAAAGTCGTCTCAGTTTCATAGATGGATTGAATCAATAATCTAGTAAAATTCTATCCTCTTTGTCCTTTTTTATTATGGTTCATTAGTCCAGCCTTGCAAATCTATAGAGTTATCTGCATTTAAAAGGCTTCCAATATTACTATTGGTCCATTATTTGTTCTCTACATAGTATTTATAAACATGGAATTTTGACATTTGAAATTAAATGTGGCATTGTCCAATGGCTTAGGAAATTTCTGTATTGAGATGGAAATTCTAATTCTAATTTTTTTGTTTTTTTTAGAAAAGCTAGCTTCATTATGTGTTCCTTGATGAAGGATTTTGATTGTTTTCATATGTTGTAGTGATGTTTTCCTAATTCCAATACAGAGACTGTAAAAATATATGTGGTGCTACTGAAGTTAATGGTGAAAAATCATTCTCAACTCCTTCAGTCCTTTTTTTGTACCTGTGTATCCAAACAACAACAATATCAAGAATATATGATCACCGTTGGATGAACACCAAATTTTGCTAATGCAGATGATCTTATGAAGAATGAACCTCAACTGAAACACTATGGCTTTGGCCAAGATCTTGTAGGAAGCATTGAGTAGATTAATATGCCACTAATTAGTGATTATCCCAAGATCCCAAAACTTTGAGATAAATCAGATAATATCCTAGTTAATTCATCCCCTAGGGAGCACTATATTAGAGCTTCCTTATAGACACAAAGAAGATCAAGGATATTGAAATATCGAGGAGCCTTGTACAATTTGCATGGAAAACCATAAAGCCTATGTCATTTTCCGTCTTAAGAAGGGCCATGTCTATCTCATCCAAGTTTAATGCCACTTCATAGGCCTACATTCCTCGTTGCACAATTGTTTTTTAAAACCTACAGTCCTCGTCGCTATAGCGACGAAAAATTGTCCCAAATAAAACATTCTCGTCACAACAAATTCTTATCATTTGTTTTTTTCCACATACTTACGTCACTATAGACACATATGTTTGTCGCTATATCACTCCTAGCAAGAAATATTTTTCATCTGTCTTTTTCGACGTGTTGGCATCTCTATAGAGACGTATGTTTGTCGCAATATAGATGTATAATAGAAAAAATTGTCGATATAACAACGAATTACAGTAAAAAAAAAAAAAGTATTGAGGAACACAAAAGAATGGCACGTGGAAGCCATTTTTCATCAATATTGCCATGATGAGTTCTTACTTGTCCATATAGAAACAAAAAAAGATCCACGAAAAATAAAAACCGATTTCGTGGAAGGTGCAATGAATAAGTGTCGCAATAGCAACAATAAAGAGTGGAAAATTTTGTCATATTTAGTAGTGATCTATTACATATGGCTCTGTTATCTACAATAGCATGATTTCCATTTGTACCTAACCTTATTATCCTTGTAGTCTCAATGTCTCTTCCAATATTGACATTTCAGTGACAATCCCACAATTTGACACAAGTTCCATCCATTGATCACCTTACATGTTTCTCTTGTTACATGGGAGTGTCCTTTTGGAGCCACTGTGTAGTGGAGGACCTCAGAGCCATTGA
Organism: Picea engelmannii; assembly: GCA_009831015.1. NCBI lineage: Eukaryota > Viridiplantae > Streptophyta > Pinopsida > Pinales > Pinaceae > Picea > Picea engelmannii. The sequence goes on along the minus strand of ML783550.1, from coordinate 109,155 downwards.
TCTACCATCTCGACCTGACATTCCTCAACTTTGTGGAGTTTGGGGGATAAAGGGGTGGCTTCAACCCATTATTCCTCAACAATCATCATGTTCATATGATCCCCACCTCCTAATCTAACAATCCATATGTTCCTTTTACTATTTTGTTTATGCATGCAATTTTTATGGAACCCTAGGTAAATTACCATGTGATCTAATTTTTGGTTGAGACATTTATTTTTGATACCTTGGTTATATTTATGTTGGTAGGTGAATTATTTAAGAGGAGGTATTATCACTCTTCTGGAAGGGAATAGACAGGACCAACAAGGACATGAAGGAGAAGAGAAAATGCAAAGGAAGAAGAAGAAGATAGTTCCATCATTTTTGGGTAGAATTGTCATAAAGGAGAATTATTAAGTAGTAGAGTGTAAGTTTGTTCCAATAGAGAATAAGTAAAGAGGGTGGAATGTAGAAGGAAATATAAGAGAGCAAAGAGAGGAAGAACACAATTCCAACTAGAGTTGTTGGGTAGAATTGTTGACAAAGTTCAAAAACAAGGAAACCATAATTATTGGCTTTGGAAGGAGCCATTAACAATTATTTTGAATAGTCAATGGAAACCCATTCAATACTTAGACCAATGGGTAACTTGTGAGAATTTTTTTTTGGCCCCATTGGTGTTTTAACTGTTGTTGTGGTTTTAAGTTTTAATCGGTGTAGTAACAAGAGCCTTTAGATGTTGTAATATTAGTAAATTCCATTACCAAGATAACTAATAAAATGGAAAGTTGTGTGTTTATTGTGTGCATGCTTGAGTTTGTCTTTGAGCTTCTTAGTGAGATATTCACGATGTTGTAGGAAAGTGTGATTATTTTAAATCACCCTGCATCATTCTGTATCAAAGAAGAAAAAAAATGTGTTGTAGAGTGCACAACTCCAACAAAGAGAAAAGTAGGAATCAGTAGTTGTTTCAAGAGGGAAAATGGATCTAGTGTATTGTTGGATAGAGTTGTAGGGAGAGGAAAGAGAATAGCTCCAAGAAATAGTTGTGTAGATGTTGTTAATAAGTTGAAGGTGCACATAGAAATTGGGGTAATTCAGACCCTAAGGTGGAGAATTGATGGGTAGATATAGAATTTGTGTATTGTTGGTAAAGAGATTGTGAGCCTTCATTTCTCTATGCAGAGGAGAATCCATTAGGGTTTTGAGGATTGAAGAGAATATTTAAAATGTATAAGGAAGTAAACTCCAACAAATGAAAAAATTAGGTGGATTTCTCAAGAAAATATCGAAGACAATAGTTCCAACAAAGTTTCAACTAGGAAACATTATTAAAGGGGGTTTGAGTGAAAAAAATACAATGAAAAGGAAGTTGATGGCATGAGTATTTCTTAGGAAATGAATATGGAGATGATAGAGATGAGGTAATGATGTTGTTTAGACAACTAGAAGCCATGGAAGAGGCCATGCGAGTTAAACTATAAAATGGAAAGACCATAACAAATCGATTCGATGCTCAGAAATCTAGGCAAGAGGAATTTCAATGGTTGTTCAAACAAATTAAAACTTTGGAGAAGGTTTGAAAAAGAAGAAGAAAGGAATTTCCAAGAACAAAGAAACAACAAAAAGAGGATAATATTGTGAGGAAACTGCTAATGGAAGAGCATTTAATTGACGAAGCCTACAATGTAGAGAAATAAGATTTCAATGTTGAAGAGAATAGGGGAAGACATCCTAGTAGTTAAGGAGGGTGATGAAGGAGATGGTGGTGGTGTTAACCATCATGGACTCACCCAAGGAGGGAAATTCATTCGATGGGTGGGGTGCACAAAATTTCTCCTTATCCCCTCAAAATCACTTTTCTTAAACATATCTCAATCACCAAATTCGAGCTCATAGAGAAAATTTGTTCCTCAATAGCTTTCCAATGGTTGTCTCCTAGCTCGATTTTTAGCTTTGGAGAGAAATTTATGGCCTCTTAAAGTTATAGGGATTTTTCATAAAGATGGTGTCATCCATTCCACATGGACCATGTCTCATGTGCCATCTAACATGGATGCTTCATTTGATGAAGGGTTGATGGACCCCACAACCAAGATTTGGCATTTCTTAACAAATGCATTTAAAGGGGTTTCTTAACTGGGATCGACTCATGCTAGTGAGAAAGAGATATTCTCGGCTTTAACCCCCTCCTTTCTACTTTCACTAAGGTTTTCCAATACGTTTTGAAATTGACTAATGACTCAAATTATCCTTCGTGTAACCATGTTTATGATTTTACTCCATTTACAATATTATATTACTACATCATACTAAATTCTCCTCGAGTTCGCGCCATCGACCAAAAGCTTATCTTGGTCGATTTTTCAATGTTCATTCTCGCATTATCTTATTATGCAGTCGATTCTTCATGTTGATCTGTAGCTTTGCCCCGTTGGTTGATGGTAGCGGTCGAGTTAATTCTGTTAGTCAATTCACTTTCATGGAGCCCTCAACATGCAAAAGGTTTTTACAATATAGAATATATCTTCCTCTTCAACATCTGGACGATATTTCTTATCGATGGAAATCTCATTTCTCTCGTCCATACTTGCACCACGAGTCAGAGTCGATGTCAAATGATCTCTTGTCATTGTCTCTTCAAGTCGATGTGCCCTACACACTTCTCGACATACTGGATCGGTCTTCTTTAGTCGGATGCATCTACAAGGCTTTAACTGGGTCAGTTTCTTTAGTCGGTTTCATCGATCAGGATTTCAATCAGTTGACCCTTCTAGTAGACTATACTCCAAGTCGGCATCTTTTTTATCAAATTTATGGGATTCAGTTAGCGCGTTTCATGCAATTACAATGTTCACCTATCGCCCTCATTGTTTGTTCTTGATCTTCCTAGAGTCAATGGCACCTAGATTTAAGAATTATTATTTTTTGTTATTCAAAATTTATTTTTAAAGCAAAAATAGATTCAACATGTGAAAAATTATATATAAGACATTCCTATTATACAGAAATAATCACTTAAATCTATACATCCAACAATTTCTTACCAAATTTTCAACAAATATTCCCCAAAAAAAATTCATTTAATAGTTTCGAACTATACTGTCTACCATGTATTCTTTCCATTTCCTCTCGCACGACTTTTATTTCTCTAATTTATACTTTTCCTCTTGCAAGACTTTTATTTCTCTAATTTATATTCTAGAAGGTCAACTAGCCTCATTAAAGTCTTGTCAATTGCTACCTCGTACGTCCGAGAGATGGCGGTGAAGATGACCACTTCGAAGAGCTTCGCAGTAGTATCCAGGAATTCGTCCACGTCTAGCCTTTTGAGCATATACATGACACAGGTATCATTAATGGCGTCCGTGAAGAATTCTACGAGAAATTTGTAATGGGGTAGTGGGACAAGGAAAGCATGAACTAATGCCTCGTCGAGGTCGAGGACCAGCGTCTTTCGGTCCTGGTGTTCTTCTGACGACGGAGGAAGTATTCATCTCATTACTCAGTCGTGACATTTCTCAGGCTTGCAGAACCGACGTCTGTAGATATAGGTGTTTTGTTCTTCGAGCTCATTGATGGATTGGTCTGGTCATCGTCGCCATTAGAACTCGTCTCAACAGAATACTGTTGAAGTTGAGGAACTAGTTGAATTATACGATATGAACGTAAATGTATTTGTTGTTACTGCGCCAAGTTTCTTTGGTGTTCTTACTCTTCAACTTTTTCTGTCGAATGTAACAAATTTCCTTATTTATCCATGAACATCAACCGGGATCGATTCCGTTTCTTTAGTCGACGACTTCTCTAGTGGATTGTCCATTTAATTATTAGTTTCTTGAACTTTACGAGCTCGTCCTTTATAAATCATTTTAGGCATCTAACATTTTTACATTTTTAGGGTTTCACATGCCCAATCTAACATTTTTACATTTTTAGGGTTTCACATGTTCGGTCCAACATTTTTACATTTTTAGGGTTTCACATGCCCAATCTAACATTTTTACATTTTTAGGGTTTCACATGTTCGGTCCACTCTATCGAATTCTCATGATAATTTATTACCAGAAAAAGTTTACACTTATTGAAAATGGGCACATTTAATAAGTTTTTAGTGCTTAATAAGTTTTTGTAGGATAAGATTAAATATTGATGGAATATTTTTAGTAGTCTCAATAAATCAATGGTTGTGATTTCACAGCGAGGAAGTTAGTGGTTGAAATCACAACCATTGATTTACTGGGACAAGTAAGAATATTCCATCAATATTTAATCTTGTCCATACAAAAACTGATTAAGCACTAAAAATCCAATGACATTAAGAGAGACTAAATTATAAAACAAATTATACATAGACATACTAAATAAGACAATATTTGAGAATGTTAACCAACCATGTTTCTTCATGAATATATGTTTCTACTCTAAATACCAAAAATATAAGTTGTACCCACTCCAATTAATCATTACTTTAATTATTTTATACATTTATTATGCTTTAAATTCTAAATTATTATACTTAAGCTGCTACTTAGGATGACATTTACATGGTCTAGAAGGCCTCATGACATGTCAGTGTACATAAGTCCTACCAAGTCAGCAACATGGCCATGTCCAATTTTTCTAGACCCCAGCCAAGAATAGGGTATCGATCTCAAGGGAAAGTAAATGATCTAAATCAAAATTTGGTGACATTACTGATAAAAGGAATCTTGACGCAGAACCACACAAATCCAAGTTTTCGGATAGTGGAGTTCTAGAGAAAGTATTCTTCAAAGAAAAGATGGATGTCAGATGGCCTCGAACCTTGCCAACAGAATCGTAACCATCCTGACATCTGGGTATCTGGAAGACGTATTAAACTCTTTAAAAGGGAAGACCTGATTCAAATGTTGGAATCTCTTCGATGGAATACTTTCCATCCGGGCATCCGGGAAACCACTTAAAAACTTATGAATGCCACATCACACCTAACTGAAAACATAACCACGCTGGGGAGCTTTGACCATCCAGATATCCAAGAATATGGAAAACTCTTAAAAATCCATCTAAACAAAATTCTAGATTCCATATGCCAAACCAGCTCAGCATGTGACAGAATTGTGCTGTATTAACATTGAAAATTTGGATATCTAAGACTCCATGATTTTCTTTGTTGTCAATTCATTTGAAATTCTAGATAACCAAGATAAAATAATTTATATAGCTTTTGCTTCCCAATCTGTATGTGTATGAGATCCACCTTGCCCTCTAGTACACAAGGGAATGCCATCCTCTTCGACTCACTATGTCAATTCGTCGATTTCATGCAGATTTATAGGGTTTCGGCCCTTAAATCATTCATACGAGGTAAAATCCCCCAAGGAATTTAATCATGGGTTTCATATTGCTGAGGCTTACCATCCTAACACCTTTATCATTCAAAAGATACCAAAACAATTTTCAAAAGCAAAGTATAACCATGTTGTAGTCTAAAAACGAGAATTCTAGGATTCAAGGGAAACAAAGAATCCGTAAATATATAAAAATCTACATTTTCATCATCTCTTTCAACTCTTTATCGAGTGAACTATTCTTCCACAAGCATGCCAAACCATTTTTGAGAAAATTGGCTCTCAGCCATAGTGTATTTGCAAAATACCTTCAAGAAAGAAATAATCAAAAAATGGATTATTGAGCTATTGAGCATTGAAAGAATATTGCACACAAAATTCTCCCACTCATCATAGACTTCCAAGAGATAATAACCAATAAGAAAAAATGAGTGCATGCAAAGAACAGGGGGCATAAATACATTCCATCTCTCTTGTGTTTTACTCATAATCTATACAGTTCCATAGATTACATAAGCATATAAATATTATAGATTTAGCAGACATCAAATTCAACTAAGGATAAATATGCACTTATATGTTCATAAGTTGTTGGCCCAAGCCAACTCACTGAGGGTGAGCGCTTTCCCCCCCAACCATAGGCTCAGTTGTACTATTCATTTTTATAACTGGTTACTCCCGTGCCAGGCCATGATACCACCCAGGAAAATCAAACCTCTTGGGGTAATTAATGGGTGTGAATGCCACTCTCTCTCACAAGAAATCAATAGGAGAATTCCTATCTACCCACCAAGCTAAGGCCTCCATGAACTCCCATATGCCTTCCCAGGTGGATTACCTTGGCACAAGCCATTCCATTCACTGCCTCTACAGTCCCTCAGTTCCCTCCCATCTCAGTGTCATTTTTTTTTCCCAACAAGCATCAACTCATGACCCTCTTGCTCAGGTCAAGTTCAAGGTTCTTTTCTTGTATTTCACAATCCAAAATTAAGTCTTGAGAAATTATTCACTTGGTAGTTTCCCCTTCCCATGACTTTCTCTTTGTATACTCTATCTGCTTGTGGGTTCTCCCCACACAATTCTTTCTTTCTCATATTTTTCTCCCTCCTTTCTCTCGTTGATGTTCTCACCTTCCTCTCCCCGAAGGTTTGCAATCCCCAGACACTCATGGGTCAATAACAATAATGGATATCGAGGCAGTACTTTTTGTACCCTAGATGAAATTCTTCAATTGTACTATCCAGTTATCCATACTTCCATTGTTATGGATAGTTGGTTTCTTAACTACCAACCCCTTCAATAATTGATTCTTGGATAAAGAGAAAGAGGGAAAACAAAATTTGACTTTTGGAAATTAGGAGAAAATGTTTCTTTGGTGAAGATTAACTTCTGGCAGGAAAATAAATCCCCTAATCCCCTCACAATTTTACACTCATGGTATCATGGTTAGTACTAGTACTCCACCCTTCAGCCAACTTGTTAGGTGAACTTTTCATTAATTAACCTTTTGTAGTATCTGGCTAATCCCATAAGTGATCTTATTTCTAATAAATTTCAAGGACCAAGCAAGTCCATGATTTCCTTAATTTTCTTAGGGTCTACTCCATCTCCTTCTTTTGATATCACATGGCCCAAGTAATGGATCTTTCTTTGGAAGAAGTCACACTTGTTTTATTTAGCATATAGTTGGTTCTCTCTTATTACTTGTAGCACTAATCTGAGGTGCTCCTCATGCTCTTACTTGGTCTTGTAATAAATTAGAATATCATCAATAAAGAATAAAGAAAACATGTCCAAGCACTTACTAAGGATATTTTTCATCAAGAACATAAACATAGCCGATGAGTTGGTAAGTCTGAAGGGAACTAATGCAAACACATAGTGCCCATACCTTGCTCTAAATCAAGTTTTATAAATATCTTCATCCTTGATTCTAACATGATGGTATCCATACCTCAAATCTATCTTAGAAAATACTATGGCCCCTCTCAGTTGATCGAATAGGTCATTGATCCTGGGAAATGGATATTTATTCTTGGTGGTCATCTTGTTTAACTGTCTATAGTCAATGCATATCCTGAGAGTGTCATCCTTCTTCTTGAAAATCAGTGTTTATTCTCCCCACAAGAACACACTAGGTTTGATATATCCTTTCTCTAACATTTCTTTCTGATCCTGTAAGGTGCCTTAGATACATGAACTATTATTTGCATAAGCTCTATGGAAACATCAATATCTCTTTTGGGAGGTAGTCTTGGTATTTCCTTAGGGAATATATATATTTACTTATATAGCAGTGGATGGCATTCAATTTTATGTCTGTTCTCTTCTGCTGAATTTAATACATGTATCACATACAATGGGCATCCCTTTCTACAATATTTTTTTAGATGTAGTGTTGATATTTTCCTCACTGATACATGTTTTTGGATCCCTTGTAAAACCCTTTTATTTCTTTTATCATCTTCAAATTCCAAGGTCTTATTAAAACAATCCAACTTAACTTTATGTTCTTCCAACCAATCCATACCGATCATCATGTCATACAACCCAAATGGTAGTATATTTTATTTTGCTTGTGTGTGAAATCCATTCATCTCAAACTGACATGCTTCTACTACTTCAATCACTTTTATCTTGGTTCTTGTGGCTAGTTGAACCAAACATGAATTTTATGCTTTATTTTTTGTAAAATACATGCCTCAACAACTTGTGGTGCAATCTAACTAATGCTAGAACCAAGGTCAATCAAAATTGAAATCGATCGGTGAATAAGTATACCTTCCATATCCCCCACTAACACATTGTGGTCTTCTTGTCGATTCTCGACAACAACATATATTTCGGGTACACTTATGGTTACATAATCAACAGTGGTATCTTCATGCACATTGTATATCCTCCTATTATCATTCTTCCTGGGAGGACAATCTCTTAACAGGTGTTCTTCTCCACACCCCCAACATTTTAACATTCCTTTCTTTTGTTCTTATATATTTTCCTTTGTGGGTTTTTCTAGTATATTCCCACTTCAGGTGGGATAATTCTATTGATGCATTATTTTTGTTGGATAATTGGATTGGGCACTCTTTCCTGGATTCGTATGCCATGATGATTTAAATCCTTTCTTTTTAAACCCAGTCTTACACTTCCTCTTCTAGTCCTTGTGAGGCTCATGTTTATGCTTTGACTGCTCATAGAAATACTTATCCTTTTGAACGGTGTCATCAAGTGTTTTGGGATAATCTAATTCAAGTATTTCCTAGAAGGACTCTTGAAATCCACTGTGAAAGTGTTGCATCTTTACCTTCTCATATTTAATATATGGGACATACCTTAACAATTCTATGAACCTTTTGACATACTCATCCATGGTGAGTTGTCCCAACTTATGTTCATGGAACTCCTTGATATTTCCATCATAGTATCTTTCTCATAGATAGCCCTTCTTGAAATACTTCTCAAAATTCTTCCAGGTCAACTTCTTCTCCTTGATCCCTTTTACATTCTTAAGGTCTTCCCACCATATAGAATCACCTCCATTGAATTTAAATATCGATACTCTTGACTTCATATTCCCGAAGTAGTTGTGCACTCAAAAATGTTTTTTCCATCCTAATATCCATACCTCTACTTCCTCACCCTTCTTGACTTCTCCATCAAAAGTGAGTGGATTTTCCTTATTAACTCCTCAAATAGGGAACTATTGGAATGAATATTCCTCATTTTCTTATGGGTACCTAAACTAGTCTCATTGTTGGATAATGTTTCAAAAGTGTGGGTCCTATCACTAGAGAAATTTGTTGAAGAGTCTTCACTAGATGTGTTCCTCTTATAATTCATATTCCTTTTCCTTGAGGAAGTTTTCCCAATGTTGTTTACTGCTAGCCCATACTTTTGGATTTTTGATGGACTTTGTAGCTTCCCAGAGTGATGTATTTTTGCATTGTTATCATTTGGCCCTTGCTACAACTACTTTTGTATTTCAAACAGTCTTTGTAGAAATATAACATTAGGTTATGTCTTCTTCTATTGTGTTGTAATGAGATTCTCATTATCATCCTCATAGCTCCGAAGTTCATCCTTCAAACTTCTCACTGTCTTGGCCAAGAGTGGAGTTTATATAACCCTTGTGTCATCGGATTCCTCATCTCATATTCATGAGGCTTCTTCCATGTCATGTTGTACCATTTTGTTTTTATTTTATTCACTTTATTGTATCTTATAAGTTCTGAAATAACAAGCCATTATTATCTTATCATGACATGGAAATACACATACATTCATTGGGCCTTTAGGAGGGTTTTCATAGGTATATAACAACCCAAGTTCAAGACTCATAATTTGGTGTTAGTGTGCATCAATATAATTTATTTCTATATGAATTTTTCTGGTTAAAACAAGGAAAAAGACATTAAATTTGTGGAAATAAATAATGTTGTCCTATATAAATCAAACTTGGACAACTAATATATGATATTTTGGTGTAGAACATTTCACCATGTTCATCATTGTCTTGGAATAAAAATCTTCATGGTTGGTTTCTTTCCCATTCAGGCCTAGTGTTTGAACCACTGCTCTAATACCACTTCGTAACACACCTGACTCCCTAAACTTCATTATATTGGTGGGGCGTAAAACAATTCTCCTTATCCCCTCAAAATAACTTTTCCTAAACCTATCTCAATCACCAAATTGGATCTCATAATGCAAATATGTTCCTTAAGAACTTTCCAATGTCTATATCCAAGCTCGATTCTAAGCTCTGGAGAGAAATTTGTGGCCTCTTAAATTTCTAGGAACTTTCCATAGGGATAATGTCATCTAGTCCATGTGGACTGTGTCTCATGTGCCATATGATGTGAATACTTCCTTTGATGAAGGTTCAATGGAACCCATATCTAGGATTCAATATTTTCTAAAAAAATCCTTTAAAGGCTTGACCTAATAGAGATACCCCAGATTACCTTTAAATTCCCTTTTTAAAAGAAATCCTAAATTATGGATTTCCCTTTCTCTCCATGCCTAGTGGAAATGCACTGAATGGAACCATGTCCATATAGAAATCTAAAAATCCAATTTCTCCTTAAAGTCCTACAAAATACAAAGTCGGATTTAGATTCCACATCACTCGTCCATGCATCATGACACATCATCACCCATGTTTCATGCCCTGTCAGCCAAGATGTCACATCTACCTCCATGTGTCCTACCATGTCCATCTCCATGTGCCATGTTGCATCAGTGTACACAAGTCTTTCCACATCAACAATGTAGCCACATTGGCTTTCACCATAACCCTGATGAAGAATAGGGCATATATCTCGAAGGAAAATGAATGGTCTAAATAAAAATTTAGTGATGCAGCTAATGGACAGATTCTTTATGCGTAACCACACAAATGTAGGTTTTCAGATAATGTTGTTCTGAAGAAAGAATCCTTCAAATAAAATATAGACGCCAAATGGATTCGAACCATGTTGATGGATCCATAACCATTCAAAGACATGGGTATCCAGAAGACACATTTAAACACTTTAAAAGGGAATACTAGATTGAATTTTTGAATATTTCCAATGGAATTTTGTCCATCTAAACATCCAAGAAACCACTTAAAAGATTACAAATGGTAGAGATGAATCTAGATGCCACATCACACCTAACCTGAAACAGAACCATGTCGTGGAAATTTGACCATCTTTATATTCAGGAATTTGAAAAACTCTTAAAATTCCTTTTAAATGAAAGTCTATATTTTGGATCCCAAACCAACTCAGTGCATGATGGAACAATGTCGTTGGAACCTTGAAAATATGGATATTCGGAAATTCGAGATTTTATTTGTTGTCGATTTATTTGAAATTATAGATTACAGATTACCCAGATACAATGATTTCTATGGATTACACTTCCCAATATGAATGTATATTATACCCACCTTCTCCTCTAGTACATAATGGAATTCCATCCTCTTTGAATCATTATGTCAATTCATTGATTTCATGCATATTTACATGGTTTTGACTCTTAAATCATTCAAACATCTCAGGAAAATCTCCTAAGAAATTTAATCTTGGAAAATTTAATCTTGGATTTCATGCTGCTTGAGATTACCATCCTAACACTCATCCAAGGGATACCATCCATGGCTTACAACCTTCAAAATAAAAGTATAACCATGTCCTAGTCTATTATAACTTTTTTTATGGGTTGATTCAGTTATCAAAACTTGGAGGGTATTTAGAATAGATATCAAGGGATATGTGGTACAAATCAAAACTTATAGTGAATTATACTTTCGTAGATGCCACATATGGAAGAAAGGGTTTTTTACTCAGCCTGAATTCAATTTTAAACTAGTCATCTTGGGATTTTCTCTATAATTTTTTGTCTAGGAGGTTTCAAATAGTGAAAATTGGTGGATATTGAGGATACATTTCCTTATATAGGTGGTCCAAATTTTAGAATAAGGTATCAAATATTGGACACATGGCATTCTGTAGAGGTTCACTCTCCAGAAAAATCTGAAAATCAACAAGGTTTAGGAAAGTTGCCATAACTTTCACTTGGCACATCAAATTTTTGTCAGGCCTCTAACATTGAAAAGAATACATATCTGAGTACTACAAACTGAAATTTTAGACTCAGAAGGGCCAAAATTTCAGAAAATACATCAGAAGGAAGGTCGTCCAAGAGGATAGACTTCAAATTAAGGGTTTGAAATGTATGTAACATACAATTGGCATAAATTTTTCTTGGAAGATTTGTTTTTGGTGATTTAAAATTTTCTTCATGAACTAAACCTCTAGAGATATCAATCATGACTCAAGATGAAATCCAAGAGATTTATCACCGGATGGAAAAGAAGATCATTGAAAATAGGGAAAAAATGGAAAAGACGATCACTAAAAATAAGGAAAATATGAAAAGAAATATGGATGAAATGGAAAATAAGATGGATGAAAATAATACTAACATAAAAAATAAGATGGATGAAAATAAAGAAGAAATACAAAAATTCATGAAGGAATTGCAAAATTCCTTGTCTTCCATAATATTCCATGCTCTAGATGAGAGAATCCCTAAAGGAGATATCAAAATGAAAGGAACTCGTGAAAATAAAGGTAGTATTCATGTTGAACAAACTACCGATAATAAACAATTTCCAAGTGGATTTAACTCTAATATTGGAGTTAATTATAGTGGGGGTCCTAAATTGAACTTTCCCGATATTGAATTAAAGAAGTTTGATTGGACAGAGCTATTTACCTAGGTAAACCAAATAGAGAAATATTTTGAACTGCATAATATTATGGATAATAAGAAAAGGATTCACATAAAAACTTTGAACTTTGAGATAAAACCATATCAATGGTATCAATGGGTAGCAATCTAACATAAACCACAACATCTAGAACATCTTTCTCACCTAACCCTCACTTAATCAATAGGAACATGATAATCTGACATACTTAGAGATATTCAAGCTATAATGGAAGTGAGTGGGTAAGTTGAAATTCTACAAAAGCTAGCAAGAACCGTAAGATAAATAAAAACTTAGTTTCAAAAGAGATCTAATTTTGACCATGTTCATGTAATTGAGGACATTGGTATTGAACAATCAATATCCTCTATTGACACATTTAAAAACAACATTTACTTTATTCGATACTAGATTACGACGTCCCAATTTTTATATAAGTGATGAAAAGTCAAGGTGATCACCACCTTATGGCAGGTGCACCCCGGGAGGAGTTATTACAATTCACCCTAGGTAGGATGTCAATAATATTTCCTCAAGGTGTAATAAGATGTGGTGTAAAATATAAGCCCCTAAAGTTTCCCTTGGTTGTTAAAAAGGGTTATATGAGTCCACTTACAAGAGTCAATTCTCCACAGTTTCAAGTCAATACAAGTAAGGAACTAAACCATCGAACTAAGATGTTTAAACTCAAGAGTTCCATACCTAAAGAGTAATATAAAATTTAAAAGGGGTTCGTCTTATGAAATAGGAGGCTACACATCATTACTCCTAAATATCCTCATTTAAAAGAACTCAAGGGAAAATCGATCAATAAAGAATTAAAACATGGGGAACTCAACCAATCACCAACTAGTACGAGACAAAAAAAACTAATCCTTAATTAATCTAAATTTAAGAATCAACGTCAGCTGGCATAAACTTGAGTAAGGAAAATTTGAGGAAAAATTACGTCAAATTGCAGTTAGGGTGGACGAGCAATATCGTTGATACGCCAAGGCTTAAGGAAAACTTGATCGATGCACGATCTAATTCGGTGGGAAACTATTCAAGGAGGAAATCCTAGAAGGGTTTTTCGTCTTAAGTAAAACGCAAAGGTATGCAGTCCGGGCAAGAAGGGATAGCTGTTATCCACTGAGCAATTGCAGAGAGCCCAGGGAAAACATTGGCAAGTAGCAAGGAAAAATTGTCACTGTCAAATCAGCTAGGCGAGGTTGCAAGGAACCCAAGTAAAATCGTTGGCAGACGCTAAATATTTACCAGGGTCTAGGAAATTCGCTGACAGTCATTGTGAATTGCAAGGGCCTGGCAGCTAGCTACCCGAAAAACTACACCAGGAAAAAGATACAAGAAGTGTCCCTCTAAGAGAAGGAGGGAAACTCACCCTGGTGAGAAACAACTCAACAAAACAATGAGAATACACCCGGAGTGAGATTCACTACAAGAACCACTCGTAATAAAACTCTGGACAAGTTCGCTGAATAAAATCATGTTGAATCAGGAAAGGTTCTGATGGGATTACTGGGAGAATCGTTGGTAATCTATGGAAAGATCTGAATGAAATCACGGGAGAACTCAGTGAAACAAATCGTGGGAATATATCTGAGGAAATTTACCATAGAAGGAAATCCCACATAAAAATCGAGTCTGCCAAGGACAGGAAACAAGAAGCAAGGCAGGGAAAAACAAGATAAGGTACAGACCTAGGGAGTTCAAGGGACAAACATGAACCCAAGGTACATTTTGGACAAGGAATGATTAATGTTTAATAACACGTTGTCAAGTCATGGATGGGAACAATGACATAAAATGAAATGAAACAAGACACAGATCTCTTTCTCAAGCTGCTGGTAATAAGCATACATCAGTTGTCCAAGTCTTCTCAACTCAACAAAAATCAATGAAAGGTTAAGACCGCAAGGGAGGATCTTCGATTTGTTAAAACAGAGATTAACCTGTAATGTTTATTAGTGGCCGTAAGAAGACATCTAGAAGCTGAGAATTAATTGTGGTAGTTGGCAAAGACGGCGGACTGCAGAAAATTATCAAAAGACTTCTAGAAATCGCCGGAAGCTCTGGAGGCTTCGAGACAATCCCGCAGCTTGTAATTTTTCTATAAATTCATGTGTATCTAACATGTTCAGCATCGGTCTGAGTTTCAATTCATCAGCTGTGTTTATGTTCCCTTCTCTCTGTTGTTTAATTTCGTGTTCTGTTCTTCCTGCTCTCTGCATGGTATCAGAGCAGCGTTGATATTGGGCTGTCCGTTGAGTGCTGTCAAGTGTATTGCTGTCTGCTGCCAGGCTCAAATCGAATTGCTAATCGAATTGCTGTGCGTGCTCCCTGCTGGAGGTGCTGTCATGCGTGCTCCCTGCTGGAGGTGCTGTCATATTTGCTGTCTGCTGCCAAGAAAACCCCCGATTGCAGAAGGCGTCTAGTGCAAAAGCAAATTTGCTGTCTGCTGCCAAGAAAACCCCGATTGCAGAAGGCGAAACGGGATCTGGCCGCGTTGGTGAAGGAGGCGCTGCGTTGGTGAAAGAGGCTGCGCTGGGGTGAGGAAGCTGCCACAAGGAGGGTGAGCTTTATTGTTAA
>ML783550.1:68592-90846 GCA_009831015.1 Picea engelmannii | reverse complement strand
CAACTTGCAGGATATACAGACTCTGATTGGGCTGGAGATACTGATGATAGAAAATCAACTTCTGGATATATATTTTATCTTGATTTGGGAGCAATCTCATGGAGTAGCAAGAAGCAAGCTACAATCTCTTTATCATCAACAGAGGCTGAATATAAAGGAGCAACACTTGCAACACAAGAAGCTACATGGCTATGAGGTATTCTTGTTGAATTGAATCATCCTCAAACAGAAGCTACAACTATCTACTGCGATAATCAAAGCACAATACAATTAACAAAGAATCCATTTTTTCATTCAAGGACCAAACATATTGAAATCTATCATCATTATGTTCGAGAGCAAACACAGAAAGGCAACATCATGTTGAAATATTGCAGAACAGAAGATCAAGTTGCTGATATATTTACTAAAGCTTTGAGTACTGTAAAGTTTGTAAAGTTCAGAAGCATGATAGGACTTAAAGAAGTATCCCCTTAATAAGTGTATGTTAATCCTAATAAACATTAAGGGGGAGTGTTAAAACAGAGATTAACCTGTAATGTTTATTAGTGGCCGTAGGAAGACATCTAGAAGCTGAGAATTAATTGTGGTAGTTGGCAAAGACGGCGGACTACAGAAAAATATCAAAAGACTTCTAGAAATCGCTGGAAGCTCTGGAGGCTTCGAGACAATCCCGCAGCTTGTAATTTTTCTATAAATTCATGTGTATCTAACATGTTCAACATCGGTCTGAGTTTCAATTCATCAGTTGTGTTTATGTTCCCTTCTCTCTGTTGTTTAATTTTGTGTTCTGTTCTTCCTGCTCTCTTCAGATTACGTAAAGCCAACTAAGTTTGAATGGAAGTGTTTGTATGCAGTATGCAGTGTTATCCAGAACAATTTATCCACAGAGTAAGGATCAGATACTGTACCTATCTTCTTTCATTCTGTCAAAAATCAAGTGATAAATCCATCAATTTGCTTACACTTCGTGCAAACTGATTCTTCTTCCTTCACAGAAAGGACTCGCACTAAAAATTCATGGATGAATTTACATAGGAGAGAAGGAACTAAGGTTTCAACTATAGTTTGGGGAGATCCAACCCAAAACACCATCAGCTCTTAAGTTACGTAAGTGAAGGCGGAAAAGGAAGGCCATTAGCGCATTAGCTACAACAGTGAGGGAGAAAATGGAAGACCATTCACGCATTAGCTACAATAGTGAGGAAGCAAAATGGAAGACCATTCACGCATTAGCTACAATAGTGAGGAAGCAAAATGGAAGACCATTCACGCATTAGCTATAATAGTGAGGCAAATTTGGAATACCACTGGTGCATTTGTTACAAGAGTGAGGACGAAGGTGAAACACCATGAGTGCATCAATTACAACACTGAGGGAGAAATATGGAAGACCACTGGCCCCACCCAAATGGCATACAACGATTCTCAATCCTTCTCAATCCTTGTCAAAGAAAAAGGTAAGATCTCGTATACAATTTTATAAACAGGCTATAGCCACAACAAAGAAGGCTACCTTGATTTCAGAGTCTCAAGAGAAGAACAATGAACAAAGGATTGAATTGGCATCATAGGCACAATGGGGAAGGGAGGACTAACTTTAGGATTTCGTGATAAGGCAAAGTTTTATGTTTTCCTTGTTCTAAACATTCCTACAGAACTCCAATAGCAGCAAACAAACGGAGATGAAAAAGAAATGGAATTACATCCCCTAATTTCTCATTTAATCAACCCCTCAAAATTACCCAACTATATCAGAATCCATTACAAATTATAACCATTCTAAAAACCATATAGAGAATAAAATATTACTATAATGCAAACTCCAAATTAAATTACCGTAACCGAAGGTGAGAAGTCCATGATGATCTCTTGTGCTTGCACTTCATCCCGCTCCCCGCTTGCTAAACGTGAATTCCTCACCGTTACCTCCCTACCAATGCTAGGGCTACTCTCCTTCCCCCTTATCCCCCTGAGATGCAAAGGAGCCACACACAAACATAACCAGAAAACTCTAGCTCCCTTATCACCTTGCAAGGTCTAGCTACCACAATCTCTCTCGAGCTAGGTATCCCAACTCTCACAAGTAAAATGAGTGAAAGAAAATCCAACATCATAAATTTATGCATACTAGTCATCCCCCATTGCTCCTCTCAACCATTTCTTTTATAGAATTTTTCTTAGTGACCACTTGCCATTTGCACATTTAATTCATTTTTTTAAATGAATTAGGAATTACTCCTCCCATACACTTTTCACATGTTCCCTTAGTTGCACCAATAAATTCACCATTTATTTTAATTAAATTTAAATTTTCCTCACCCATCTTAAAAACGCTCCTAAAATCACTCCTAGTTGTCCCTTTATTTCCTCTATTTCCTTTTTAATAACTGACACCTTTCTAAAACTTAGTTGTGTCTAATTTAGGAAAGTTCTTTAGTTAGACTAGAGTAGATTCCTTTCTATGCTTCCACATTCCTTTTTACATTTATTTCCTTTCTTATCCTATTTCCAATTTGGTATTATTTTTCTCACATTCATATTTGTTTTTTAGTCTTCTTACCCACTTAAACTTAGGCTCAAATTTTTAAACTAGGCTTAGAATTTTTAAGGGGATTTTATAATTAATAAAAATTACTCATTTAATATTTATTTTAAGTCCGACAATGTCAAAACAAAAAATTGTTTTCTAGGCACCTAGGTTCATTGACTCACCTTTATTAAAATCACAATGTTCCCTTCAAGACGCACTTCGTGCTCCAAGGGTGCCACTCGCCTTTATTCAAGTTTTATTTATGTGACATGCCCTTCAATATGCATTACATGCTCTAAGGGTACCACTCGCCTTTGACTGATCTTGGTAGTTATCCAACCCTTGGAGTCAATACTCCATCAGGAGACCTTGTGAGAGACTAAGGGCCTCAAAGGAATAAGGACCCTGCCTTATTGTGCACCCCTTAGAATCTTCGTGAGTGACTTTCTCAGTCTGCCCTCACAAGATAGTGGATCTCTCGAACTAGGTAATCATTAATCTACAATTCGAGCCATGACGAGAGTTCTAGTAAGCTATGGCAAGGTTGTTTCCACACCTCTCTCTTAATATATGGTTGATGTGCATAGACCCTTTACTCCTTATGTGAGTGTGATTAGCAAGCAATCGTCATCCTGCATCCATCAACGAAACACAGTCAACGATCCATAAACAACATCATAATATACCCAATCATATGTCACATATCCATAAATAGAAATACCCAAACCATATACAGTCCACTCCATGACTCGATCTGGAGTCCAAGGAGGTCCATTGATGCCATCGACATCCTCAATATGTCAAGTGTCCTGCACACTCAAGAGAAACCCTTCAATAGCACATGTCTATACATAGATATCAAATACCATAACATCATAATCCATAAGCATCATCATCAAAATCCATAAGTGAAACAAACAACCATATAGAAATCTGGATCACTTGCACGCAAGTGTCCTCAAGGATAAGTCAAGTCATGTGCGCGCAAGAGAGGGATGGTACATTTTCTCATGCATTGGTTAGCATCAGTACTCCAAAAACCCTCAAGATAGAAGGATATATCAAAAATAAAAAGGTAACAGTGTTGATTGATTCCAATAGTACCCATGACTTCATCATTTACAAATTAGAAAAAGATCTCAATTTCTTTGTATATCAAGCACCATAGTATCAAGTAATGATTGCATATGGGGGTACCATAAATTTTTCTGTGAAGTTCCATGATATTAATCTCAATACGAGGGAATATTTATTGGATATTTCCATGATTTCCATCAAAATGGGTGGTGTTGATGTTGTATTAGGGGTCCAATGGTTACAATCATTGGGAACGGTGGCACTTAATTTTCAAGATATTTTCATGATATTTTCCTCATAAGGAAATGGAATTGAGATTACAGGTATCCAAGGGAAACCTTCTAAAGTGATAATCTCTGACAAAATGACAAAATTAATCAAAAAGTGACACCATGGTGTAATTGCACAATTGTGCTCAATAAATAATCAAACATCTATAACATTTTCTCCAATAGATCTTCAAAAAGTTATCAAAAATCATTCCAAGGTATTTGGAGATATTCTTAAGTGTCTTCCACGTACTCAAGATCATTCCCATGACATCCATCTGTGACCAGGAAGTGTACATCGAGTCTTCCATGTTTCTTTCTTAAAGAAGATAATCAATGACAAGATCCAAGTGCAAACTATTTTATCAGACATTAATGGAGAAGGAAAAATAATAATAGAACCATAAATAATCCTTGAATTAGGGATTAATAAGTTGTTAAATTGAGAAATTACCGAGTACCTTGTTAAATGGAAGAACCTGTCAGTGGAAGAGGCAACATGGGAAGATGATTTCTTCATGCAGACACATCTGTGGTTTTCAAGTGTTGAGGAAAATATTTTATTGAAGGGAAGGGGCATGTTAAGCCCTAGAAAAATCCCCATGTTATATATAAAACCCCTTATTAATCCTTGGATACTTAATTATTACATTTCTATTGTTATATTTGTATGCTAGCTAGAACCCTTCATTGCACCCTTTCATTATAATTGTACCCTTTGTCTCCTATATATATATAAGAAGGAGACCTAGTCATGGGATCATATAATCTCATTTCATATTGTATTCTAAATTGGATATATTCTAAAAGGATGTTTCCCCCTCGAAGTGGATTGTATTCATTGACATTTTATCATTTTTAAGGTGTTGGATCATAAAAACCACACAAACAGTCAACAATAGAAACCCTATCTACCCACCAAGCTAGGGCCTCCACGAAATTCTTGATGCCTTTCCAACTAGATTACCTTGGCACAACATAGTCCCTTCATTTTCTTTGTAGTCCCTTACTGCCCTCCCCTCTCAGTTCTATTTTCCTTGTCTAGAAAGCATCAGTTCATGACCCTCTTTCTTAGTTCAGGTTCAGGGTTCTTTGTTTGTACTTCATAGTCCAAAATTAATCCTTAGAGAAATTATTCACTTAGAAATTTTCCCTACCCATGAATTTATCTATGTCTACTCTATTTTCCCATGGGTTCACCCCACATAGTTATTTATTTCTCATAGTTTTCTCCCCCCTTTCTCTCATTATTTTTCTTTCCTTTGTCTCGCAAAAGGATTGTGACCCCCACACACTCATGGGTCGATCATAATCATGGAGATCGAGGTGGTACTTGTTGTACCCTAGATGATATTCTTCAATTGTGCCAACCAATTATCCATACTTCCATTATCACGGGTGGTTGGTTTCTTAACTACCAACCCCTTTATTAAATGATTCTTGGAAAAAGGGAAATAGGGAAAACAAAAATTGACTTTTGGAAATTAGGCGAAAATGGTTCTTTGGTGAAGGTTAACTTCTGGTAAGCAAGGCAATCCCTTAATCCCCTCACTAGTTTCCACTCATGGTATCATGGTCATTACTAGTGATCCACCCTTCAATTATCTTCTTAGGTGAATTTTTCATTAACTAAACAAAATAAATTCATATTGTTTGTTTTTTCCAGTATTTAAGTCATAATTATAATTATAGACTAGGGGAAAATGGGTATGTTACACCAAATTATATCTAATAGTTTGTTGGTGGATGAATGTGAAAGGAAAAAAATTAGGAGCAAGCTTAGGGTTTCAATAAAGGATCAAACTATTGAGTTGACAACAATAAAATATGAGGAATATGTCCATATTGATATGGAAAAAAAATAAGAAACCCAAGTTTAGCTGGGCCAAGTTATAGGTGAGGAAATTAAGTTAGTAGTAGTGAAGGGGATATAAATTTATGTGGAAACAACAAAATATGAGTTAGATATTGAAGTGGAAAAAATAATAGTTGTTGAAGAATACAATAGAAATGAGGGTGCCAAATTCAAAGTCAATTTTGAAGTTAAAGGTCCCAAGTGCAAAAGGGGTAATGAATTGATGAAATATTCTATGGAGTGGCAATGAGAAAAAATGAAGAGAAATAGGTTTCTGAATGCCTCCTATAGTGTGATGAGGATAGCAATGTTGAAGTAATTATTTGTGCATTTGAGGATAGAGAGTCCCTCTAGTACATTCCCATGAGGGAATTTAATTTAACTAATACATATAATGTTTTTGAATATATAGCTATAGATAAAGGGAGAAATGACCCTGTTGTTGTTTAAAATGAACAAGAGGATAGAAATGACACTATTATAGTAATTGTAAAAAAAATTAAGGATATGCCAATACTCAAATTGTTACAAGAGTGTAAGACATTGTATTTTATGGTGATGTTGTAGAAGATAAATAAGAAGAAGAGGTAACAATCATGTCAAGGGTTGAAAGAAAATGCAACCATGAATATATTCCAAACTTTAAAGACAAATTCGAATATGAAACTATTGAAAATTCATAGCAGTAGTAAGTGAAGATTGTACAAACAATGGAGAGTGTTACATTATAAAAGGATGAGAAGAGTATATAAATAGAGAACATCATAGAGGAAGATAAATGAATTAAAGAGGAAACAACCTTGAAGGCTATGGAAGTTGAGGGTGAGCATGAATATGTTGTCATTATCATGTTTAACTAAGAAGGTGGGGGATCCTATGTTCAAGAGGAGAATGAGAATGAGAAGGAGGTTCATAGGGAGAATGGTCCACTTGAATATTATGATGCTACCATAGTGGAAACAAACTAAATGAAGAGAAGGAAACCCTAGAAGTTTTTGATGCAACGATCATAGATAAACAACAGAAAGAAGAGGTTCCAAGGGAAGCTCTTGTTTTATCTAACTATTTATTTGTTTATGAATGTGCAAAGATAAACAAAAATATTGAAGATAAAATATATGAGAATAAATGGAAACATGAGGGAGTGTCAAAGCTTATAAGAAACGTTAGAATAAATGAAAACAAAGATATTGAAAGAAAATTGAATTTAAAATTGAAAAAATAGAAAGACACCCTTGTGTTGATACAAAGGTATTTGAAAAGGATGAGGGGAATGTTGTTCACTACATAATAGAAGTAGACAATGATGATGAGTATGTGGAGGAAATTGAAATAGTAAACATCCAAGAAGAGGATATTGTAGTTGACTTGTAGGTGGTTTCATCTTTCCATACATGCATGCTTGAGATGGAGGAAGGGATAGAGAATGTACATGCAATTGTATGCATGCAACAATACTTGTATTTTTATCCAAGAAAAGCAATCGATGAAACATCAATAAAATATGTGTAAATGGAATTTTTAAACTCCTTTGAACCTATTTGTGCTTTGATCACAAGGATTGAGTTGAAAGAGGACAGACTAGAAGTTCCACCAACCTGTGTCAAAAGGAAAATCCCCAACGCTGAAAAAGGAAACGTTCAACTCACACTCCTCTTGCCTCATTTTCCCTATACCTTCTTGAAAATAATTCCCCTTCTAGTTGGTTGAGTCAATTTACCATTACTAAATGACTTGGTTTTTCATCATTATCTTTCTTGATTGATTCTTTGCTCAATTTGTTTTTGTTTTCTTGAAGGATGATTGCATGTCGTGATTTGGTTAGAAATACTTGTCATCATGTTTTCCATTGATTGAGAATGCACCAGGTCCAACAAGTATTTTGTGTGTGCAGGAGACATAGAAAACAACCAATTCCTTTGTATGCACAGTAAGCTTCCACGAGAAATATGCATCAATTCGGAGAATTCCATTTTGGTCTTAGATTTCAAGCCAAACAGACAAGACAAATCTTCAATGGTGGATATCTAACAATCAATGCAGATCAATGACTCTCGTGAATTCAGAGTCTCAAATTCACATGATGTGCAATCGCAGAGTTACACAACCTTCACTCCGTGACGTTGACGCTAAAACGATCAAGCTCATCTTTGTCAAAAAATCTCGAATGTCGAACTGTTGCATCACTTTGCAAGATCAACCATCTGGGAGATCTGCACACTTAGCACTAAAAAAACTCTCGAATGTTGAAATGTTGGAGCCACATGGAATTCATTAGTTGAGAGACATGGCATTCATTAGTTGAGACACATGGAATTCATTAGTTGAGACACGTCATCTTTCCATTTCCGGGTGACACGTGTCACCCTTCTTTCTGTGACACGTTAGCAATATGACATCATACTGCCACATCAGATCTAGAGGATAAATCATCCTAAAATTTTTAATTCAATACAAGCGTGGATCACCGAAGTGTCAAAGTGTCGAAGAGCCAAATATACAAAGTGTCGAAGATTTGAAGACATGTGGCATCCATTGGTCACCGACACATGGCACTCATTTCAGGTCATTTGAGTTACATCATGCACTATCCTGGGTGACACATGTCACTCGTTTTCATGCATACATGTCAGGGACATGACATCATACTTCCACATCAACTCTAGGAGATTACTAGTCTAGGGGATTTCAACTTACAGCAAAAACAGACCTCCAAAGACCCAAAGAATCATATCCATCGAAGTCCCAAAATATTTAAATGTTAAACATGGATTAATCCCAATTAATTAGTGATAAGGATTGGATAATCACTTCGCGAATTCGGCCCTCCGGGAGGTATCTAGACTTTGTATTCAAGAAATATCGAACCCCGAAGAGTCAGAGACATGTGGTGATCATCAGTTGAGACACATGGCACTCTTCTATCATGATGTGTGGCACTCTCCTATCATGACACATGGCACTCATTTCAAGAATATTCAGTCCCATCATCTGTACTATTTCAAGGGACATGTGTCACCCTTCTTTCTGTGACACATAATAGATTTGACGTCATGCCACAAAATCACTTTCAAATATTATCACTACGGGGAATTTCAAATCAAAGAAAGCACAGTTATCTGAACCTCCGAAATGTCGAGTCCCTGAAAATCCAAATTTAGGTCCCAAACTACCACATCACTCTACAACATTGTAACTCCCAGAGATTCTCAAACTCATCATTCATAGCTCCTGAACCCCAAAATTGCCAAAGTATCAAAACACCAAATGTTTAGGAATAAATCCCGAGTTAATTAGAAATAAGTGGTGGTTAATGACTCTGAGAGTCCGTGAGATATGAATATTTTGCATTCCAAATCCCCAAACATCATATTTCGGAAGTGGCTCACCCATATTTATTACACATTTTGAAATGTTTAAAAGGGGGCACCAAACGAGAATTGGGGAAACCTACACATCCAGACTAGAGAAATAATATCAGAGACTCTGGAAAATGCTAGATAACTTTCATCTTTCCT
The DNA here is from genome assembly GCA_009831015.1 of Picea engelmannii. NCBI lineage: Eukaryota > Viridiplantae > Streptophyta > Pinopsida > Pinales > Pinaceae > Picea > Picea engelmannii. The sequence goes on along the minus strand of ML783550.1, from coordinate 81,594 downwards.
GCAGGGGATAAGCGGGTGGAAACACTGCCAACATCTAGTTATCTCCTAGTGGCCTCCAACAGTGCGATGTGTTATCACGTGAAGTTGTCAAGGGTCGTAGGTGTGTGTCGAAAATGCTTGAGTTTGTATCCTTGCCCTGCCTCTCTCTCTATTTCGCAGGCCAAGTCTTTAATTTTTTCCTCTTCAGTTGGCAAATTCATTTTTTGTTTTCCCCTTTTTGTTTAAGCGACCTGTCTTACCTTGTTGTCTTACCTGAAAACGTTTCGGCCCAAAGCCTTTCTATTTTATTTTAAGTATGAACACTCATCTCCTTTTCCTTTTATTTTCCCGACCCCACAACCAGTTATCCATGTCTTTTTTTACACAGGTCATAGCCATGAGCACAAAGCGCAACACTCAAAGTGGTATGTTATGGACTCAAATCAAGCAAGCAGGAAAGTTCAGTTTTCAACGGCGAGAGTTTCATGTGAGGTTCAGATTAGTGTCTTGCGGGCGTTTGAAATCTTAAAGCTGCGCAAAGTATAGCACCAGAGAAAAAGTACAAAGACACAGAGCCCGAAGTGAGCATGAGTCATAGTTCATAAAGGGGGACAAGTGGTAATCGATCCAAGGGTTCGCAAAAATGGGCTTCGAGAGATTTGAAGTGAGAAGTGTGAAAAGTTTCTGAATATCTAAAACCCAGAGTCCCGAAGTAATACGAGCCATCCAAGACAAAGGGACATGTGGAGGAAGATCCCTCACTTCGAAGTTCGACACTCCGGAGAATCATGGAAGTCAAGTATTGATAAGTCCCAAAGCGCAGAAGTGTCGAAGTCCCAAAGTGCCGAAGTACCGAAGTCCCGAAGTGTCGAAGTCCTGAAGAGACGAAGTGTCGAAGTCCTGAAGTTCATCTGAACCATCCATCAGCGAGGACATGTGGTAGAAGTCCGCGAACTTCCAAGGCATATGAGTTTTGAAATTTGATATTTCCAAAGTCTGGAGACCCGAAAGAATCTCAGTTGTCAATCCGCGAGGGCCATGCATCATCACATCCCTAACTTCAGGTAAAATCACATGGAAGAATACCAGGTTTGAGATTTTATTTTCCCAAAGTCCGAAGACCTGAAAAGATCTCAGACGTTGATCTGCGAGGGCCACACGTCATCAGATCCCTAGCTTCGGGTAAAAGCACATGGAGGAAGGCCAGGTTTACGATTTGATTTTCCCGGAGTTTGAATACCCAAAAACATATCATTCGTTGATCTTCGAAGTCCACGCATCGTCAGATCCTTAGCTTCGGGGTTTTTCTTGGAGGAAAATGAAGTTTGAATTTTGAGATTTTCGAAGTCCGAAGACTCAAAAGGATCTCAGTCGTCGATCTGCGAGGGGAACACATCAGTGGATTGTAGGATTCAGATAAAACCAATTGGGGGAAGAGTTGATATTTGAGGGTTCTGAAGTCTGAAATCCCGAATGGTCACAACCGTCGATTTAAGAGGACATGTGGCAATAGATCTGTCATTGCGGGAGAAGGAATGGTTTGAAAGTTCAAAACTCAGAAACCTGAATCACGAAGAAAATCATGTTTGTTGATTTGAGAAGGGAAGCGTTGAGTCGTTAATCAAAATACCTCCTTCTATATTGCAACATCAGTGTTCGTGATCGATTGCGGGGTCAGAAGGTGCTCGAGATTTAAAATTTCAAAGGTGGGCCACAATCGGAACATTGGTTTTGAGAAGGGTACATGTCGTGGCTTGTGGTGAATTGCGGGAACAAAATAAGTTTGTTTCCAAACCACTCTTGGTCATGCCCACAATCACATGTCTGAGTGAGGTCATAGCCCCAATTCACATCTATGAAGGAGCCAAAGGAAAGGGTAGCGCCCTCCTCCAAGGCACAGTTTTAGCAGACCTCAAATTTTGTGGGCGATTAAGCTTGGTAGTGGCGCTAAATCTAGCAGGTGCGCCCAAATCCCAGATCGGGAATAGATCTACGTCCACAGTACATTGCGAGGATGCCACATGTTCAGGCGATAATTTTCTTGAGCGGTCCTGCAATTGAAACCATGGTAAAGAAAAAGAGATATGTGGTGGAAGGTCATGAATTACGGGCTGAAAAATGGTGTAAATCCAAACCACCTTTGAGCATCTCTACAATCACGTGTTTATATAGCATCCTATCCAAGAGCATCATGTGGTTGTACCCCTAAGATTTAAGTCTCATGGTGTTCACTAGGAGGCAGTAAATGAAAATAGAGCTGGTGGTTGAAACCTCGACTCACTCCATAAATGGAAGTCATGGAAGGATCGGTCGTAGGGAGTGAACCGTCATCCCATGGTACCCCTGTGGACAGATTTTTCTACAGACCCATGTCAATCTAAGCTCCCGTATGATAGAGGGATACATACAAATTCTAATAGAATACTGCTCAAACGCAATGCTTTAAATGTAGTGATCAGATCACACTCCTGATAGTCGGGGACTGATCTGAGTATAAATAAGTAGTTTTGATATTTTTTTAGTGTGGTCAACTAGTTCAGCGAGCTCCCTATTTTGTAATGTTTTGATGCCAAAGTTGTTCTCTGGTTATGTATCAAATTTGAGACTTAATAGAAGTCAGCCTCTTTTCATCTTTGTGAAAAACTGTGCTAAAACACTCGGGCATGAAGGATCCAGTCGAGGGTTGTAGTTTTATTTTAATGTAGGTTTGATTACAGTATCTTTGTGACCGGTTTTAGTCAGCTTTGTTGTTATATTTTTCCCTCTTACGCTGAAAGGCTCGGGCATGGAGGATCCATTTGAGCTGTCATAGTTTCATTGTGATGTAAGTTTGATCATTATGTTGTTGAGATTGTGTTTCTGTGATATATTTCATTGTATGAATCTTGAGTTCAAGAGTGCTCTTGAGCCTGATTTTTTCTTCACCAAGCTGCTTGAAAGCCTGATGCCCATATCAGAATTTTCCACTTCCTCACTAAGTCTTCCTTTTGCTCACCCTTAAACTCAATTCACTGACTGGATTTAATGAGGCCCTCACTTCCCTATGCATTTCCTTCCTAGTTCTATGTTAGAATCATTCATGTACTAAGTTTTTTCCATTTGACCCCCACTCATAAAACCAACATCCACCAAACATTCTGATGGGTACGGGGATTATCCTCACACAATCTAAGGGTGACTCTTAGTGCTAAAATGATGCATGCCAATGATCGATACAGAACGCAGTTATGTCACTCCCAGTCATTTCCTACCAAATCTTAGTTCACCCCATCATGTGCATCAGTCTAGCTTCAATGCTAGTAGCAGTTTTGAATTGTTCAATTGCAAAACTCTTTTGAATTCAGACATAATAAGTGGTATTTTTTGTGTGATAAGAACCACTCCTTTTTGTTAAGACAAGTTTGAAGTATTCTTTAACATACTCCAGCAGTGTGTTTTAGTTAAGTAAATAAGTTGTTTTACAGTCGAGGTGTAGAGCTAAGCCTTAGTTCCACACGGGTCAAGGGCCTCGACATCTATGATAAATAGGCATATTTTGTATGTTAGAGAGGTTGATGGTTTTCGATGGAAATACTTTACTGAAATTATATAAGGGAACTATTTATGTGCAAGTTATTTTATTTGAGAAGTTTTGTTTAGGACCAAAGACAATTATTTCATCTAAGGCGTGAAGGTGATTGAACCAAGGGGGATTATCTCTATCTTTGTATTCAATATTTGTTGTTGTATTGATTAAGAGTTATTTTATTTGTTATTTAAAGTTATCTTATAATGCTGCAACATTTATTTTATTCTATTTGATGAATAGAAATCGATTGTGTTAACATGTGATTGATAATAGAGCATTGGAAATTACTTTTTCTTGCGCTAACTTCTTGTCACATATAGATTTTCTTTCTGTAAATGTTATCTCAGAAAATGTTGAATGTCTACTAATCAAAATGGTATTAATGCTAGTTTGAATTACTTTAGGCCTTTTTCTTCTGCATGATAAGGTATAAGGTTATCCTGCAACCCATCCTTCCACCAACACATACTTATCTTCCCTATTTCATCTAGTTTAAAGTTCTATATTTATTTTGTTATAAACATTAGAAAAGAACTAAAATGAGAAATGCATAGCCTAAGGAAAGGATTAACATAAAATACATATATGTCAATCACAATTAAATCCCATTGATAATTCCATCCAGATCACGAATCTGGAGAACCTTACCACTCATCAAATGCTTAAGAGTCTAATTGGGACTCTTAAGTGGGTTTGGTTCCTATTGTTGAGTTAAAGGTATCTCAGACCCCTCAACAAAATTGGTGCTATAAGGAGGGATTGAACAAATGCATGCCTAACAATATTTCTGATAACATATTATGCAAAGCCTATAGATTCAAAACAACCCACATGCATGGATAGTCACTCTCATGACAAACCACATACAGAGAGCACTCCTGATATGAGTAAATCACCTCAACACGAAGAGGAATAACACATGTACCATGATATACCTTATGATCTTCCCCAAGAAGAGCTAAATAAGTTTAGAAGAATCACTAGAGCTTACACCCAGCAGCTCAGAGCATTACCTTTAGATCCTTTACTTCCTCAAAGAAAACAAATAAGAAAACTAATTGTTGAAACCCCTGACTAGGTATTTTTTCACACAATAGAAGACCTGGTAGATTTGTCCCTCACATATATCGAACAACCCTTTAATATTATACCTGAAACACCAGCTAATAACTACTCTAAACCTAACAATTTTGAATATGAAGAGGAAGGTTCTAACTTAGATCGCTTAGGTTTTGAATCTGAATACATGGAGGATAATAACGATAACAATGGAGAAGAGGGGAATCAACCTCAATACAATAAACCATGGTTGGCCAGAGATGCTCTGAAATCCCAAGACGAGTGCATAACCTACCCAGACATCTAGAAAAATTAGTTCCTAAATTTGACCCTGAAACCTCCATATTGTCTGAGGACCATATTAGGAAGTTCATATTATATATAAGGTTGATGAATGTACAACATGAAGATGTAGTGTGCAAAATTTTTCGTTACACCTTTGAAAATCCGACCTCGAATTGGTATTTCAACCTACCAGTTGGTTCCATAACCATCTAGATGAAGTTTCAAAAGGATTTCTTGGACAAATTTGTCGAAGAAACTACCACAATATCTCTAATGGATGAAATTTTCTCTGCCACTATGAGTCCAAAAGAAAAGGTTAAAGATTTGAACCAAAGGTTCACCACAATTTTGAACAAATTCCAACCTGAGGCTAAACCTACACAAGAGTTGCAAATCGAGGTATACGTTAATGCTCTCCTAGCTTATATTTCCATGTTTGTAAAAAGGGCTGCCAAACATACCCTAGCTGAAAATTTCGAAGAAGATAAAACGATTAAATTCCAAATGAAAGGGTGCAAAGAAGGTCAGATCTCACTAATAAAAAAGGAAAACCAACCTCTACCTAAGAGAGTACTTTTTTTAAAAAGACCCCTGGGAAAACAAACAGAACAAGGTCCTCAAAAAGAGGGAGGGGATTTGGAAAACCTCAAGCGGATGATAAAAAAGTTTTCCAACGAGATCATAGACATGAAAAGGAGTGATGGGGAAGGAATCCAAAATAAAATACCTTACAAACCCTTTTTTTAAATAAATGGACCCTTCAAAGCTATAGAACCTCCCTCATCTAACCTAAACGTTGACTTAGGAAATGTGGCATATGACTCTTTCTGCACATATGACCAAAAAAACCATTCAGAAAGGGACCACCCTCAATGGTTGCATGTTATGAATCTAATGGATAATCGACTCTTAGATGAATTCTCTCTAACCAAACAACCTAGTAGTTTGGAAATAAATTTCATCAATCAATAAATTCAAGAGCCACCATAAGAGACATCCATGTTGTTATGGGATTCCAACCACCTGATTCGCTTCAACGACGTCATTGAAGTACAAGCATCCCCCCGCTGAATTTATAGTTTTACAAACGCAAAGTAAAAGTCAATCAATCAAACGTGACCCCACCAATACTCAGTTATCTAGAGGGAACCTAGCAACCAATCACCACAAACTACTATGTTCTCCCCAAAGAAACCCCACAAACATACACACGCGGGAAGATCCTAAACTAGACTACAATGTGGTAGAAGACTTGAAGAAGATGAAGGCTAATGTGTCTTTCATGGACATGTATAGAATCCCTCAACAAAAGGATTTTCTGATGCAAGCCTTAAAATCAATAGGTACCCCTGTAACAAACACTGATCAATGTGAGGTCCCATCTCTGATATATTTAACAAATAATCCAAGTGTGAATGCTTTCTCTTTAGACAAAAGAAGAAGGCCTTTTGTGCCTCCTTTCCTCTTGACGTTTGAAGTTTTCAACATAAATCTACATAATTACCTAGTCGATTCAAGGGCATCTTCAAATGTCATGCCATTATTAATTTGTAAGAAATTGAACGCAACCCCACTCAAAAGTGATAAACACGTTGTAGTGTCCCCAAGGTCGAGCCACGTTGCAAATCATGATATATGAAATGAATTGTAAACATGTTCTATAGGCTGGTGAGCCAAGTTTTGTATAAGCCGGTAGGCTTATGTGTTTGTTAGGTTAGGAAGCCTAAGTGTTTGAAGGCTAGGAGCCTACTATTGTACTTGTATTTATGCAGAACAATTAATAAAATATAAACACCACCATGTGCAGACCGACCATGATGAATGAGTGAAGGGGGATTGAGCATCCACAGAGTGGGCAAGGAATTAGGGGCTGAAGGTGGGAAAAGGGGCTAAGTGTTGGGCCTAGGGGGATTAAGCCTTGGGAATAATATTTTAATATTATTCCAAAAGATAAGTGCATTATATGTTTTAACCTAAGTCCTTTTTGGAAGGACATGTGATTTCCAAATGGTGGGAGGCACGCACGTTGCAAGAACGCATGCAGTCGCATGGGTGACAAGTGTCAACTCTGGCCATGCAGTAAAAGGGTGAGATGAGCCGTGTTGGGGGTTCCTCCTCCATTCGACTCACAGACTGCCATAAGGGAACGGGTCTGACTCCTACAGAAAAACCCTCGTACATCCTCGGAACCAAAAGACGTGTATCTATGTTGGTTCCGGGATAGCCGGTACATCCTCTGTCTGAACAGTCTGAACCTGCGTTGACCCTTGCGTGNGGGGGGGACCTTCCATTCTGGCAGAGGGGGAGAGTCTGGGTAATTCCCTCCGGAAATTGCTTCTCAGGCAATTCTGAAAAATCAACACCGTGAGACCTAGCTGCCATGGTTGAGCTTGTTTTGAGAGGTCTGAGTCTGTATTCCCGGTTGACTGTGGTGGTCATGTAGAGATGGATTGCACATGAATTGTTGTCTAGTGCAGGTGGTAATTGAGGCTATGTGTGACCTCTCTCTAAGTGAGGGAGGTGGATGTTGTTGGAAGAGGTTTCTTCCAGAGAGTGTCCAGCACCAGCTTCAGGCTCTGAGACTTCCTGATCTGGCCTGTTGCCGCGACCCAGAGAGGGAGGTTAGCACCGATGGAATCTGCTTGTGAAGGTGTAGACTCCTAAGCGGAACAGGCATGTGGGGAATGAGAGTCTGGTAGTAGTGGGCGTAAGAAGACATTCTGGGATGAATCCTTCCAGATTCTAAGTGTTGTTTTCCCTGTAACGTCAGCCTAGCTAGGATTCCTTGCCTTGGGGTGGAGCTTAGTCCCAGCTCGGGGGTGATCCACTGCTGAGTTGATGAGAAGTGTGGTGTAAGGCTGGGTGGTTCGTGGAAGGCCCGCACTTGGTTGATGGATCCCACCATTGTTACAAGATAAGTGTCTAACTATGTTTTATCACATTTTATCAATATGTTTTGTATCTCTGTGTATTAAAATGATCATGCATTCTGCTGTGCATTTGGATTAATGTATTTTCCATGGATTATTTATGTTAAAATGACTCTTATGATTACTCTGAGCTTAAATGTATTTCATTGCGTAAATGCACGCGATTAACTATGAATGAGAATGTGTTATTCTACGTAGTAACACCTACACGGTAGTCAAGGTGTGCTACAGTTATTCTGGGTTTTCTACCAAGTAGTCTTATAGTAACCCTGGGTAGTTGAGTGAAAGGGGTGTTACAAATTGGTATCAGAGCGCGAGTAAGCCTAGAGTTCTGAAATGGGTGTGCTACAAATTGGTATCAGAGCCAAGGTTTCGACACTGAGCCTAGATGGGCCAGTGGAGTGGTCTTTGGACCAATAATGTGAGGGGAAATTCGGTCTGGAAGGCCAATTTCGGACCCTGGTTTGCTCCAAAGTGTCAAGGAGTTTCTAGGCGAGTTTTTAAGCTTAGGAGGTATAGCGGCGTTATGAGATCGCAGCCATTGTGGCATAATTCCACAGGGAGAGAGGACTCCACACCAGAAGTGTGTGGGAGCATAGGAGAGATTCTATGAGTAGAGAGCAGAGGAGAGAAGGACCTGAGACTGTTAAAGTCTGAGCTCAGGAACACCTTTGTAAAGAGGCATTTTATTAATACAAACAGAAGCAGTTTTACCTGCATGTATTTCTGTGTTCAATGAATGTCTTGGTGTGTTCTATTTTATGTTGTGAATTTATGTTGTAGATGTAGTTGTGCATTTGCAGGAGTTGATTTGGTTTCATGCTTGAGAGTTCTTTGAGGCTTCATACCAGGAGGGTGTGACAGAACACTGCGGGTTTTGATAGCCATGCATAGAAGTTTCATATCTGAACTCTGCGGATTCAGACAAAGACATGTCAGGTGGGCACACAGCTGAAATCAACAACTCAAAGGGAGAAGACCTTGAGGTTGTTGAACACCTCAGGAGGGAAGGCTGCATATGAGAAACACAGTTGCAGACATAATCTCTAAGGAGTTCTGTGAAGCTCTGCCAAGTGGGCATTGAGCATATTCACAGTGGTGCATTGGGAAGAACTATGTTGTGAGTTCTTAAGAAGTCAGAATCACTGAGGATTCTTGACGCTCTGCCAAGTGGGCATTGATCATATGCACAGTGGTGCTGAGGAAGAACTCTGTTGTGAGTTCAAGAAGAACCAGAATCACTAGGGGATTCTGAGAGCTCTACCAAGTGGGCATTGAGCAGGTGCAAGGAGTGCACAGAGAACAGAACTACTAAATATTCTATGAAAAGATACTCTGCCAGGTGGGCATTGAGACATTGTGCAGACAGACACAGTAAGAGAAGAGAACTCTTTGAGTTCTAGAACTTAGAGGAAGAATCCACTGAAGGATCTTCACAGGGTTGTTGAACACCTTGAAGGCTCAGCAGGAGGTTGCTTGAGCAGGAGGACAGCCAAGAGGGCGTCAAATTCTCCATCTGTGGGAGAAAGGAAAGAAAAAGAACCGAGTTTCTATGGAGGTCGAAGCTACAGGAAAGATTAGGATAGATAGCACCTTTGTGTGCATGTGAAGACTTTGCAGAGGCACATAAGTCAAAGAATCACTTGGGGATTCAAGGATAAGCTCAAGAGGAACAACGTCATTGAGAGAGCAGGCGAGGACTCAAATTTGTGGAGCTCGTAGAGGCGAAACAAGCAAAGGTCGATACCTTTGTGGACTTGGAATTCTTCCAAGGCTGGGACGAAAGAGTGCAAGCTCAGGAGGGAGCATAGCAGCCATCAGATCGATGGCAGAAGGAGATTTGGACCATTGGTTTTCACATCCAGGGAGCAGCAGGAGGAGCGCAAGCACAGGAAGAAATTATATGCACTGTCAGATCTAGAGTGAAGAACCTGTAAGTCGTTGGAACGAGTGAAGATGCTCAAAGTTTAGTCTCTGGAGTGTGCGCACAGGAAGAATGGAACTGGACCATTGGATCTTGATCTAGAGACCCGACGACCATCGGATCTGTCGAGAGTTGCATGGGGGTTAAAGCCTTCATGAACAACAGAGGCAAAGTCTCGACGAGAGGCGTGGCCATCACGATATTGACATTCATGAAATCGGGAGTCACGATGACATGAGATCGGGAATTTTCATGGTGAAAATACCAGAATTGATCGGAGTCGTCCATCAGTTGAGACACGTGGCGGAGATCGAGTGACCCGTTGGTATATCGGCTATCGAGGTTTTGAGTTGACAGAGGATTTCTGTGATCAGGGCATTGAAAATCCCAAAATAGCGAGGTTGGATCAAGGTCGTCCATCTATTGGGAACATGTGGTGGAGATCCAGACCATCGGGGGAAGTCCCTAAAGGAGAGAGTCCATCGACACATCGGGATTCGGAAGATCGTGAATCCCGAGGACAATAATTTTGGAACAACAGAAGTCGTGAAATCGCGAGAGGCGATCAAGACCGTCCATATTGAGGGGACACATGGCGAGATCTCAGGAAAGTCCCGAAAAGGGAAGACTCCATCGGAGTTTCGGGACTTGGAAAATCGGGAGTTCTGTGGACAAGATATCAGGAATTTCTATGGGAAAATTTCTCGAAACTTATCTGAGTCGTCCGTCAGTTGGGACACGTGGGCGAGATCAGGAGCCCATCGACATATCGAATATTTGGAAAGAAAGAGTCCGAGGCCCTTTTGAGTCGCGAAACAGCGAAAGGATTTTAGCCGTGGATCTGAGGAAGGACGCGTGTCGTGTGATTATCCCAACCGGGAAATTGGCCATCGGGACTCACATAAGGGAGCAGTTTGACTTGGCATTGGGTGAAGTCCAAGGTTTAATCTGGACCGTTCATTCATCTGGGATGCATGTCAAGAATCCGCAGAAAGTTGGGGATCGACATTTCGCGGATCTTGAAGACAGGAATCCCTTGCATTTCGGAATTGCGAAGTCCAAAACCATGAAAGGAGACAAGGTTGCGATCTTGTGAATTAGTGGTCACGTGGGCCAGGAATTTGGCTAGGAGGGCTAATGCGTAAAGGGCCATATCGGTGAATTGGCTCATCAGAGATCGGGAGTTTGAGAGGACAGGAAATCTTGTCATCGGGGATCATGAAACCCCGAAACCCAAAGTCTGAATTGAGGAAAATTCATAGGTACGTGCAGAGGCCGTAACAGGGAAAGAAGGACTTGTGGATCAAGTTTTCAACTGAGATTCCAGAAGGGAGTCCAATGAGCCGCTTCGGCTCACAAATATGAACTGAGTGAGCGATCCGGAGAGCAGGCGAGGTGAGGTTGTAGCCTCACGCCTGCATCAAGTGGTTGTTGGATCTGACTCACATAGATTTTGGAAAACTAGAGATTGGAAGAAAAGAAAAGGAAACTGTTTTTTGAAACCCCGAAACACGAATTGTCGATTCGCGAGGAATTGACCAGAACCGTCGAACCCGGAAAGTTGTGGACCTTTGATCTGAGGCAACAGGGGTTCGGGAGGTCGAACTTTGGGAGAAAGGAGGAGAACTAATCCTCGAATTTCGCTAGAGGTCACACTGGTGGAAGTTAAAGGAAGAGCTAGGATGCGCTAGACTCTTGTTTCAGATTTCGGGGATAGAGAGTCGAGGGTGACTCATATCGAAACACCCAATACGCGAAATCCTGAAACGCTTTTTGGGATAGGCACATGGTCATAGCCAGTGGCCATGTAGGAGAAACTTGTAGGAATCCTGGAAGAATTGAATGCTTCTAGGATTCGCAAGAAAAAGGGGCATAGGGAGAAAGAAGTTGCTGCAATTTGTGGTAGTAAGTATGTTATGTCTTGATTGGCCAGCCCAAGGAAAGAATGCTTGCATGTCGCAGATGTTGTTGGTAATTTTGCTACCTCATGAAGAAAGCAACAGAGAGCTGAAGAGTTGGTTATAAGTCTGATAAAAGAAGCATGAAAGCTTCTACTGCTATCAGATATTTAGGTAGTATAATTTTTAATGGAAATCATGCAGGTATGAGTTTTATCACTCTTTTTGCATAATTGTTGAAAGGAAATTATGGTAAGAATTTCCTCGGCCAGAGCTATGTTATTAAATCACATGATTATATTATTTGAATGCATACCACCGAATGTGGTAAAGGCTTTAGGCCTATGTTAATTCAAATCTTTTTAGCTTCTGAATGCACACATCGACATAGTACAATGTCATGTTAATTTGGTTATGGGGTAATAACCAAACAATTAAAAGATAAGAACGTGTTACAAGAATGAATGCAAGAAAGCTAGTCATGTATGAGACCAGGACATGGTTGGATATGGCAAGGTACATATATGGAAATATTATGAGCCACACCAGGTACCAGAAGCTTTCTACTTTTGAATAAATTTGGGCTGCAACCTTTTTTCTAACACTAATGAATACTGCAAAATTATATTCTTGGTGTAGTGTTCGGGTCGGAAAGGAAGGCATCCAATTAATTGGAAAGATAATAGGAAGTGTATGGAGAATGTGGCAACATGTTGGCCAAAATTCCAACCCATGGATGGTGAGATACATGACTGAGATAGAGAGCATTATGTAATTCAATGCAAGGTGCACTGAATAAGAATGCATTGAGAATCACACTCATGCATAATAAGTGATATAATTGCATACTAAGTGCAATGGTTGAATATGTTTGGTAAGTACATGCATATATATTATTGCATGGAAATAATTATCTTGATGGATGAAATGTTGCTAACCCCTGAAATTGAGAACATTTTAGGAACTGTTAAACACTGCAATAGGAAAGTTACAACCCAGGTAGTCACAAGAATGGAGACTACATAAAATTTTATGTTCAGAAAATTGAAATAATGAACTTACTGTTGTTAACTATGGACATGCATATGCATAGAATGACAAATCATTATATTGGTCAAGTTGTTTGGTAATTGTGATTGAATTGCCAGGTGCAGAAATTCTAAGATTATTGCATAATATGTTGTACATATTGAATTATGATGTACAGAAAATACCAACAATTTGTTGGCAACATGCAAGAAGAAGTCTTGCAGGAAAATTGTAGGCAGTTTTGTGCCTGTGGAAAAATCACAAGGATGACTGCATTCATAATGTGGCAAAAGCCAAGATGAATCATGAAATAGGATGTCATGTTTTGGG
>ML783550.1:46033-68103 GCA_009831015.1 Picea engelmannii | reverse complement strand
TGCATCCATGACTGTACCTAAGGTGTCTCATATTTCATTACTTAAGAAATATATATACCTGATGCTAATCATGTAATCGATTGGAATATGATTTAGGTGGAACCAGAAGGTGTCCTGCAAGTGCATCATGTGCGCATATTGGACAGGAAAAACAAACAGCTCTGGAATCGAGCTATAGAACTTGTAAAGGCCTAATGGACCTGGTACGGTCCTGAGGACACGACATGGGAGCATGAAGAGGTTATGCAGGCAGAGTACCCACATCTTTTTGAAGATTTTGAGACAGTGTAAGTTGCACTGAGGACAGTGCAAAAATAAGGGGACGAGGATTGTAGTGTCCCCAAGGCCAAGCCCCGTTGCAAATCATGATATATGAAATGAATTGTAAACATGTTCTATAGGCTGGTGAGCCAAGTTTTGTATAAGACGGTAGGCTTATGTGTTTGTTAGGCCAGGAAGCCTAAGTGTTTGAAGGCCAGGACCTTGTTGTTGTACTTATATGTATGTAGAACAATTAATAAAATATAAACACCGCCATGTGCAGACCGACCACGATGAATGAGTGAAGGGGGACTGAGCATCCACAGAGTGGGCAAGGAATTAGGGGCTGAAGGTGGGAAAAGGGGCTAATTGTTGAGCCTAGGGGTCTTAAGCCTTGGAAATAATATTTTAATATTATTCCAAAAGAGAAGTGCATTATATGTTTTAACCTAAGTCCTTTTTGGAAGGACATGTGATTTCCAAATGGTGGGAGGCACGCACATTGCAGGAACGCATGCAGTCGCATGGGTGACAAGTGTCAACCCTGGCCATGCAATAAAAGGACAAGATGAGCCATGTTGGGGGTTCCTCCTCCATTCGACTCATGGACTGCTGGAAGGGAACGGGTCTGAATCCTGCAGAAAAACCCTCGTACATCCTCTGAACCAAAAAACGTGTATCTGTGTTGGTTTCGGGATAGCCGGTACATCCCTTGTCTGAAAAGTCTGAACCTGCGTTGACCCTTGCGTGGATTGTCTGTCATGCATCCCCAACAGTGAGAGGGTGAGTCTATCCTGGGGGGGGGTCCTACCATTCTGGTAAAGGGGGAGAGTCTGGGTAATTCCCTACGAAAATTGCTTCTCACGCAATTCCGAAAAATCAACACTGTGAGACCTAGCTGCGATGGTTGAGCTTGTTTTGAGAGGTCTGAGTCTGTATTCCCGGTTGACTGTGGTGGTCATGCAGAGATGGATTGTGCATGAATTGTTGTCCAGTGCAGGTGGTAATTGAGCCTGTGTGTGACCTCTCTCTAAGTGAGGGAGGTGGATGTTGTTGGAAGAGGTTTCTTCCAGAGAGTGTCCAGCACCAGCTTCAAGCTCTGAGACTTCCTGATCCGGCCTGTTGCCGAGACCCAGAGAGGGAGGTTAGCATCGACGGACTGTGCTTGTGAAGGTGTATACTCCCAGGCGGAACAAGCATGTGGGGAATGAGAGTCTGGTAGTAGTGGGCGTAAGACGACATCCTGGGATGAATCCTTCCAGATTCTAAGTGTTGTTTTCCCTGTAACCTCAACCTAGCTAGGATTCATTGCCTTGGGGTGGAGCTTAGTCCCAGCTCGGGGGTGATCCACTGCTGAGCTGATGAGCAATGTGATCTAAGGCTGGGTGGTTTGTGGAAGGCCTGCACTTGGTTGGTGGATCCCACCATTGTTACAAGATAAGTGTCTAACTATGTTTTATCACATTTTATCAATATGTTTTGTATCTCTATGTATTAAAATGATCGTGCATTCTGTTGTGCATTTGGATTAAGGTATTTGCCATGGATTATTTATGTTAAAATGACTCTTATGAGTACTCTGATCTTAAATGTATTTCATTGCGTAAATGCACACAATTAACTATGAATGAGAATGTGTTATTCCATGTAGTAACACCTACTCAGTAGCCAAGGTGCGCTACAATTATTCTGTGTTATCTACCAAGTAGTCTTATAGTAACCCTGGGTAGTTGAGTGAAAGGGGTGTTACAAATTGGTATCAGAGCACGAGTAAGCCCAGAGTTCTGAAATGGGTGTGCTACACACATTATACAACTAGATAGGAATCAGGTAAAGGTCATTGGGGAACTGAAAGATGTCATGATCAAAATTTCTACGCACCCTAAATTTGTTCAAGTAATTGGCATAATTGTAGTAGACATCCTAGAGGCTTATGAAATTCTACTTAGCTGAGACTGGTCTGAGAAATTAAACAAATACTTAGTATTGAATGGGATCATATGTAGTTGTCATTAAAAGGACATCCAAACATGATCCAGATCGACAAAAAAAGATAACTCAAACATATTTTCACTGATTTAGAAACCCCAAATGAACCCTCGTCAATAGAGTTCCCTATGTTAGGAAACTACTCCTGTGATTTTGATTTTGGTAATTTATCCCCCCACATGTTTGACATTCCTTCCGCATAAAAATCCTAAATGATTTTTCATATAGACTTACTAGAGGCCTCAAAACAAAGTATCCTTTATGAAGATTCTCTGACAGATGTAGCAAACAAGGAGGTTGAAATTGAAAAAATGGCTAGACATGAAGAAGTTAGAAATTCCCCTCCACAAATTTGGACGTTGTACTTTGATGGTTCTAAATCACAAGAAGGGTCAAGAGCGGGGTGTATCCTCAATGATCCAAAGGGGAAACAAAACTTCTTATCCAGTAGATTAGAATTTGAATGCACTAATAACATCGTCGAATGTGAGGCTCTAGTCCAGGGACTAAATAAATCCATCAACTTAAACATCAAAGAATTGAAAGTTTTTGGAGACTCTGAAACTATCGTTAGGAAAATAAAGAATACTGTCCATTGCAATTCACCTCACTTAAGAAATTACCAGGAAGAGGTGCACATACTAATAGATAATTTTGAGTCCTTCAACATTATTGTTGTTCCCATGATGCAAAATATCCTTGTTTATGCTCTAGCCACTACAGCCTCAATATTATCTCCTTTAGAGGACTATGAAGCCTCAAGGTTTGTAGTAGAACTACTCTAGAAACCATCGGTACCTAACAACATTTCTAACTGGAAATTTTTTGAAGGGGATGAATATATTGTATATTTCCTAATTAATCAGGATAATTTTAAGGATTTGGCCATTGATGATGAAATATTCCAAGAAATATTCATAGAATCAAATATCCACAAACAAAAGAAGGAAACAGATCACTCTGTTGATAAACCAAAGTTTCACACGATACCAAAAGGAGTGGCTAATCTGGAGAACCTTTTCGACCTAAGGGAAAGGTTTAGAGGGCCAAAGAATGTGAAAATAAGGAGCTCTTGCCCTATATATGAAACTATAAACCTAGGAAGCCATGAGAACCCCAAGAATTTCAACCTGGGCAAGACAGTGTCCAAAGAATATAGGAAGGCTTATCTTAAACTATTTAAAGAATATCAAGATGTATTTGCTTGGTCTTACCAATAATTGAAAACGTATGATACTCGCATTATGCATCATACAATACCATTGAAATATGGATTAAACCCTTCCAACAGAATCTTAGGAAGTACCACCAATCTATGGAACCTCTAATGTATCAAGAGCTAAAGAAATTATTATATGCCAAGATTATATTTCAAGTAAGACACTTTGCATGGGTAGAAAATCTGGTGCATTTTAAAAAGAAGTCTTGGGAGATCTGTTTGTGTGTGGATTTCAGAAACCTTAACAAAGCATCAGAAAAAGATAACTACCCATTCCCACCCATGGAACAACTCTTACAGACAATATCCGTCTCTAAAATTGTTTCTCTCCTATACGATTTCTCGGGGTATAACCAGGTCCTGGTTTCAGAATATGATCAATTAGAAACTACCTTTTGAACCAAGTGGGGAACCTTTTCTTATAAACACATGCCCTTAAGGATAATTAACGCAGGGGTGACCTTCCATAGGGACATGGATGTATATTTTCGGGGATTGATTAACAAGTGTGTGTTAGTCTATTTATATGACATAACAATATACTCAAAAAATAAGGAATACCGCATTCAACATTTGACTCAGATCTTCAAAATATGTAGGAAATATGGAAAATATTTGAACTCTAAGAAAAACATCTTTGGTGTAGAGGAAGGGAAGCTACTAGGTCATATTATATCTCAAGAAGGAATTATCATCGACCCTAAGTGGATAAAAGAGATAGATCAACTGCCTTTGCCTCATAATAAAAAGGCCATGCAATCTTTCTTTGGGAAAATCAATTTTGTAAGAAAATTCACTCTTAATTTCATCGAAACCATCAAACCTTTACAAAGAATGATTCGTAAAGATGAAAAGTTTAAATGGGATGAAGAGAAGAAAGGTTCTTTCAATAACATCAAATCTTCCATCTCCCAAGCACCAGTGTTACGAAGCCCTGATTTGAAAAAAGATATTTTCCTTTATACCTTTGCTTCTGACCAATCCTTGGTTGTATTACTTACCCAAAAGTGTGGTGAAAACTGCAACGCACTAGTATCCTTTATGAGCACCAACCTCCAAGTAGTAGAACTGAACTACCCCGCTATAGACAAACATGCTTATGCAGTATATAAAGCAGTCAAACATTTCAAATCATATATCCTGAACAATCACACTAAAGTCATAGTACCTCATCTAGAAGTCTGATCTCTATTCACTCAATAGGAGATGGGAGAAAGAAGGGGAAATTAGATGGTAGACATCCAAGAATTTGATCTAGACATAAAACCTACCAAAATAGTCAAAGGTCAAGGATTGTGTAAACTGGTCGTTGAAGCCTAAGGTCTAATTAACATAGAAGACCCTAATTGGGAAAATGAGTTATCATTATGGTGTGGAGAAGCCTTATATGTACCTTCCAGGAAAGAATCTCGGTATGGAAACTTGTCTTATCTCTTGCATCATGGAACTTGTTCGGAAAACCTAAACCCTATATAAAGGAGAGCCCTCATGCCAAAGTATGCTCAATATCGCTTTAGAAATTCAGTAATTTTCCACATAAACTATGATGGAGTACTCCTTAGAAGTCTTGAATATGATGATGCAAAAAAGGTACTGAGAGAAATCCACGATGGTCCATCGGGTGGACATTTTGCAAGAGAAACCATGGCTCATAAAATATTAAGGGTTGGTTATTATTGTCCTACTATGTTCAGGGACGCTCATCCATGTGCCAGGAAATGTAAATCTTGTTAAGTAAGAACCGGTAGGGAAAAGAGAGCATCCATTCCACTCCAACTGGTTGCCATATCCATATTGTTTGAGCAATGGGGAGTAGACATCATAGGAGAAATTACTCCCTTTTCTTCGAAACAACGTAAACATATCTTGACTACTACAGATTATTTCACGAGGTGGACGAAGGCTATCCCTCTCACACACATTAATGAAAAGGTAGTGATCCAAATTTTATAACAATAGATAATAACAAGGTTTGGGATGCCCTCCGTCCTCTTTTTTGACAATGTTGCCTACTTTTATTCCACGTGCTTCACCGAATTATCCCTTTATAACGAGATCATAATACTATCTTCTACAAACTACTACCCACAAAGGAATGGGGTAGCAGAGTCAACTAATAAAAACCTGGTGAGAATTTAAAAAAAAATAGTTGTTGAAAATCAGAGGAATTGGCATAATTTACATCATAATTCCCTATGGGCTGATAGAGTAACACCTAAATAAGCCATAGGAAACTCTTTGTATTTTCAGGTATATGGGCAAGAAGCCATTCTTCCAAACAGATTAAACCTTCCATATTTACAACTTGCCTAGGCATCAAGAGGTCATCCCTCATCTGCTCTACAACAAAGTATTGATACCCTTCTCATGTTGGATGAAGAAAGAGAAAAAGATACAGTTAAGTTCACCGCTCATCAGAAGGTAGTTAAAAGATGGTTTGACAAACATAAGGCCAAAGAAAAAAAAATTGAAGTAGGAGACCTAGTCTTGAAGTGGGATAAAGCAAACGAGTCCAAAGGAAAACACTCAAAGTTCCAAAATTATGGCTCGAACCTTTTCAAGTGATCGAGAAGATTGGGGTAGGCACATACCGGTTGCAAAATCTGAGGGGGGAATCTGACACCCTCCTGGTGAATTGCCAAGACATAAAGAAATACTTCTCCTAAAATAAATAAATTAAATGTGTGTTTTGATGCTTTGTTTGAGTTTCTGTTTCTTTTTATCATACATATTGATCAGGATGAGTGTGTGGGTTGAGGGAAGACCGACTTCAAACTCCTTTTAATTTCTTTATTTTTCTTCTTTTTTTCTTTTAATTAAGTTGTGTTACTTAAAGCAGTGGTTGATTTTAATAAATGTGGTGAAGAAGACTCTGCTCCTGACCCACACTTACATGCAAAATAAGAGAACTCCATAGCCTAAGGAAAGGATTAATAGAAAAGACATATATTGTAACCCCAATTAAATCCCATCGATAATTCCATCAAGATCACGAATCTGGAGAACCTTACCACTTATCAAACGCTTACGAGTCTAATTGGGCCTCTTAAGCAGGTTTGGTTCCTGCTGTTGAGTTAAATGGATCTCAGACCCATGAACAAAGTGTTTCAATGGAAGCGATTGCAACATCCTAGGGATCATAAGGTACTCATGCAATTCCAAGACATTCATGGGGAGCTATTAGCAAGGGAAGGAACTCATTTCAGAGGTCTCCAAAAAAAAATATGTATATTTCATCCCACACTACATGTTGAGGGTGTGGGGGACCTCATTACTAGCATGACTACCTAAAGGCACAATCCATGACTAGCATGACTACCTAAAGTCACAATCCATTACTAGCATGACTACCTAGCCTAAGGTACCATAAAGTACCATTTCCTACAAATGGATTGACTCCATGAGTTTCCTTCTGACAAAAGGCATAAGGATAGGTCGAGAACCTTCCTAACAAGATTATGTGAAGGAGACGTAGGGGGACTACGGGAAGAATGGGAGGGACCTAGAAGAGATTCCATAACCCAACTAGGGGGAGGTCATGAGCTTGATGCGGGAGAACATATGATAAACCTCATCAAAGGGATAGGTTGGGTGGGGTGATGAATTCCTTATTAAGAGTGATGTCGAGGAGATTAACCTTCACATACCAAAAATCCCATAGAACCTGAGAGAGATTTCCCTTGGTTCTATAATGGCTTGGAAAGGGGGTGGCATGTTCTGAAGTTACATAGCACACAACACCTATGGTTGGGTGGAAGGGAGAACACCTACAGTTAGTTGGTTGGTCACAACTTCTAAAACATAAGTATTTATTTATTATGTGTAAATAAATTGAAAAAACATGGTTAGATACTTCCATTTGTGCCTGTAATTGTAAGTATAGTATATATTTGAATAGGAGGATATTGAATCCTACCTCAAAAAACTAAGGAATGTATAAACAAAATGCCCCCTATGAATATAGTCATGAATATAACTACATGTTTGTACCTCCTGTGTCTGTAGTAGGACATTTTGTTGTAATATGATTCCCAAGAAAAGAAAATTGGTTTAAAGAAATAAGAGGGAATACTCATTTCTGAGAGGAACAAAATATTGTAATAATGGCATGTTGAATGACTGAGAAGGATGATAAACCATTGATACCCCAAGGAGGCCAAGTCCTGAGTCATATGGTAGCCTTAAGAAATACCATATTAGATTAAGGAGCCTTAAGCCCCATTTTAAAACCCCACATCGAAATGGAAGGATCACAAAATGCAAATCCTCATAGAGATAGTATTATAATCCCTTAAATAGGTTAAAAGTAAGGGTTCATATTCCTTGAAGGCTTGGTGAAGTCATGAGAAAGAACTTGGAAGAATCCTTGAATAGTTAAGTTCATATTTGGGCTACTAACTTGGAGAAAACCCATATCTTCAGCCTAAAGAAATTAAAGTTGTTAAATCAATGTATCAATTAGATCCTGGCCCTTCGTTAGAAGGTGTATTCATCAGAGCACCTTGGAGCAGGGTTGACAAGAGACTTCAATGGAAATATCTTATAGATAACATGAGCTGTTGAATCTATGGATGAATGGTCCTAGCAAATTATGGACCGTTGTTCTTAGCATTAAGTCTGTCGGAGGTCAAAGCATCAGAGTGATGGGTGTGAAGTTGTGTTGGGACTCCGACAGGGAAGGGTTCAGAGTCATTGATAATCGTTGATCTATTAAAGGGTGGAAAAGTGGAATCCCAACCATTGATATTGGGTGTGAGGAACATGGTTCCAGACCACAGTTCCATGCCTTATCATATAAGTGCGAGGAGAGAGAGATAATGGCGTCGACCTGTTCTGTCCTACCAACAGGGAAGCCAATGTGTCCCGGAGGACGAAAGGTGTTTATTCCTAGTTTTTCAAAAGGATGAGGATGAGACCTATTGGGATTACAAATTTTGGGGGTTCACCCCTAATTATTGACCATTGGATCTGAGGGTCAACAGATATCAATTGTTTATCAATCGTAGAGTCATTTCGAGAGACCTGGACTGTTGCATCCATTGGTATGTGTACCATCAAAGTTCGATGGTTAGAGTGACCTTGTATGACTGAGTTGCAGGAAATACTATGGAGAAAACTCCGAGAGGAAATATAGATCGTTGATCGAAGAATAGAGGCATGGTGTGATTAAAACCATTGATTCACCATGGGACCTACTAGTCCCTTTCATGAGTATTGACAAGGGATGTGATGAATGGGTGAAGGAGGTGCCAACCAGGTAGTTAGTATGTCTCAGGGAGGAAAGGTGTCAATACCTGATAAGATAATTTAAGTACTTGACAATGATGTGTAAGCCATGAAGTATCCCCATGTGTCACATGGTGATTGCGCCATGTGTCACGGCATTTTGGAATTTGGAGAAGTGCTTCTTATTCCATTATGAGTGCCACGTGGTAGGTATATGGTGGTAACTGTGGTTGATGTTGCATATGAGTGGATAGATCTGGATTGTCCATTAGATGGGTAATGGTCAAAGGGAGTTACATTCCTGGAAGGGAATGCACTCCGATGGGAGGAACTCCAAGGGAGACGCAGAGTCGTAAATTTAATCAGGAGAACCCTTGACTATTGGATCCAAAGCTACTAGAATCCAATGGGAGGAAATCTGAGGATTGATCTAGATCGTTGATTGGAGAAGGGATGCAGTGTAATAATAGTCGTCGATCTGGTGTAAGTTCCACATGGACACGCTAGAATATGTCAAAGGGGTGATTACATCATGATGATGTGGTATGCCAGCAGGGAAGCCAACGTGAATGTCGAGGTGACATGTGTCACTAGTGGATTATATAAGGAACATGTGTGCCCTGGAGGGGGTCAAAACCCATTAGATCAATGTTTTCAATATAGACCGTTATATTTGGTTATAGAGAAATATCGATCGTACATCAGAGGAAGTCGGATTAACCTACAGGCTTGGAAGGAGGAAAATTCCAATGACAATGAGGTGTCATCATTAACGACAGTTGTTGATCAACGACCCATCATGATGTAATCATGATCATAAATCATATGTGGACCCCACTAGTTTCCTTAATAGAAGGAGGAGAGACAAGAATTAATCCTCATCCTAGTTAAGATCATTGATACATTTAGAGTTGTAGGATACTTTCCCCAAGGGCGGTTGGATATGGTGTAGTCCCGATATGGGATTTTCGTCGAGAATTTTAGTGTTGGGATTTTGATGAATACCCCTCATGCTAGTTGGGATGTCGAGTCATCTAGAATCGTTGGATTAGGGGACTTAGGACTGTTAGAGAGAGGAAAGTTCTATTTAAATGGACATCATTTGAACTTCTAGAAAAGGTATCTTCCACCCATGAGGATTAATTCCCAATGACTATTGTGAGGTCCCATGGATTTGGAACCATGAACAGGATATCCAAGTGGTAAGTGACACGTCGGAGCTACATATGTGCCGCATTGGATGATGCAAAGGTTATAAATCCACATGGCAGTGAGGTGGCGTTTGGGCCAATAAAGGTCAATAAGCTTCTGGAAGTCATAGCTTCTAATCTAGAGGTCATTTTTTAGAAACATTAGTCATTGGAAATATCATGACAAATAGAAGACGATGGCTCCCTCGAGAAGAGGTTTTGGGAGAATTGAAGAGAAGTAAATTTCTATTACCCCGCCTCTTAAAAGGCACTTAGGGGTTTGGGTTTGTTACACATGTCAAAGTTAAAATCTTATTTTATTCTAGTGCAATTGATAGTTTCATTTAACCATCTTCATTAGAAAAATGTGGGTTGGTAGCCTATGAGCATGACAACTTTAAACAAGTTGAGATGGATTATGGAGAAAAACAAGTGGTAGGACCTAGTGTTGAGAAATGTTTTATAAACATATGGATGTGCACAACTAGGTTAAAAGTGTACAGCATTGCCTTGGGTACATACGATCTAATTATTGGTATGGACTGGATAGAATCTCAGTGAGATTTCATATACTATTTCATGAAGAGAGTGATTTGTTTGGAATATGACGAAAGGTCAATTGAGATCCATGGTATCAAGAGGAAGATTTCCTTATGTTTCATATTGAAAATGAAAATTAAACATTACATGAGTAAAGGATGGTGATTCTACATAGAGGAGGCAATAAGTGATGGAAAGGGACCCCATTTAGATTAGTACTTGGTGATTTTATAATTCAAGGATGTTTTCCCAAATATTTTCTTGGGTTACATCCGAAGAGGGAACTTGATTTCATGATTCACCTAACACCCAACATGGAGCTAATATCCAAGACACCATACATGAAGATTGCTCCATAACTTTGTGAGTTGCAAATGTAGTTGAAGGAACTGTTGGACTTGGGATTTATTAATCTCAATGTTTCACCTTGGGGTGCACCAATAATATTTGTCAAAAATAAGGATGGTTCCTTACAATTGTGCATAGATTACATGGATTTGAATAAATCCACAGTGAAGAATAGGTACCCAATACCTCAAATAGATGATCTCTTTGATCATATGAAAGGGGAAATGGTTTTCTCAAAAATAAATCTACAATCAGGCTACCGATATTTAAGGATTAAGGAAGGTGAAAATCCTAATACCACATTTAAAAATTTTCTTTGGCACTACAAGTTCATAGCGGTGTCATTTGGTTTGACCAATTCACTAGTTGTATTCATGAGCCTCATGAATAGTGTATTCTAGAATTACTTGTTGGAACATCAAGCATTGATGGTTCATCACACATCTCCTAATTTCAGTCAGTCGGTAGGTTGACCTACATCGGAACACAATTAGTTGAGTGATTGACCAGATATCTACATTAGTCAGTTGAGTAGTCGATATGCCTATCGATCGGACAATCGAATAGTAGTTGAATATAGTCGAGTGGTGAATCACCTAACCCAACAATTGAATACGATTTGGATGCATATGAAGTCAATTTGAGCATCGTTATCAAGTTGAATTGACAACACATATTTGACAGAGTCAAGTCTAACACTAGACGGTTACATGTGGACAATATCTTCCTGATTCTTTAGAAGTTGGTTAGATATTGAGGCTATAAATAGCAGACCCAATGGGTCATTATCATCAAGCGATTGAATTGATATCATATGGATATATCAATATCCAATATTCATTGTGATGTTATGATCACAATGCACTTTTTTTAAGTGTTGTAATGGTGTCTTTAGACAACACCTTTTATCTTCGAAATTTGTATTCCCACTTCAATTATTTGCAGAATTGTCTATCTATTTCATTACAGGTTCTGCCCCTTTCCCGAAAATGGTATCAGAGTCAATGGTTTAATAGCTTCCTTGTTATCCGGAAATCTTTTTGAGTCGAATATGTTGTGTGATTGACTCTAGGATGGTGGTTTGCTGATTGGAAATTTGAAGAAAATATGTTTGTCTAGATATGGAAGATGGCTTCAAAGATTGATCTTGTTGTTTTGAATGGATCAAATTATGAAACATGGATACCAGATATGGAAAAACTGTTGAAGAGAAAAGGACTTTGTAAATATATGAATATTACATTTCCATATCCAACAGACGATCATCAAACATACGATCATGGAAAGTTCATTTTTTATGGAAAGAAGGATGGGGCTATGGGGATCATCACAACCTATATCTCGTAGAAAATTTGGTTTCACATTAGTGGAATTGACTACCCTCATCATTTCTGGAGGAATTTAAAGTCTTTGTTGAACTAATTTGATGAGAGCCACATCATGCAGCTAGAGAAATATTTTATCTTTCTCGATCCTCATTCCTTTGATAGAATAAAGGATTATTTGGCATGTGTCAAAGAAATCTAGTTGAAATTGGGTGAATGTGGAAAGAACTATCAGAAAAAGGGTGGAAAACTCATCGATATGGTCCTAATGAATTTAATAACACCATTCGACGTGTTTGTCTCGAATTTCCACATCAGCTGGAAAGAACACAAGGAAGATGGTAAGGATTAAACCTTTGAATATTTATGTGGCGTTTTGATTATTTATCAACACAGACTTCTTGAAGAAGGAAATATTGGTGGTAAACATCAAGCCCACTTGCTCAAGGGAAATATAAATATGGATCCTAGAGATTGAGTACAGTTTTATGCCTCTACATAGTGACCTAGAATCCATTACCAAAAACCTAAGGTACAAACAGATGCACCATAATGAAGTCGAAAGAAAAAGACATGTCAGTACTATGGAAAGACCAGATATGTAGATAAAGTCTTCTATAAGAAGAGAGACTATTTATAGGAGAAGATTAAACACCTGAAAGGAAATGTTCCCCCTGAATCTTCACCCACTGATAATTTCTCCTTACAATTCATAATTTATCATGCCTTGATGTCACATTCTACATAGAATGAATGGGTAGTCAACTTTGTGTGCACTCACCACATGGTTAACGATTCCTCCTTGTTCACGTGATTGGATGAAGCTAAGGAGAGGAAAATCTATGCTGCTGATAATTTCTCTCTCGATTTTATTGTACAAAGTGATGTTACATGTCAACAGGGGAAAATTGTCAATGTCTATCATGTGCCAAAACTTAGTCCCCATTTGTTATACGTTTCTTAGTTAAAAAAGAAATGTAAGGTTGTGGAATTTTGGCTAGATAGGCTCTATGTCTTTGATTTGAAGAAAGGAAATTTGATTTCCATCGAAGAGCTTCTCGACTTGAAGGATAGTTTGTATAAATTATATGACATGGCTCAACCCGACAATGAACTCACTACTATTGTTTCTTACTCTAATGAGTGAAGTCATATTTGGCACGAGGGACTTGAACACCTGAATTTCCAAAGTCTACAGGAGTTTGTAAAGGTTGTGTGCTTGGAAAGCATCATCAAGCATATTTTGAATCTGGTAAAGTCTGGAAAGAACATAACCTACTAGAGATGATTCATAGTGTTTTTTGTTGCATCAATATACCTTCACTTGTAAGTGAATGGTATATTTTGATTTTCATTGATGATTTCTCTCATTTCACATGGGTCTATTTTTTGAAGAACAAGAACCTTGTCTTTGAAAAGTTCAAGGAGTTTAGAGTATTTGTTGAAAAGAAATGTGGCTGACCCATCAATTTCATGAGATCAAAATATGGTGGCCAATATGTAAATTGACCTTTTGAAGAATACATGGTTCGATCAGGTATTGACTAGCAACGGTCAATTTCTCACACACCTTAGAAGAATGTCATTGCAGAATGCAAGAATCATACTTTAGTCGAAATGACTAGATGTCTTTTGCAGGATAAATATATTCCTCCTCGCTTCTGAGATGAAGTGTTGTATTGTGAAAACTATCTACTCAATCACATCATGATTCAATTTGTTCCTTCCATGACTCCAATCAAATGATGGAGTGGAAATAAGCCTCCAGTCAGCCACTTCCATGTGTTTGGATGTGTTTCCTAGTCTCACATTTTCGATGATTTCAAAAATAAGTTTGATGAAAACATTCATGCTTGAATCGTGATGTGATACTCTGAAGAGTTGAAATCCTATCGATTGTTTTATCATGTCAGAGGAAAAATCATTATCAGAAGAAATGTATGGTTTGATGAGAGGTATTATGGAATTAATTTGTTGAATGCCTCCTCTTGATTGATACAAGATAATCTCTTTGATGTTGTCTCCGACATTGTTTCTCTTGTTCCATTCTTTATTCGTTTGACTAGAGAGTCAATCTTTGTTCTTGTTTCAACTTGATCGTTGACCTTCACCTTGACTAGTCCGTTGATCTTTGTTTTGACTAGTATTCCACCTTTGTCGACCAAAAAATCTATGACTTATGATCGAAATACTACAGTGAACCCTATTTCATATGTTTCTTGTCTACTTATATGGGTTTCCAAGACAATTGAAAATTTTGGAGCTAACATCAGTGATGTCTCCTCTGAAACGAAAAACTCGATGCCAAAAGAAACATGCCATCATTGTCGTGATGACTTGTCTACTTGAATATTCTGACCATGTTTCCTACTTATATGCTCAAGGAAAAACTAAATGGGAATAGGCCATGCAGACAAAAAATGATTCTTTGTTCAAGAATATGATTTGAAATCGGTGCTTTGTAATTTACACCTTGACTTCGATTTAACAAGATCTTTTATGACAATCCATGTGAATTATATGAGCAGTAAAAAAAATTAAAGAATGAATAATCAAATATTCAAGGAGATAATTGCAACCAACAAAAAGAATAAAACAATCAACAGAATTAAACACCAGAAGTTGATAACGGAGTTTGACACAATTTGCCTACGTCTTTGGGCGTTTGTCTTTAGTGGGGGAGGCTTACTTATTATTCCTCAATGCTAAAAAATATTCTTCGAAATTATATCACTCAGTTATATGTATGACTCAGTTGTAATCTTCTCTGTCTCAGGAACTCGATGCATCAGACGACACTAAAAAAGGTGGAGTAGAACTCCCGGAATAAGCCTCACAAGCTCAACTACTCTTCTCAATTCGTTCCCTAACTCTTTCTTCAAGAGTCACTCATGGCTTGTTTCAAAACTACATAATTCTTGGTTTATATAGTATTGGGGTTTGGCATCACATCCGAACTTCCTTCCAATATTTGGCCTCAATCTGGGCTCAAATCCTCCAAAATTAGTCAAAAATCCAATAAAATTAGCATAAAAATCACAAAAAAATCCAATTCTAAAGTGGAAAACCCACTTTTCGAAAAATTCAGGCCTAGTCCCCCTATTCACCAACTCCCTAGTCATAGGCACCCATGTGGATGAGTGTTAGGTTTGAACAGTTGGGTCATTCCCTTTTCTTCTGGGCTCCTTGTCAAATGGAGGGCCATGTGGACATGTGCTAATTGGTAAGGCCCAATCCCTGGCCCCTGGTCAGTGCCTTGGTTGGAAGGATAGCCTGCAGGATAGCCCTACCAACTGGGTGCTTATCCCCCAAATCCTGTGAAACATCACCTCAAATAAAACCTTTTCCACTTGGAAAATAAGGCAGTACATACGCCCTAGTGGCTAGCACATGGTAGTTAGGTCATTTCCAAGCCTGAAGTTTGGGGGTTCGAATCCTCTAGAGGCTCAACAAATTTTTGACATGACCCTTATTGGCCTGATCCAGGGTGCCATGTGGCATCCTCTGATTGGGCCATGTCTCATGCCCTGTTTGGCTCATACAACCCAGTCAACTACACAGTCATCGATCCAGTCAAAAACACGTCAGCCACACATAACCTTGTCATACTGTCACCTCAATTACTCAGTTAGCTTACGTACTTCCATGTGTTGAGCTTCCACTAGTGCCATGTCATCATATGAATTTCCACGTCAGCTTTCGTATAGTGCCATGCACCAAATTTTTACTAGTCCAACTACACCTTAAAAATGCCAAATTCACCTGCCGCATGGCACGTTCTATTGTTTCCACGTGTCATGCTGATTTCAGCATGATGTACTGCTGACATCATCTTCCACATCAGTTGTACGACCTTCGACTAGTTGACTTTGACTTTTTTCAATTTGACCTGAACTTCAAATTGCGATATCTTTCGCATACAGAGGCCATTTTTGAAACCAAATATACCTCCAAAATCGGCACCATGAACTACATGATGGAATTGGTTTCGTGTGAATATGAGAAATTTGAATTTTTGGCCTTTTTGGATCCATTTGGATCACACCTCCCCACTGGGACCTTTTGGTTCTCCAAAAGTTTATTACATCATTACATCAATCGATTAAAATAAACAATAAATAGTACAGACTTAACAAAACATTAACTAGACTCAGCAAGTGATTTCATAAATCGAATCACGTTTATTACCTCATGTAGACTAGACATTGACTTGATGAAACATTTACATATCTGGCATAAAATATTCCCAGTTCCAAGCAGATGACCCATCTCCTACCGATGGAGTTTCGCGGTTGTTCTTTTTCTCTTCTACAACATCCTTCTTCTACTCTAGTACTTCATGCTTTTTGGGGCGTCTCAATTCTGGATGTAGCTTCCAACAACTATCTTCACAATGACCATTCATTTGACAATGTGAGCAATAATTTCATGTCAGGATGAATTTAGTAAATCCTTTCCTGGACTGAGTTGAATCTGATCCAGGTGGATATCGGTGGCCACCCACCTATTCTAGATGGTTCAGAACAGGTTTCTGGCAATTTTGGTAATTTACTATTTTTAGTAGTTTTTCAGGTCCTGAACTTCCAGAGCCGTTGTGAGGCCCTAAACGACGTTTTTTTGTTGGCAAATATTTAACAGACAACGAATGCTTGTCATTGATGGAAAGTACAACAATGAATATAAACACTGTAGAGAAGATTCGAATAAGCATGCAGAGGATTGTTGGCAAGAATAGCGATGGCAAAGATCAACATGATCAGCAGCAACAGTGATCGTTGGATCAACAATTCAGAATTCCCGATGACTGTCAGATCTCAATATAGACAAGAAGAGAATGCAAATATGGAGAATAGATCTCGGGCATTAGATCCAAGCGCGAGGATTGACCATCGTAGGATCCAGGAGAATCTGCACGATCTTTAAAAGTGCAAGGTGAAGCAAGTTTGTGAAATCACGAAAAGATCCTGACCGTCAATACACCAAAAGATGTGGACCATTGATCTAAGCTCTAATTCGGAGTTTCTCCTATTGCAAATTAAAGTGATAAGAACTTCCATCAAAGGAATCGCGAGATGTAAACTCACAATAAGATCTGGACCATAGATTTATCGATATCGTGGACCATTGATCCCATGCCATTTCGGAGTTTCGTGAATCACGACTTGGAGAGGCAAGAAACATAAACGCTGAAATCACGATTTAATTGTAGCCGTCAGTTCGATGTTTGTTCTAGACCGTTGATCTTAGCTTCATCTCAGAGCTTCGCCTATCGCAACTTAGAGAGGCAAGAAACATAAACGTTGAAATCGCGATATGCGAAATCGCGATTTAATCGCAGCCATCAGTTCGAGGTTTGTTCTGGACTGTTGATCTGAGATTCATCTCAGATCTTCGCCTATCGCAACTTGGAGAGGCAAGAAACATAACCTCCAAACTTGCGAGATGCGAGATCGCAATAAGATCTAGACCGTTGGATCTATGGAGATTTCAACCGACGATCAGATGAAGTTTATAAGCTCGCGAAGTGCCTTTTTGGCGCAGCCTATGGTCATCGTCGGTGGTCACGAGAAGGGAAGGAGTCAGTTATGATAAACTCCATTTCAGGGTTTTAGGGATCGTGACTTGGAGAGTCGAGATGCCTCATCTCCAGATTCACAAGATGAGAATTCGCGAAAAACACTTTATGCATAAGCGCTTGGTCATGACCATGGTCATATAATGGAAGGAGCTAGCGCAGAAAAGCTCTGTATCAGAATTTCGGAGATCGCGACATGAAGTGTCAAGACACTTGGCCACAGAAATGCCGAAATGCCGAAAACTAATTTAAAGGAAAGATTAATAAAGTTCATCCAACGGTGCAGATAAACTTGAATATGATTGGAGGGCTTATATTCTCTCTCACAGTTAAATCATCAGTTACGAATTTGTTAGCTAAACTGAGTCATGATTCTTGATCGGTTGGCGTTTTAGTTGCTTAGATGGTTTTCTTTTGCCAAAGAAGATGTGAAGTGTAACTGTTGTGGGCGTTGTGCATAAATGAAGTAGAGATAGACTGTGCATGCATGGTTGTTCTGGACGAAAAATGAATTAAACAGTGAGAAAGGGAAAATCAGAGTATGCGCAGTGTGAGACTGAAAAATGTGCATAGTGTGAGATAAAACTCAGAAAAGAGTAACAGATGAGGAATAGACCTGAAGTAGAGAAGAATGACAGAACAAGTTGAAACAAAGAAGAATTGTAGAACAGACAAAGGAAGAGAAGAATTGTAGAACGGAGAAAGGAAGAGAAGAATTGGAGAACAGTTAAGAAAACTAGATTTACAGAATAGAGAAGAAGTGGTAAGAATCGATTTATCTATGTAGTTGGTTGTTTAATTATTCATTTAATATTCCAGGGTGGTTGGGAGGTGCTAGGGAGGACTTTTGTCCTCAGAGGTTCAAGTGGGTGCTTGAACACAGGGAGTTGGTGCTTCCTTCTAGTTGGTGCTAGAGAAACCAAGGAGTTGGTGCTTCCTTCTAGTGGGTGCTAGAGAAAAACAGAGAGTTGGTGCTCTCAGAAAGTTGCAGCTTGCAAAATAGAGGTAGTAGTCTCACATTGAGTTGGTGCTCAATTATAGATGATGTCCAGAACTTAAAAGACTCCATATCATTTAGAAGAAGAGGAGGTTTTCTCCCTTTATGGGTTTCCTCATGAAAATATGTCTCTATGTGTACCTTATGTGTGATTGATGCTCATTACTTTTATTGTCCATATGTTGTATAATGTTGACGATCACTTGAAGAAAGATTAAGAATGTATTAATAGACTAAAAATTGTTTAAGCTCAATAACAACTGATTCACCGCCCCCTCTCAGTTGTCTTAGTAATTTCAACAATTGGTATTAGAGTGGGTTCCTTTTATTCAAAGGTAGATCTGTAAGCTTAAACATGATAAGTCATGAAGGGACTTCAACCTCCAAGCCCCCTCTGTTTGATGGAACAAATTTTTCCTTCTGGAAGATTAGAATGAGAACATAATTAATGGCCTTGGGTGCTGATGTTTGGGATGTAGTAGAGACTGGATATACAAAGCTTGTTGTGCTAGCCTCCAAGGACGATAAGTTAGAGTTTAGTTTTAATTCTAAGGGAATGAATGCTATCTTGAATGGACTTGTTGAAGATGGGTTTGTAAAGGTGATGCATCTTGAAACTTCCAAATCAATGTGGGATAAACTTATTAGCAATTATGAAGGAAATGAGAAAGTAAAAGATGCCAAACTTCTTACATACAGATTGAAATTTGAACAACTAAAGATGAATGAAGATGAAACAATTAGCAAGTATTTTTTAAGATTTGAAGAACTTGTAAATGCCATGAAGGATCTTGGTGAGAAGTTTGATGACTCACTCTTAGTTAAGAATATTTTAAGATCTTTGTCTACTAAATTTAATCCAAAAGTCTCTGCAATAGAAGAATTAAATGATCTCAAAACCCTGTCCATTGATCAAATTCTAGGAACTTTAACTGCATATGAAATGAGAATTAGCAAAGATAAATCCAGTACTAGAGAAACATCATTTAAAGCAGACAAGAATATTGATTCAGAATTAGATGATATTGAGGCAAAATTTGTGAGAAGGTTAAAGAAAGGATAAGGAAAATATCAAGGGAAGTTGCCCTTCAAATGCTTTAACTGTGGTAAGATAGGTTATTTTGAATCTAAGTGTCCCCATCAGAAAAAGGACTAGAACTCTAATGATGAAAAGAAGTACAAATACAAGAAATATAATAAGAAGAAAAGTTTGGTTGCAAATAATGACAATTCCTTAGAAGACACCGATAGTGACTCTTCCTATGAAGATAAGGCAAATGAATTCATTCTTATGGACAAAGAGGATTATAATAATAAAAGCATAGGCAATGATGATAATGATGAAGAAGTTGTGGTTGATATGGAAGGAGAACTGATCAGTTCACTGGAAGAAATTGACAGACTCAGAATTAAGAACAGAAAGCAAAAACAATTGCTGATACAGTTCGAGAAAGAAAGTAAAAAACCTGATGAAGACTTTGCTCTACTGAAAGTGGAATTAGAAGAGGCAAAGAAAATAGAATACATACTAAAACAACATTTGTCAGAGAAGAAAGTTAGGTGTGAAGCCTTAGAACAAGAGATAGTAAAAACCAAAAAAGAAATGGAGAAGTTTAAAGGATTGTATCACCAAAATCTGCCAAGTATTAAAGCCTCAAAAGGATTAACCTCCATTGTAAATCAGCAAAGAAATTCAAAATTGAAAGCTAGATTGGGATATGAAGAAGGATCGAGTAGTGATCATCCAAGTAATACAAAATCTATCAAGTTTGTCAAATCCTCAAACATTGACAACAGTCACTCTGCAGAAACAAAGAAGGAAAATCAACCACCAAGAAGGAATGAAAGAAAAAGCACCAGAACTAAATTTGTAGACCAGAAAGATAATCAGCAAGAAAGAAATCGACCTCCTCAAAGAAGACAGATGTTTTCAAGGTACAAATATTTTTTCTATGGTTATTATTTTTTCTGCTCTAATTTTGGTCACAAAGCTATAAATTGTTCTTTAAGATTTAGATATGAACAATCAAGATATTCAATGAATAACTATCTTCCACAACAAAGATTGAGATAGCCAAGCAACAAACAATCACAGACTATAAATCATGTGATGACTAGGAGAAGGACACAGGTGAAACACAACAACAATTATGAGCATAACAATCGTTATGATCTATTATTCAGTGAACCAGAATATTACAACTGTCATAATTATGGACATAAAGCTGTAGACTGTCGCTTAAGGAAATACAATCCAGACTTGAACCCCACTATTGAAAATGTCAAGGTTTGGAAGAAGAAAGCAGATGACAAGTGTGGACTAGTATTATTAGCTTAAAAACAAAAGAATCCCTGGTATATTGACAGTGGATGTTCTAAACATCTGACTGGAGACAAAAGTAAGTTTCTAACTCTAAGTGAAAACAAATCAGGGAATGTAACTTTTTCAAATGATGCACCAGGAAAAATAAAAGGTAAAGGAATGGTAAGTTTGAGTAATGGCAAAGGAAAAGCTCAAGATGTGTTGTTTGTAGATGGTCTGAAACATAATCTACTAAGTGTCAGTTAAGTTTGTGACAAAGGATGTGAAGTTGTTTTTACTTCTAAAGACTATAAAATAAAGGCTTTGAGTTCAGGACAATTGATTGCAAAAGGGATAAGAACATAAAATAATGTCTATGTGTTAAAAGAAGAAAAAGAAGAATGTCACTTAAGAAAATATGATGAAAGTTGGTTGTGGCATGGGAGACTTGGTCACCTAAATTTTGATCACATAATCAAACTCAGAAACAATGGGGCAGTAAAAGATCTTCTGAAGATATCAAAGCCATATGACTCTGTTTGTAAACCCTGTCAGATAGGAAAGATTACTCACACTCAGTTCAAATCTAAAAACTTTCCTTCAATAGAAAAACCTCTCCAATTAGTACATATGGATCTATGTGGACCATCAAGGAAAGAAGGTACAGGAAAAGAAAATTACTTTATGTTGATTATTGATGACTATTCTAGACTAACTTGGGTTGCCTTTTTGAAAGAAAAATCTGAAGCATTTGAAAAATTCAAAGTGTTTAAGGATTTGACTGAGAATCAAATAGGAAAAAGATTAAAGGAAATAAGGTCTGATAGAGGAGGAGAGTTTAGTTTAGGGAATTTCAAAGAGTTCTGTGATAAACATGGGATCAAAAGAGAGTACACAATTCCAAGGACTCCACGGCAAAATGGAGTTATTGAGAGGCAAAATAGGTCAGTACAATAAATGGAAAGATCAATGATGAATGAAAGGAACATACCTCAGACATATTGGGTGGAAGCAATTCATATAGCTGTTCATATCCTTAACAAAGCTCATCTCAGGCCACACAGTGACAAGACTCCTTATGAACTATGGTTTGGAAGA
>ML783550.1:23318-37138 GCA_009831015.1 Picea engelmannii | reverse complement strand
TGGAGATCAAAGAATTGCTCCATCTGAAGTATCCATATGATTGGGTCCTTGCCATCAAACTTCCTCATATCAATCTTAGGAACGTGGTTGGTCTTCAAACCAAAGTTGGAGTTTCTCCATTCTTGATTCACCTTCCTTGTGTCGTCATCATGAATTTCATGGGATGCATTTTCTCTTTCGGGTGTCTTCTTTGTTATGAAAATTTTCAATACTTCCATGTTCTCCCCTTTTAAGCCATCCATCTTAGTATCCAACTTAGCTTCTATTGAATCCATCAACTTAGCTTCGATTGAATCCATCTTAGTATCCAACTTAGCTTCCATTGAATCCATCTTCTTTTGTAGTTCATTTATGTACCTATGCATTTCTTCACCTTCATCAAGAGTCCAATTAGGATTTTCTGGAGGCTTATTTGGTGTAGAAGGTCCCTTTTTTGGTGGCATGCTAGCCAAGTATCACTTTTGAATCTTGATTTTGAGGTGGTTCTGCTAGACAATATTTATTCTGTTCTATCTCCCAAGTTTCGGCCCTTCCGAGTATGAAACTTTATTTTAGGTAGTTCTCTTATATTTCTTCTCTGCAATGCCATAGGTCTGATCAAAATTGGATGTGCCAAGTGGAATTTACAGTAACTTCCTCACAACTTGCCTATTTTTGGCCTTTCCAGGAGATCTCACTTGTAGAGCATGCCCCACACAAAATAATTGATATCAAATTCTGAAACTCACACCCAAAATACTACAGACTGTCCACGATCCAATCAAACTAGTCCCACTCAATTTGGATACACTAGCAAGAAGTTATGATTGGTTTACATGGAACACCTTCTTGAGACTAGTCAATAGGACTAGTTAGATACCCTATCTTACACAAGGTGTATCTACAAATTTAAGATGACCCAAAAGCTAAACATTTTACCAAAGATACCTTACTACTTTTTGTAAATGGCCTCCAGAGTTCAGGGTCTGAAACGTTACAGAATCTTTTTTATAGAAAACAATTCCGCAATGACTCATTTCAGGATGATTCCAGAACCCTATCTTTTATAGGCTGTATCTCCGAAAGTATAAGGCCTCAAGAGCTGAATTTTGAAACCAAACTACCTTGATCTATATACTAAATATTTTCCAAGCCGTTCCTTCTGAAACATTGTAGAAAACAAGTTATAGAGAAAATTACATGGTGTCTCAGATGTAGCAGCGAAACCCCAAGACCTTGAGCTCTGAAACCATATGTTAAGAAACAAACATCAATATAGCATAGAAAAACCTTAGGAAAAGTACTCAAAGCCTTGAAAAAGAGACAATTTCAGATAATAAGCCTCTTCGAGGGAGAAGCCTCCTTTTACCCCACTTAAATGTTCAAGTACAAGATGATTCAAAATGAAAATGTCTCCTTGGTATATATAGGAGACTAGGAGGTATAATTACAACTAATGTCCTAAACCCAACATAAATAAAATAACATTACTAATATAATATGCCCCAATTAAGGGGTAATGAGCCAATATTAGGGCTTAACATTCACCCCCCCCCCCTCTCAATTGTCTTAGTAATTTCAACATTTTTTGGGTATCTACCAGTCATTAAATTTCATCATGAAATTTTTGTCAACAATTGTCTTCCTCGGATAGATCTTTCCAACGGGATATCGTGCGCCTAAAGCGGAGATCGTATGCAAAAGTTACGACCCCGAGAAGTTGATGTATTGACTTACCCAAACAGGGCCCACATGACTTTTGGTGGTTCATCTCCTAGGGTTAGGTATTTGGATGTCTAGGGTTTTTGACACTCTTGTTTATTGTAAAAAGGCCTTCATAGCCTCATTTTAATGATCTTCTTGTGAATGCGAGTAGTCATCACATATCTTCTCAGAGATAAGATTCCACCATTCTAGCGAGTCTTTCACTCTGTATTTTTACAATCTCTGTACATTTGTTTCATTAATAGAAATCATGTATTACTGTATCTCTATGTTTATGGTTGCATCTTTGATACATTTTTGTGATATTATTAGATATCTGTGATATCTCTATGCATTTCTTTATTATATCTCCACTCTCATTTTGTGCCGAAAATAATCTGGATTAGTGGTATCGGAGCAGGCTTCTCTTGATCATTTTTTAGTGCATGTCCCCGACGAGGTATGAGTATATCAAGTTGGGTATAGAGCTTGTCTCTCTTGAAGACAATCTCTCTCACATGCCCAAGAAACACTCCATGGAGGAAGAAAAGAAAAATGACTAAGAAGACGATACTATCAATTTGTTGCTTGAGAAAGCTCTCATGCGATAGAGGGACAAAATGATGAAGAATTTTTCCCACATCCTTCAACATTTTCCGATAGCAACAGGCGCATCTTCATCAAACAACCACTTTGGAAGAACCTATCATTTCAAGGTGCAGGTTAATTTTGATATTCCCGTATTTGAAGGTCAGATAGATGTGAATGCCCTAGATAAATGGTTAAATTTGTTAAAAGGTTATTTCTCTGTTCATAATTTTTCCGATAGGGAAAATATCACCTTCGCACTCCTTAAATATCTCCCCCATGTCAAACATTGGTGGGAAACTTACTGGGAGAAAATTTCCACAAAGGATTCTGGAATATATGGGGTCGTGCCCACTTGGGATTGTTTTGTGGATGCGGTAAAGGAACAATATTACCCTATTTGAAACTATGAAGACCAGTATATGATGTGTACCACACTGCGACAAGAGAGGGGCCAAGAAATTCTGGAGTTCACCAATACCTTCCATACCTTGCACACCAAGTTGGGTATCAAAGACTCTGAACGACATTTGGTTCTGAAATACCGTGGGGCTCTACATAGATACATCCAAATTGAAATGGATTTTCTGGACATCTCATCACTTGGTGTTTCTTATCGATATGTTGTTAAAATCGAGTAGAAATTTAAGCACCAGAACAAACGAGAGTTTGGGTCTGCAAATACGCAATACCAAAGTATGACAAAGATGGCCCTAACAAACAGACTCCCAGAAATTAGTCCAAGCCATAGGAAAAGAAGGGTCATGGGAAGACAAAGAAGGACACCAGAAAATTGTACGATTTCAACAAAATCCCCTGGCACAACACCGATGAATCTCACTCAAAATAGTCATTGGTGGCCGATATCAAAGACAAGGAGACGAACCCTGACTCAGAATCTGATTATGAAAATACTGGTAAAAGAAAGATCATCGACGCAGACCCCGCTGCTATTATCGTGACCACAGTAATTCAACCAGAAGAACCAACAGATCATGAAGAGGGGGAGGGCCTTTTTCATTCATAGATGTGGGTGAAGGGGACCCCGTTGCATTTTATTGTTGATAACGGAAGCCAAAATAACCTCATCTCAGCAGAGGTCGTCAAATATTTGGGATTGTCGACAACACCACACCCGTAGCCATACATTATTGGGTGGCTTTGCCAAGGACGAGATATTCATGTCAGCTACAGTGTCGATTGTCATACGACATCCAGCCCTTCAAGGATGAGGTATTATGTGATGTTTCCCCATTGTATGTATGTGATGTTCTCTTGGGCCAACCATATATGTGGAGATGCCATGTTGTTTATGAGTCTCGACCCCTTAGTGTCATTGTTACTTTGGGGGGTCATCTCTAAAGAATACCATAGGTAGTTCCAACTACTGTCCCACCTAAAGAGTGTCTCAAGGTCGTATCTCATACTACAAAATTCAACTTCTTCATAATCTGTTCAAAGGGAGAACAAAAGTATACTGCAACCACTACAACCTCGGCCAAAGCACCTTCTATCCAACAAAAGCAGTTCGACAAGATTGCAGCAAAGTGTAAAGATTCCTTCTTCACACAGGAATCTCATGTAGCCAGATTGGTTAAAAAGTTTCAACCCTTCCAGCCACATGTTCGTGGCAACCTTCAACAAGCTAAGCAACACAACTTCCCCAAGAAGGCAAGCAACTCATCAAGATGCAGATTCAATGAATGCTTTTCCCTCTCCCCCTGGCACTCAATGCAATGGAGAGCATTTCTTCCTAAGAAGGGAGGATTGATCTAGGTGGATATTAGTGGCCACCCACCTTTCCAGCTAGTTGAGAACAACTTTCTGGCAATTTTGGTAATTCACTATTTTTTTTAGTTTTTCTAATCCTAAACTTCCAAAGCCATTTTGAGGCCCTAAACGATTTTTTTTTGGGTATCTACCGGTTAAAAATTTTCATCATGAAATTTTTGTCAAAAAATCTATTCCTCGGATATATCTTTCCAATGGACTATCGTGCACCTAAAATGGAGATCATATGCAAAAGTTACGACCAAAGGAAGTTGATGTACTGACTTACCCAAACGGGCCCCACATGACTTTTGGTGCTTCATCTCCTAGGGTTAGGTTTTTGGATGTCTAAGGTTTTTGACACTTTTGTTTATTGTAAAAATGCCTTCAGAGCCTCATTGTAATGATCTTCTTGTGAATGTGAGTAGTCATCACATATCTTCTCAGAGATAAGCTGCCACCATTTTAGCGAGTCTTTCACTCTGTATTTTTACAGTCTTTGTACATCTCTTTCATTAAGAGAAATCATGTATTACTGTATATTTGTGTTTATCGTTGCATCTTTGATACATTTCTGTGATATTATTGGATATCCACGATATCTCTGTGAATTTCGTTATTATAGCTCCACTCTCATTTTGTGCCGAAAATAATTCGTATCAGAATCCCCATTGGATTTTCCTTACTCTTGTCTTGATTGTGCTGAATTCGCATGTGGATTCTTCTTTACCTTTAGTGTTGCATCATCCTGTCTTGGCATACCCCTTGTCACCATGATCTTATTTATGTATACCTTTTTCTTCCAGCATACTGCAACACAATGGTTATGATTGCCGCAAAATTTACATGGAATAATTATTTTTACAAGTTCCATGACCCTAGCCTATTCGTCATTAAATGTAGGTGAAGGAGATTTATACCTTTTGACCATTTTACCTTTCTTTTATGACTCATTTTTCACGTCACTATTGGCTCGAGCTTCTTTCTTTCCTTTATGAGTTCAAATTCATTATGCTTTTAGTTTTGAATGTCGATCCCAATAATGGTCAACATCGTGTCTGAAATTCTGACAATGTGTACAAAAAACCACTAGATTGTTGTCATCGATAGACTCTTATGCGTATCCCAATCCTTCATGGAGTGGTATTTCTCGCACCTTGATAGGATTAGATCTACCTTGGCCATGCTTTCCAAGACCTTGTACTTTCATGTAGCCAAAATTGGATAGCATATTCATACCAATTCCTTTGGTATGATTTTCAAAAGTGGGAATATCCTAATCGTCTGACTCCAGTTATCGATTAGCTATAGGAGAAACTGGAGTATATTAATTACTTTCTGCTGGCGGGGAAAATATGCCCATAGCCTCTCCTATTGATTTCTCCTCAAATGGAGCAGCGAGAGTATATGAATCCTCCTCATACGATTTCCCACATAATGGATAAATTTCATCATCCTTGACAGGACTTAGACTCCTAACATAAGGACTTCTTCCAATTGGTCTTTCTTCTGTTTCTAACACCAATGTTCCCAGCCTTTCCCTGTCTTCTTCAAGGATTTGTACCAAACTTCTCAGCTCAGAATTGTCTCATTGAATCTGTTGATTGATATCCTCGAGTTCCTAGATTCTATCTCTCTTTAAGATTTTCCCCATGCTTATTCATAATTCCTGCAATATAGTTAACTTGCTCTGATACCACTTGATATGAAATCAGTGCTTAGTAATTTACACCTTGACTTCGATCTAACAATATATTTTCTAACAATGCATGTAAATTATATAAGTGGTAAAAAAACTTAAGGAATGAATAATTAAATATTCAAAGAGATAATTTCATCCAACAAAAAAAAGAAAAACATCAATAGAACAGAACACTAGAAGTTGATAACGGAGTTCGACACAATTTTCCTATGTCTCTAGGCCTTTGTCTTTAGTAGGGGATGCTTCTTTATTATTCCTCAATTCTCAAAAGTCTACTTTGAAACTACATTAATCATTTCTTTAACTAACTCAGTTGTACTCTTCTATGTCTCAGGAACCCGATGCAACAAACAACACTCAAAAAGGTGGAGTAGAACTCTCAGAATAAGCCTCACAATCTCAGCTACTCTTCTGGCTTCGCAACCTAACTCTTGCTTCAAGAGTCACTTGTGGCTTGTTTCAAAAATACATAATTCTTGGTTTATATAGTATTGGGTTTGGACATCATATCCTAACTTCCTCCCAATATTTTGCCTCAATATGGGCTCAAGTCCTCCAAAATTGGGCAAAAATCCAATAAAATCACCATAAAAACCATAAAAAAATCCAATTCTAAAGTGGAAAACCCACTTTTGGAAAACTTTAGGCCCGATCCCCCTATTATCCAATGCCTTGGTCGTATGTTCCCTTGTGGCCGAGTGTTGGGGATGAAAAGTTGGGACGCACCCTTTTCTCCTAGGCTCTTGGTCAAATGGAAGGCCATGTGGCCACGCGCTAATTGCTAAGGCCCAATACTTGGCCCCTGGTCCAGCGCCTTGGTCGGTGGGATAGCCCTGCCGACCAATATCTTATGCTACAAATCTCACACAACATCACTTCAAATAAAACCTTTTCCACTTTGATAATCAAGCACTACATACACCCTAGTGGCTAGCGCAAGGTGGTTAGGT
Source organism: Picea engelmannii (assembly GCA_009831015.1). NCBI lineage: Eukaryota > Viridiplantae > Streptophyta > Pinopsida > Pinales > Pinaceae > Picea > Picea engelmannii. Next base: position 30,445 of record ML783550.1, on the reverse strand, counting down.
CATTTCCATGTCCAGAGATCGAGGGTTCGAATCCACCGAAGGCTCAACAATTTTTTTACCATGCCCTTATTGGCTTGATCCAGCATGCCACATGGTGCCCTCTGATTGGGACACATGTCATGCTTTGACTGGATCGTACAGTCGAGTTAGTTGCACAGTCATCGATCCAGTCAACAACACATCAGCCACACATCACCTCGTTGTACTGCCACCTCAGCTGCTCATTTAGCTTCCATACTGCCATGTGTTGAGCTTCCACTAGTTCCACGTCATCATATGTATTTCCACGTAAGCTTCCATACAGTTCCACATGTCAAATTTTTACTGGTCCAACTCGACCCTGAAAATGCCAAATTCACCTGCCATGTGTCACATCTTGGCGCTGCCACATGTCATGTTGACATCAGCGTGACATAATGATGATGTAATCTTCCATGTCAGTTGTACGTCCTTTGACCAATTGAATTTGACTTTTTACATGTTTGACCTAAACTTCAGATCGTTATATCTTTCGCATACAAAGGCCATTTTTGAAACCAAATATACCGTCAGAATCAACACGATGAGAAATAAGCAATGGTGTTGGTTTCATCTGAATCCAGGAACTTTTAATTTTTGGCCTTTTTGGATCCATTTGGATTAGAATCACACTTGGGACTTACTTCACCGACCGCAAAGAAAGAACAATGTGAAGTGTTGATGGGTCTACAGGACCAATTTTACCTTTGAAGGTGTTTTTAAGCGACATAAAGAACGCCTAATTATGAAGGGATTTTCTCAACAAGAATTCATAGAATGCATTGAAACCTTTTCCTCTGTTACAAAGATAAACTCTATTTGATTGATTCTTTCCATCGCTGCTCGTTTTGGATGGAAAATCCATTAGATGGATGTGAAGAGTGCATTTATTCATGGAGACCTTTCTAAAGAAATTTTCATGAAATAGCCACAAATTTTTGCGACAGATTCCAACTTGGTTTTTTGACTCAAAAAGTCTCTTTGTGGTTTGAAGCAGGCTCCCCAAGCTTGGTATGATAATATCGACATTTCATTTCTTCGACTTGGTTCCAAACATTGTGAATATGAAACAAACTTGTATTTACTCTATACCAATGGAGATACTTTGATTCTTGTTGTATATGTAGATTATATTCTCATCACTGGTAATAATAATGATCTCATCTTTAGATTGAAGAAAAAACTTACTGACTCCTTTGACATGACTTATCTTGCTACTCTACATTGTTTTTTGGGTCTTCAAGTATTACCATTGTGTGATGAATTTTCATTTATCAGTCTAAATATGTGATGGATATTTTGACATGTTTTAAAATGGTTGATTGCAAGCCTTGTGCTACTCCTTTTCAATCTAGATTCAAGCTCACCAAAACTTGTCAAACACCCGCAATCGATGCTACTCTTTCTTAAAAATTGGTCAACAGTATTATTTATCTTTCTCATAGTCGATCTAGACTTTCCTTTGTTTTTATTGTGGTTTCTCAGTTTATGAAGGACCCTAAATAAATCCACTCAAAAGCATTCAAATGAATTGTCTGCTATCTCAAGGGTACCACTCATTTTGGTATCAATTATTTTTAAAGTTCATATTTTCTAGTCGGCTTCATCGACTCCGAATGGTTTCGAAATAATGATGATTGGAAGTCTTGTTGTAGATATCTGTTTCACTTTAGCACTGGAGCATTGGTGTGGTCATGCAAGAAACAAAATGTAGTCTATTTTCCGACTACAGAAGAAGAATATTGTGGCGTTGTTCAAGCACGTACTAAAGTAGTCTAGATCAACCAAATTTTGGGAGAAATTTTCCTCCCTGTTTAGACCTCAAATACAATATACTATAATAATAATAATTCCATACATGTTTCTAACAATACTATTTCCCACAGTAAGATGAAGCATGTTGAGCTCCATGCTCACTATTTGAGATAGTTGGTTCATGAGAACATTGTCTCTATTGAATATTGTAGAATAGATGATCAAGTTGTTGATATATTCATAAAACATTTAGTTGAAGCTAGATTTACCAAGATCCATATGATTCTTGGGCTTCAGGAAGCTGCAATTATGGAGGGTGTCATGATGACACAATTTCACCTATTGAATCTCCAGAGCCATGTGTTAATGGGGGGTTGTTGGAACATCAAGAAGTGTTGATTCATCACACATTTCTTGGATTTAGTCGGTTAGGTGGTCGACCTACATCTAGATACAGTTGGTTGGGAGATCGACTAGATCTCTACATTATTCAGTCAAGTAGTTGACATGCATGTCAGTCGAAAAATCAACCAGTAGTTGAAGATAGTTAGATGATGGATCGACCAACCCAGAAATCGACTACAAGTTGGAAGCATAGGTAGTTGAGTTAAGCATCCTATTTGAGCCAAATCTATAGAGAATATGTGACAGAGTCATCTCCAACAACCGACAATTACATGTGGACAAGATCTTCTTGATTCTGTGGAAGTTGGTTAGATATTTAGGATATAAATAGCATACCCCTTAGGTCATTATCATCAAGAAATTGAGTTGATATCATATGGACAAATAAAGATCCAATATGCACTATGATGTTCTGATCATAGTGTGCTTTGCTTAAGTGTTGTAACGGTGTCTTTACAAACCGCCTTTTGTCTTCAAAATTTCAATTCCCTCTTTGATTATATGTAGAAGTGTCTATCTGTTTTGTTACAGGTTCCACCACTTTCCCCAATAGTACCTATACCTCTTTGTGCAAGTATTTCTAAATGATATTCTCATCTATTATAAGAACTAAAGGGACCATAAGGATCATTCGTGATTAGTGTTGTCATGCTTAAGAGAAAACAAGATGTATGGAAAGTTGTTCAAATGTTATTTCTTTCAAAAATAGATTCATTGTCTTGGTCAAATTATTCCATGAAAAGGAATCTTACTAGACCGAAAAAAGGTGATGAGCATAATGGATTGGGTGGTGCTGAAAAATTCTCATGAGTTGTGAATCTTGAAGGGGATAGCTAGATATTATTGAAGGTTTGCAGAAGGGTTATGAAATATTGTGAAACCCGTATCTACCTTTAATGCAAGGGAATAAGGTATGAGTGGACCAATGAATGTGTCACTACATTCATCAAGATTAATATACTATTAAATAGTGTGACAATCCTACAAGTTCTTGATATGGATAAAGAATCCATAGTTTGTATGGATTCCTCAAAGAAAGGGTTGGGCACTATGTTAATTCAATATGGGGGAGTGATATCATATGCATATAAGAAGATAAAGCAACACGAGGAGCTTTATTCTACTCATAATTTAGATTTGGAATCTATGATGCTAGCTCTAAATATTTGGAGGCTATTTATTATTAGGTGAATCTTTTAGCTCAAAAAAGATCATGAAATATTGAAGTATCTCTTCACTCAAAGAGATTTGAATGCTAGGAGAAGGTGATGGAGTTAATTCAGGAGTGAATATGATTTTAGAATTTCATACATCAAGGGAAAGGATAATGTGGTGGAAAATTCCCTAAGTAGAATACCATAGATCATCTCCATGGTTCCCTTAAAGGTCAATTTGAGGGAGGGAGTGTTGGGACAACTTATTGTAAATAGTTGGTATTTGAAAGTTACTTCAACCCTCCATAATGGAGGCAATTAGTCAACCAAATTTAAAAGAATGTGTCCTTGAAGCAGATGGATTGTTGAGATTTCAAGAAAGGATGTGTATCCTCGAGGAAGGAGATAATTGAAGAGATATCCTTGATGAATCCCATAGAGTAATTTACTATGTGCATCCTGGTGTGAAGAAGATGTATGTGGACATGAAGAATATTTTCTTCTAGGAAATAATGAAACACGATGTAGTCCAATTTGTCCTAAGTGTTTTGAGTTTCTACAGGTGAAGGTTGTTCATCACCACCTAACATGACTCCTACAACCACATGGCATTCCTATGTCCAAATGGGAAGCCATTTATATGGATTTTGTTGTGCGTTTTCCACTCATGTTAGAAAGTTTCAATTCCATTTTAGTTATAGTTGATAAGATGACCAAAATAGCACATTCCATTCCATTCATAGACACTTATGATGTCACTAATGTGGTGCGCATGTTTAAAAGTGAATGTATTCATCTACATGGGTTACCCAAAAATATAATTTTGGATAGAGACTCTTGGTTTACATCCAAGTTTTGGACATGTTTTTAGTCAATGTTAGGGACTTAGTTTAAATTGAGAATATTGTATCATCCTGGAATGGATGGGAAGATGGAAAGAGTAAATCGATATATGGAATATATGCTTAGGATGTATGATATGGATGACCAAACCCATTGTGAGAAGTACCTACCTTTGATGAAGTTTTCTTACAATAATAGTTACCATATCTCAAGCAGGATGCCTCCTTATTATGCTCTATAAGGAAGGCCATGTCGGATGCCATTGAGTTGGGAAAGGTTAGAGGATTGAGTTATCCTAGGGACATAATTGATTCAAGAGATGGAGGAGTATGTGATTTATATTAGATAGTGGTTAAAAGAAGAACATGATAGGAAGAAGATTTATGCCAATGCACATAGGATTGACCAAAGTTATGAGGTAGGATATTAATTTTTTATGTGTATCATGCCTAATAAGAGTACCATTCGGTTTGGAAAAGGGAAACATTTGTCACCACAATTTATAATGTTGTTTGAAATTCAAGAAAGAATTGGACAAGTTTCCTATCATCTTGTACTGTCATCCCACTTGTATAAAAATCATGATATTTTTCATGTATCTATATTACAACATTAAGTTTCTCACTAATGTCACAAACTAAACAGGAAGGAACTGTAGGTCCCCAGATGTGGGAACCATTATGCATATTGGACTGTAGGTTCCAACGGCTCTGAAAACACTTGGTGGACCAACTTAAGGTCTAATGGGACAAGTATATCCCAGGATCTAGTACCCGGGAGGACGCAGAGGCCATATGTCAATATCATCCCACACTTTGTTTTATGATAAATTCGAGACAAAGTTTCCCGGAGGGTGGGTGCAACTAAATTACATTATGGCCTAATTTTATTTTCATTGCTTATTGTTTGTGGAAGACTACTAAACATTGGACTTTAGTATATAGATATGTGGACAGATGTATATGTGAATACTGTAAATAATTATTGTTATGTTAATAATGATGGATGCTATGCGATTTATTTCTAACAGGCTAGTTTTAATTGAAGGATTTTAGTATGTGGATATTGGGTTTAATGATATGTTTTAAATGCAATTAGTACCATGTGTAGGGTGAACTAGTTGATTTACATGTTTCATCGATGAATAACATGGATATATATGTCAATAATTTATGGTTATGCATGATCTTGTGTTGTAAACTAATCTACAGGTTGAATGGGCTATTTGATAGCCATAGAAATATGATATTAACTGGTCAATGTCATGGACATTGAATGAGAAATGTTATGATAGGAAAAATGATTATGTTATTTTATATTAGTATAAACACATTTCTAGGATACTTGGGAAAGTGTAGGTTTTTCAGGTGGCATGACTGCCAAAACAAGATATTCAATAACAAAGCTCCCAAAACATAGTACCATAGTACGGTCCATGATAGGGTGTTGACCATATTTCTAGTAGGAGGGGTGGAGGTATTGTTTATTGTTTATCATGTAAAACCTAGAGTCATGGAAGAGTCCTGTTAAGTCATGCTCCCATAGATGTGTGATGGTGACTACCAATTTCTAGCCAAGGAATCTTGGTTAAGGTAGTTGACACTTCCACTTATAGGTTCTATCTAGGGTCAGGTCAATATAGTTGGTACTCCAGTATCTTCCAACAGAGGAAGGATACACTATGGAAGATGGAGGTATTTTAGGGAGGAAATATATTTCGAAGTAGTTGAGAGTGTTTTTGGTTTTAATCACATAACCTTACTTCTTGACTTATTCCCTTTTATTTTATTAAATGCTTAACTCATATGATAATCTAGGTGAATGTTTCATTCATTTTAAATTGTTATGGCTTGTGAATTTTTTCTATTATGTTAGTGTAAATGATTGATTAATTCATTATGGGGTTTATTTCACTATCGAATTTGTTGTGAGCATACAAGAATTATGAATTAGATGTGATAGTTGTTGTCACTAGTACATGAACAAGCTATGTATGCACCAACTAAGCATATATACCTTGCACATGTACACTAGTATTATTATTATGTATTAAAATAAAGATTATGTTTATTTTTCATTAATGTATAATGTCTTACTACAACTAATTTAATTATATTTAATGTTCTTATTAAATAATTAATTTAGTTAGATTAATTTTATTATTAATTTTATTTATTTATTTATATTAATTTTATTTATTATTTTTCCAATTTATTCAATATTGGAAAGCTACGTGTTGATCTGGTTTAATTAAGTATAATGTGAGTTGAATGATGTTTATGAATTTTGGATAACATTTCAGATACAATGTCAGGGAGGGATGGTTGTGATGAAGTTAAGCTTCCAAAAAAGGAAGGAAGTGGAAGAAGGCAATATGGGGGGATTTTGGAGAGGATTAGGGTTACAAGTGTGCAAATAAATATTGTAGTTTTGGGTGGAAGGACAAACCATTGAATCAAGAAGATTGTGTGAGAACTAGACTCGTATTTTTTACTTAGATTGTGATTTTTCCTAGATTACTAGACATACTGGCCGGTTATTATTTTGGGACTTTGGGAATGGAGGAATAAGAAATCCCCCAACATTTTCTAGAGATAGGGAATTGGCGAGGTTGTTCCTAGCTCGTTGGGATGATAAACATACAATTTTGGATTGTTTCGGAAAAAAAACAAGGTGAGAAGAAAACTTAGGGAGCAACTATAAATTTCATCAAAGAATGAAATAAAGTAGAGTTTAAAGTATTTTTATTATTTTTATAATAAGTTATTGTCAATTTTTTAATTTATGAGGTTATAAATGGGAAGTTTTAATGCTCGAAATTGATATTTGCTATAATCCTGGGATGAAATACAAATTTAAATTAGACAAATTTTTCACAATTGAACAAAAGAGAAAATATTTAATCTCATAGAGACTTGAAACAAATTTGAATAAGGGAAAACATAATATATA
>ML783549.1:1516945-1536393 GCA_009831015.1 Picea engelmannii | reverse complement strand
CTTGTGACATCAAGGCGATCAGGTTGTATCTTCTACTTTCAATTAATATGATACAGTGGCATGTCCCTTTCCCATAAAGTCATTCTTACTTTATTGTGTAATTCCTTGATCATATGCATAAGTTGACATTGAATATATTTTTTTATCTTCACTTTGGTTGGTTTGTGTTGTCTTGGACTTGACTTCACGAGAGCACCGGAGCGAAGTGGGAGCAACAGAGACCTAAGGAAGTGATACAAAGGTATGTCACTTGATCCTCCTTACTAGCATATTCAATGATTGCAACTTAGGGAAAGATTTGTGTCCTATCCTGTTTTGTTCTAGATCCAGGTGGATCTAGGGAGATTTGTTAGTATCCGCACCTACCGATTAGTCCGATAACAAAATTGGCGACTCCACTGGGGATGCAAGCCATTTTTTTAGTGGTTTTTGGTGTTTTTCCTTGGCCATTTGCTCTTGCCTTAATTTTTTTCATTTCTATCAATCTCTGAGTCTTCAAGAGACCCTGAGAAATTCTCTGGGTCCAGAATTCCCTTAAAATTTTTTGTCTTTTTTTCAAATTTTGCCTAGTTTCAGACCTTCTCGCACTAAACCCTTCTTTTGCCTGCGAGAACTACTAGAGTTTGCACCCTACTATGTAGTCCAGTGAGAACCTCTCGCACTCTGCTTGTGGCTAGCCTGTGAGAATGATCCATTCTCGCATTGTACACTACTGCTTTCCTGTGAACCCATTTTGCAAAATTTTGAGATTAAGGTCTTTTGTATGCCCAGATAACCAGATTTATATGTGTGTCTAAAGAGAACTTCTTGGGCCACTGATTGATTGTTTCTTGACTTCAGATTTTGTGAATGATTAGTCTTCGGAAATCGAAATCACTTCTTGTTCATTTTTCTCAACTGTCATCTCTTGACCTTTTCTTAGCAAGGATATAATCTCTGATCCTAGAATCTGAGTGCTTGTTTGGTTGGGAGCCAGTGATCGGTTTAAAAGTTGGGATTTATTGTCTTTCTCAAATGCCCATTGCTTGGAAAATTGTTGCCCTCATGCATTTGAAAAGACTAGACTTGTTTGCTTGTCATTTTTGTCTTCATTAAAAGATTGGTTTGGGTTTTGTATGTTTCTTTTCATTAGTTATTAGTTTTCCGTAGTTCCACCACCGTTGTGAGGTTCTTTTAGAAAAGTGAAAAACATTTTTCTTTTTAAAAGAATTTTTATTTTGAAAATATTGGAAATCAATTGTTGAAATAGAACAAATAGAGAATTGGCATTGTTCGTGATTTGTTGATATTGCATTTCAAAGAAGATTGTATATTGTAGTTCTAGATTGTTCCAGAAAACTTCTCTTTCCCTCCTCTAAATAGGATTCATTGAATGAGAATTGATATCTTTCATTCCTATCTATGCATTGTTGGGTCAAAGTCTCACACAACATTGGTTTCATTTCCATCTCCTTTAAGTAACAACAACCTTTAATAATATTGCGTAACTTTTTAAAATTTAACTAGTAACTCTTTTCTAGGACTCTATTACACCAACATTAGCTAGGCTAGAGCTTTGGAATAGGCAGGGAGATACACTCTCCAAAGAAAAAAACACACAATAACATCTTGTTTTAAGGAGTGTCAAATTCCATTTGCAACATTTTGTCCTGGGAAGCCCTTCTCACACAAGGGTCAAACCCGAGGTCACATTGGTATTGACAGAGTTACTCACCTGGATTTGTTGATATCAGTGTAGAGATTGCACGTATTATGGGGGTCACTTGAAGGTATACCCACAATGATGAATGGAAACCTCTCAAGTTGATTTCGGGCTAGATACCTTGCCCTTGCATGTGGATCGAACTGTCGACTGTCCCCCTAGGATTTATTGTTGTTGGTGGTAACCTTAGTGTCCTATCTTCTTAGGGTCTTACACAAGGTGACTGTGAAGGGGCAAGTCTTCACGGTACATAGAATCGACGTTGGCCAAACTCACTCGGGCTCCTTGGAGAGTATACCCACGATTATGTGTGTGAGCTTTCACCATGGCGTAAGTCCGTTAAGTAGGTCATCAATGTAACTTTTCCACCCTAGCCCAACCCCTTCTCATCGTGTTGTTGCGACGTTGGATTTCATCACCAACAAGTGACTTCAGAATTATAAGGTCTTGTTTGCTTGGTGTTGTTTCCTAGATTTTGTTTACTAGCGCATGCTATTTGTTTACCCAAGTTGACCATAGAATTTTCTTTGTAAGTTTTTAACTCATTCACAATTGACCCTCCACGTCATTCACATAGAATGCAGGGCTTACCCCCAAAAAATATGGAAGGTTATCAACCCTTGCCTACCAGCTTGCTAGAAGGCTCTCCTCAACAGAGTGAAGTCCAAGACGTCACCACTCCTCAAGTGGAAAGACCTGACTCTCTAGAACGGTTCTTAATTACCAATTCTTGAGAAGACTTTCGACTTCATCCCGACTCTGAGAGACGTATTATGCGAGTGAATTCTTCCGAAGACTTAGTTGTTTTGTCTTCTGGATCGCCGACTAGACCTTTTCCAAGGCCTGAGGGCCAAGATCCTTTTTGGACTACTGGCGTTTTTAGACAGGATCTCTTTGGTTTAGGAGAGGGCGTTGATATCACCTTCTCACCTGTGTTCCCCAAAACCTCTGACCCAGATGCAATACCTTTTACTACTTATTATTATTTTCCTAGTACAGAAGCTCTGCGAGTTGACCACATCTTGACTTTCCCTTTACAAATGGTCCATTACACAGATACTATGAGTCTTCGCACTGGGATCACCGCGGTTAGCCAAGACCATATTGGCACACCAATTTTTCCCAGAGTCACCCCAACACTTCCACCCGGGTACCGTGCATTGAATGCCTCTGTTCTCATTCCTACGCAAATCACATCCAGAACTCTTGGTGGTCCCACTTCTTCTGTGCACTCTCCTCCCAGTTTCATTCTGACACTTCCTTCGCCCTCTTTCAAAGGACCTTCTCCATCCTCTATCAATGGCGCTGATCCTAGTGGCACCATTCCATCGTTCACACCAAATTACCAGATTTTTGTTGGTGGACAATTTCACCAAGGAGGTTTGACTCAACCCCCCCTTGCAGGGAAAATCCCAATTGGAACCCAAATCCCAATTGGAACACAAACCCCAATTGGAGGAAAACCCCCACTGACCCCACCGATCCCACCCTATGGAAAAAACATACCTCCATCCTTGGCCCAGTATTGGAATCATCTGATACAACATAATCCTCAATCGACTAGGGGGAACAACCTCCAACTACATCTGTTATACCTCCCGGTATAGGCCAACCATATCCAGGTACGTCTAATCCTATTTGGGGCTTGAACACTCAACCCTATGCCCCCATTCAAGGGTACAACCCTATGAGTTACTTGCCTCCACAACAACCACCGAATCTTCCTGGATCTTCGCATTATATGCAGACTTCTTATGGTCCCAATGGTTTTCCAATGGGACTCCCTCCCCAAAGCCACCAGTACCCACATGTGAATAGACAATTACCTTTCTTAGCCACCCTGGACCTCCTAGATCTGTCGAGGATTTTAAATGATCTGATCTGTCACTCTCCCCAATGGCCCGCTATATTAGCCAAGCTACCATCTGACATTCCTAAATTTGATGGAAAAGAGAGAGAGGACCTGAACAATCACGTCATGAATTTTCACCTTTGGTGCTCATCAAATTCCTTGATGGATGACTCTATTCGTTTACGCCTTTTTCAACAAACTCTCACAGGTTCTACCATGAAGTGGTATATATAATTACCACAAGGTTTCTTCGCCAACTTCAACACCCTCACTATGGCTTTCCTCACCCACTACCAGTTATCGATCCGCTACGAAACGAGGACCGAGATTTTGAGTTCTTTCAAACAAAACAAATCCACTCATATCTCCGATCACATTCATGAGTGGCGATGAAGATGATGTCTCATCAAACTTGAACTTCCCGATCAGTTGCTAGTAGAGTGGTTCACAAAATCCTTTGTGAACGACATCAGTCATGACATCTCCATGGGTGGATTTGTCATGGAAGAACAGGCCATTAGTCATGCTCAATACCTTGACCTCGTTTACTCACAAACGGATACTCTTTATGACTTACTCCATGATGCACCTCGTCCTTCCACTTCTGCCACTTCAACTACTCTTGTCGCTTCTCATGTAGCCAACAGTGTGATTGGCACTTTCCATGACCAACCACATTCTGCCTCTAGCAACAACCCCAAACCCATTTCTTCTAATGTTCAAAATTCTTCGTCTCCTACCCCTCCCACTGACAAGACTTCTAAGGTAAATGTTGTTCAATCTACCCCCGCCAGTAAAAAAAAATCTAGAAAAGGAAAGGGTAAGAATAAGGAGGACAAAAACACTTTGCAAGCAGAGAGAACCAAAACACCACCTGTTGACAATAGGGATAAGCGCAAACCTCGATACCCTTGTCTTATATATGGTGATGATCACTACACTAAGGATTATCCATGACGTCCCGAGGTTACTAAGTTCCTTCAAGGGACCCCGAAACCACCCAGTCTGGCCATTTTGTCACAACCCTTCCCTTCTCAACAACAGGCCCAATTGGTCATTCACGACCAACCATCCCCCTCCAATACATCTTATGTCTTAATGTGTATAGGTGATTCAAAGCAAAGTGACATCACACTTACCACTCGAACCAAAGATTATTCTTCCTCTAAAGAGAAGGTTGATATTATACCTCCTTCATTGGTCCAACCATCTCACATGACTCCACCTACCAACGGTCCTCTTCATCTTGAACGATCGAGCCTCGACACAGTCCTTCTCCCTCCTCCAAAGGGCGTTGTTCGGAAATCGGCTTTCAATCCTCATGCCCATGCTGCCCAGAACTACAACATCATTGAAGATCTATCCAAAGCACCATCCATGATGTCAACCCTCAAAGTCCTTCAAAGTTTTCCCATACAACGGAAGGAACTGTTGAAAGCTATTGGTGGAATTGACCCGACAGATACGAATTTAATATTTTTTTACTTGGAATATCACATTCCAGGGTTACCCCCTCAACTCGCATTCCAAATACAAGTGATTGTCTCCGACAAAAACTTTTGTAGAACTGTTATTGATGAGGGTGCCTCGACGTGTGTCATGTCTATTACCTACTGGAAAGCCATCGAATCTCCCTCTTTGACTGAATCCCATAACACACTTAAAGCCTTCAATGGCTCCGGTTTTAATCCTTATGGTATCCTTCCTTCATTTCCAATCACATTAGAAGGAAAAACAGTCCAAGTTGAAGTGGAAGTCTTTGACGCTCCTCGTGATTACAACCTTCTTCTTGGTCGTAGCTGGATTGATTCCATGCACGCAGTTGTGTCGACTTTTTTTTTTTTTGTTTTACATTTCCCACATCAAGGAAATGTAATTACTGTCGACCAATTAGCCTTATTTAACTCGGATACATGTACTAGGAACATACCATTCATCGCCAACCCCCCCCCAGATAAGAGAACGTCGGTGTAGGTTTTCTTAAAGACTCTTCGTTAATGGGTACCTTCCCCATTCCACCACCCAATGTTCCACACTCGTATGTCACTTTGATCAACATGATCTCCACCTCGATTCATGGAACCCATGCATATCGCGACCCATGGATGGTACCCAACCCCGACGATCATCTTCGTTACGAAAACGAAATGCCTTTGAGTCTGGTTGAATCCACCTATCAGGCCATTCAATCGACAACCCATTCTACCCCCTCTCTTGGTGATTTATCTTCAGATCCTTTCCGTGTCATTTTTCTCATGGATGAGATGATTATGTCTATCATAGAAGACACCCCCTGGGACGATGGACATCACTGTTCCATCCTCTTCCTGGAACAACACACCATCGAGAGTTACAAATGAACCTTGACCCCGTCGACCATTGTCGTCATTTCCACCATTCTTGAGTCCACACACGATGTGTTTTCCAAAGGGAACTTAAGCAATATCTCACCCACTATTCCCCTCGACATATCCACAAAACCTACAACTGTAAAAAATGTGCATATCGGAGCTTCGTGTTCCACTGACTAAATCGTCACCTACAAGTCACTTTTCAAAGAATGTCTTGACGCCTTCGCCTGGAGATATGAAGAAATGTCGGGCATTGACCCCAACATTGTGATACATGAGATTAAGACATACCCAAACGCTAAACCCATCCGGCAACACCTTGGTCCAGTTCACCCACATAAATCGGCCACTATCAAACTTGAAGTCGAGAAACTTCTCAAAGATGACTTTATTTACCCGGTGGTTCTCACTGACTGGGTTTCCAATCTTGTCTCGATCGACAAGAAACAGGGCACAATCCGCGTGTACGTTGATTATAGGAATATTAACAAAGCTTGTCCTAAAGACAACTTTCCTACCCCCTTCGTCAACTAGATTGTCGATGATTATGATGGAAGAGAAATCTTCTCTCTGATGGATGGTTTCTCCAGATATAATCAAATCAATATTGTTCCCGAGGATCAACACAAAACCGCTTTTATTTGTCCTTGGGGCACTTTCTCCTATCGGAAACTTCCTTTCGGTCTAAAGAATGCTGGCAAAACTTTTCAGCGTGCTATGTCTTAAGCCTTCCATGATATCAAGCACATCATGCAGCCATATCTTGATGAATTACCTACTCATTCCATGCATCGGGTCGATCATCCAATCCACCTCTGAGCCATTTTCCTCCGATGTCGATTTTACCATATACGCTTGAATCCTCACAAATGTGTTTTCTGCGTTGAATCCGACCGACTTCTAGGTTTTATCGTTTCACGTCAAGGGCTCAGGGTAGATCCTTTGAAGGTCGAGGTGATTCTTAATTTCCCTTCTCCTTCTACACTTCTCCAGTTACAAATTTTTCAAGGGAAAGCAAACTTTCTTCGTCGTTTCATCCAGAACTATGCCGAGATAACTCTTGGATTTACATGACTACTCAAAAAGGGGTCCGAATTTGTATGGGATACCATCACAAAGAAATATTTCAAAGCTTTGAAACTGTCCTTGACATGTGCTCCACTTCTCTTCCCCCACAATTACAGTCGCGATTACTTCCTCTACCTCGCAGCCTTAGATTACACCATCGCTATGATCCTTGTCCAGAAGGATGATTCTCATGATGAACATGTTATCTATTACTTGAGTCAAAGTCTAATGCCTACCAAAACCAAGTATTTACATGTTGAAAAAATGGCCTTGGCAGCCATCCAAGCAGTTCAACTTTTTCGACACTATATCCTCTCTCGCAAGACTATGGTAATTTCTAACTGCAACCCTATGCAACACATTCTCACACGTCAACTGCTAGGGGGGAAATAATCCAAATGGATCATGATACTCCAGGAGTTTGATTTGGAATTTGAACGAGCTAAGTCCAAGAAGTCCATAGTGTTTTCCGAGTTGATATGCGACTTTCCCTGCTCTGAAACGGAAAATGTAGCAGAAGATTCATTACCCGATGAATCCCTTTTCCTAATTAGTTCCGATGATCTTTGGTACAGATATATCACCATATATCTCCAAACCCAGAATTTTCGGCCCAAATTGTCCAGTACTGAATGACGTCGAATACGCTACCAAAACCATCAGTATATTATCCTCGGTGATACTCTTTATCATCATGGGATTGACTAAGTTTTTCGATGCTGCCTCACATTTGACGAAGTTGAGAAAGCCTTAAATGACTATCATTCTGGAGCCTATGGTGGCCATATGTCTGGGTATGTTACTACCCAGAAGATCTTACGAGAAGGGTATTTTTGGCCTTCTTTATTTAACGATTGTATAATTGTCATCCAAAAATGCCACGCTTTCCATACCTACAACCATAAAATACGGTCACATCCTGCTCCTCTTCACCCTGTCGTCTTCGTTGGTCCCTTTGTGAAATGGGGTATCGATTTCATGACATGTCACCCCCACTCGGCTGGGGGGCATGGATACATTATTGTAGCTGTAGATTATTTTACAAAATGGTTCGAGGCGATGCCGACATTTGACAATACTGGAAAGACCGCAACATTATTCATATGCAATCACATCATAGCTCATTTTGGTGTTCCTCAGGCTATCATCACCGATCATGGTAGTCACTTTAGAAACTTCATGATGTATGAGCTCATTGAAAAGTTGGGTCTTTGCCACAAAAACTCAAAACCCTATTACCCACAAGCCAATGGCCAAGTCGAAGCAATTAACAAAGTTCTCATAACCATGCTTCACCGAATGATAGGGATTCACAAAACGAGTTGGCACACAATGTTTTTTTCAGCATTGTGGGCTTACCAGACGTCTGTTAAGTCTACTATCGGGTTTAAACCATTATGGTTAGTCTATGGTCTAGAATCCATCCTCCCAATTGAATGTGAGATACCCTCCTTGAAACTAGCCGTCGAACTCCTCCCAAACACTTCTACCGAGGAAGAATGTCTGTTGTATCTCATGTGATTAGATGAAACTCGACGTGATACTATGCTAGTCATAAAAACCCATAAGAAACGTGTCAAGGCCCAATACGACAAACATGTCAAGCCTCGCGTTTTCTCCGAAGGAGATCTGATTCTCGTTTATGAACAAGATCGGGATATGCTAGGAGTTGGAAAATTCGAAGCCATGTGGCGATGTCCTTATATCATTAGACGAGTTTTGGAGAAAGGAGCTTATGAGTTAGTAGATTATGATGATATCCCTTTGAGTGAAACCAAAAATGGGTTGTACTTAAAGAAGGACTATGCCTAAGATCACTTGCGCATGATTACTTGTATTTTATTGTATCATACTTCTTGTGTGTTACTATAGTATGTTTTTTTCATTATCTGGTCTCTTCCCTTATGTTACGTTGTGTTTGGTTTCCATATGTCGGAGTCTTCGCTACCCCACATTGACTTCACTGATGGCTCTATTCATAGTACTCAGAACCTTGCTTTTGCTACTTGGGCAATTTACACCCCTACAAATGAACTTATCACTCTACGAGGTGTGTGTCTCGTTCGTACGACCAACAATATTGCAGAGTATAGTGCCATTATCGAATTTTTGATTGATGCTATCTCCCTTGGTATCCGTCACTTGGTTGTACGAATCGATTCGCAGCTAGTAGTACTACAGTTAAGTAATGTCTATGCTATTCGAAGTCCTACTTTATTATAGGTATATTTACGAATTTGCCTCTTGGAACGTTATTTTGATTATATTGGGTATCAACATATTCCTAGATGTCTAAATACATTAACTGATGCATTGGCTAACTATGTATTAGATAGACATTTGGGCCATTTATAAACCAATCACATCACATGTATCACACAACACAAGATAAGCTGGTAGAAGCCATATATATGTATATAATGATCAAAAGTTTTTTACAAAAAGTTCTGTCCAAGGAACAAAATTTCAAAATCTGAAGCTTGTAGCTTCTACAAAGTAACATCATGGGTGACGCTCGTGATAACACATGACTTCCTGGGAAACCCTACGAAGTAGTCGACCAATAGAATCTGACACACCCACAGTATGGCGCTGATAACGCCGAGGGACTTCTCTAATAGTCATGTCTGGAATGTCAACAGTCAACCCCTCCAAGATTTTCTCCACTGCCTGATAGTCTTCAGCACCCCATCGTGGCACTAGAGCCACCTCTCCTCGTTGTTGAATAGGAGATGTACCTAGAGGTCGGTATGGCCCCACATATGTGTCATTCAAAAGAGATTTTTGATCAATTCTTAGGCAAACATAAAAACATTTGCATATGATAAAACTCACAAAAACATTTAAAAAGTGAAAAAATGTGTACTTATTACCTAGATCTCCCCACTGAGCATCCTCAGGTAGGGCCAAATCCGGATCCCCTCAGAAATCCAACCTGGCATAGGCATAATCGTCGACCATCAACATCTGTGACCGCAACCAGTCAAAGAATGAATCGTTATATTTCATGATTGGCCTAGCTACATGTTGAGCCATGAGGTTGCACCACCTCAACATACTTGGATCCTCTGGAGCCGGTAAACCTCACTCAACCTGCAACCTCAGCAAGGGAACCCTCTCAAGAAAGAAGGACACCAAAAGTGATTCGTACTCGAATTGCTTCAGGTCTCTTTTCCTGCATTTTGTTAGCTACCTCTTTATGCTACGAAGGACTGCGTCTGACCAATTAAAGACCTGAGGCTCAATACACTCTATGGTGTACTGAAAAATAGATATAGAGAGCCATGTGTGGAGTAGCAGTCCTAGCCATAGAAATAATGGTGAACATGATAGTGAGAAGGGTCAAATCCTGGATCCCCCAAATGGCCACCTTTCCTTTGCTTCTTTCTGCCTCTGGAACACAATACTGACGACAATACTCACTCATAGGCAGCCCACCACCTCGACTACCGGTCAAGCTAGTGTGGTACCCACACTATGACAGTCTTGTTAGGAAGTAAACGTCCTTGATATCCAAGGACAATGTGTGGACCCACACGTGGAATACTTGTTGGTCCACATCCCACATATGAATGAGGTACTCCAACAGCCTGACTTGGGCCCTCATACCCGGGATCCGAAATAATTTCAGGAGACCATAGTCTCGGAGAGAAGGAATGGTACCCGAGTCATTCTTGGCAATAGCATCATCTTCTTCATCCTCTCTTTCGCGCCACTACAGAACCATCGTGATGGTCAAATGCCTGCACAAGAACCATAAGAAGAAGGTCAACAACTCTTTTCAAGCCTTGGCATATTTTTCATTGAAGAAAAATCAAAGTAAATTTTCATTTTGTGGCCTTTGCAGGTGCCCCTTTAGCACAATGAGAGGTTCTCGCAGGTACCTTTGGGGCCACCTGTGAGAATCATGCATTCTCACAGGTCTCGTATGGCTAGCCTACAAGAACTCTTGGGCACAAGTTTTGGCCCTAAAACAAACTCAAAAACTTGAAATTTGCGAATGAAAACAAAAAATTGAACCATGAAAAGGTAGAAGATAGGGAGCTTACCTCACTGACGGAGACGGCTCACCAAACGGTTGCTCGTACCTTCTGCAATCGAGCACTGAAATTCAAGGGCAAAAGATGGATTTTGGGCTAAAATCTTGGCAAAGTCACAATGACTATGGTAAAATAACTTTTACCCACTTATATTTACTTTTTACCTTTTTTGTTGATTTTTATAATTGTTTTATTCATCAAACCTAATTCCTAATATCCCTATGAGTGCGACTTTTTGTAGATATGACGACTCCGAAGTCCACACGAAGGAGTATGGATATTTTCTCTTTTTCATCAAATGTTAATTATTTTTTATGGTTTTTAGACAAAACCTCAAGCTTGGTCTTTGTTCGTTCTTGCACTCGAAATTATATGAGAACATAATCGAGCACACTTTTATCACTTTTTCGGGCTCATAAAGGTTATACGAAAAAGGAACCCCCTGGAGTTCTCTTTAAGATCTTTTCAGACTCTCTAAACATGAAAAGATTGCCGAGCGATCTTGTTATTTTCATGCTCGTTAAAGTATTTGAAGAAATCATCTGTTGGGCGATAATTTATCTCTTTTTCAGTCTCATCGGACTACTTTACAAAAAAGGAACTGAGAGAGTTCTCTTTTGAGTGTTTTTCTAGACTCTATAATCATGAAAAACCTTCAAGTTTTCTATTTTTGGACTCGTTAAACAAACATCGAAAGACCCGTAATGGGACCGAACCACTCCTTCCTAGGGTTCATTAAACATACTCTAAGGGACTCATCTGAAGGATGAGCTTACATCAACAAGCATATGTTATCCTCCTCAAGCTTGTGTAAAACTAAAGAGGTACTTTCTAGAAATGGCGGGGGAAAATTTGGGAAAGGGATGTGTTTTCGTATTCATATTATTGGCAGTAAGTGTCGCTCTTGAACATGACACCTCCTATTCATTATTTGAATCCGATTTAGGAAATTCGTTTGTATCTCATTCGACTTGCCACAAGGTCATATCCTGAGTCATCTCTAAGTCAGTGCTTCCAAATCGTTTGTCGTGTCATTCATACGTTCAAGAGAAGTTCATATGAAACCTCTATTAAGTCGGCCATCTACAGTTGTCCATTCTTATTGAGTCGACCTTCCCTGTGTCCATGTCCATCTATATTCATACTCTATTTCACCTTCAAACTCTATTACTTATTTTGTGTCATTGATGGGGGATACATCAAGGCCCTCCTATGATGAGTCTTATTCCATCGACTTCAACTCATTATCCAAAGATAAGATTTAGAAATTATTTGGTACCTTGGAACTTGCATGCCTTAATGGTAGGTTCTCTTGCTTTCGACAATGAGTTTTCATCATTGACTCCTGATCGGGAGATTCCATTGAATGTTCGACCTCATCTCGTTTATTCACATTCATTGGATTGTACTAGTGTACCTTGGGAGTCATTGACAATAATGGTGATTTCCCTCGCACTTGTTAATGGTTGCATCATTGACTGGTAATCAAGTGGTTTCTACCATGTTCGACTTCCACACATGTAATCACATGGTTAGATTCGTACTTTAAGGTGATGGGATTGAAGACCCTGGGTTTCATATTTTTGACCCAACCTGCGATGGAGTATGTATGATTTTCATCGGCACATAGATCCACTTTGTATGTCTCATGGCTATGTCATTTTAATTTGAATCTTCTTGCATAGATCCACAATGTATTCTTAGTGGCTATGTGATATTTTGATGGCATGGATCCACGGTGTATGATTGGTGGCCATGACCCACGTTCATGATGTCATCCATTTGTGATCTGAGTATGGGGATGCCTACCTTAGAACTGGTATTATATTCTACATATGCTTGGTTGTTTGCAGGTTTCCGATTAGGTGCACTCTTGGTTTCCGACACACACACACAGTTTACAAAGTATTTCGGATGTCACTGATTCCGACCTCATACTTTGGGGGCCATTCTATTACACATGATTTTGGTCACCTTGGTGATGTATTAACAATGGTGTAGTGAAGCTCGCAACAAGGACTTTTTGCCTGAGAAAAATGGATCTTGTCTTCTTCCAAAAACATATTTTCAAAGTGAGTTCGCAGGTTGCATATGACCTAGGGTGAGAGAATGCATCATTCTCATAGGCCACCTTTATTAAGGGTGTGAACTTCTCGCAGTTTACTCCATACACAGGGTGCAAACCTGTTTTCAAGCTTGGAAAAGAGAAGAGGTCTCAAGGATTCTAGAAGGGAATCTTCTAGAAACTGAGTTGGCATTCGTATGGTTGTCATTTTAATGACTTCTCAGATTTGATGGGATCATCCTCATCCATGTAACCATCTCTCCTTCTCCTATATATTGAAAGGTTTCTCATGGAAAAGGTTAAGCAAGATTAATTGAAGAATTGGTGAAGGAATTGTGTGAAAAACCCTGCTTAGACAAAAGCTTGGAGACTCTAGTTGGTCTATCAAGAGGAATTGAATCTTCTTCATGCAAGTATAGAGAAAGTGTGCGTGTTGGAACCAAGGGTCACTGAAAGGAAGCTTGCGACATCAAGGCGATTAGGTTGTATCTTCTACTTTCAATTAATATGATACAGTGGCATGTCCCTTTCCCATAAAGTCATTCTTACTTTATTGTGTAATTCCTTTATCATATGCATAAGTTGACATTGAATATATTTTGCTATCTTCACTTTGGTTGGTTTGTGTTGTCTTGGACTTGACTTCATGAGAGAACCAGAGTGAAGCGGGAGCAACAGAGACCTAAGGAAGTGATACAAAGGTATGTCACTTGTTCCTCCTTACTAGCATATTTAATGATTGCAACTTAGGGAAAGAGTCGTGTCCTATCCTATTTTGTTCTAGATCCAGGTGGATCTAGGGATATCTGTTAGTGTCTGCACCTACCGATTAGTCCGATAACAATTCGTAAGGGCATATTTTCAAGTGTTATTTTAAAATAACAATTTGGCTTTCTTTTCAATAGGAAAATGCATGATGTTGTTGAGGAGCACGGGAAGGGATGCATACAATCAAGATTCATAAAATTAAAATAGTTGTGATGAAAATATATCTGGAAAACCCTGATGATAAAGTGATTTGGTTATAGCTCGAGGTGTCGATGCTCTAATGATCCAAGTGGATATTGATGGCCACCTACATGTTCCATTGACTCATAATCATTCCACATAATGGCAATTCTACTACATTTTTTCAAGCCTTGAACTTCTAGTGCATTTTCAAGCATTTCCCTTGCATTTTTGCTAGTTGACATATGACATTCCAAACTCATAGAGCATGAATTAATATTTGTAATATTACAAGATGTTAGGAAATAAACATCCACAATAAACCAACTAGGAAAGAGAAGAAAAATTTAAACAAGAAAATAAATGACAAACACGATACACAAAGATTTTACCTTACAAACCCAATTGGGAAAACCAACATTCCTTGAGCATATTACTCTCTTGTTGAATTATTCCTCAAGAATAAGGAGTTACATTACTAAAATTTTTCTACACCTAAGACATAATATCCATCATACTCTCTTGCTTTACACAAGAACAACCCTACAACCAATTTGGCTTACATCTATATGATCAACAACCTCTAAATATTGATCTAAATATAGCTTCTATAGTATTACGAAATACCTTATTTGTAGGATTTAAAATATGCAAAACCCTGAATCATGGCACCCAAAAAAATTTATAGATCCACACATATTATTGGTTGAAAATCCCAAGAATCTCAGGATTCTTTTACAGTCAACTATCAATCGAATTACTAGTCGATATTTATTCAGTTGCCACTTGACCTCCTATTGGCTGAACTTTTGAATTCCCTTCAATTACTTTGAATTTGAATTTCCCAGTTTATCACTTCAACCTTTGACTTAACCATCGACTCAAATTAACGTGTCGGTCGACTTATCACCCAGTCAATCCACCTCGAATAGATAGTCAAATGATCCTTCTTTCATTGCAAAGAATATAACATCCCACTTGTTGTCTTCTTTGCTAATATAGTAGAAAATGAACATCTATTCACTGAACCAAGGGAGTAATGCCCATTTCCTCTCTACATGAAGAGAAATTCACAACACTCACAGACTTAGTCAATGAGTCTTATGTTTTCCAACTTGTCTACCTTCTCTAGTAGCACCTTGTTTCTTTCCACCATGTCTCTCACGAAATGGTATTGTACATAAATATGTTTCATCATGAAATGGTACACTAGGTTCTTTGCCAGAAATATTGCACTTTGAGTGTTGTAATTTGTCTTCATAGATCTATTCTCAAACACAATCCTTGAACACAATCGATGCAACACTGCTACTTATTTTCTTCCATGAGTGGCTTCCATGTATTAAACTTCTATTTTTGACAAGTCTATGATTTCTTGTCACTTACTCATCCAAATGATTGTGCCACCAAACATATTAAAAACATATCCATTGTTCGACCTTCATCGATCCAAATATCCAGTCGAGACGATGTCAACAAATCCATGTGCATTTACTTCCTTGACATATTTAGGTTTCCCTTGGTAGCATATAACATAATATTTTGTGTCATACAAATACCTGGACACTCTCTTGACAATTGTCCAGTTCTCTTCCCCAAGTGTCGATGTGTATCTTCTCAATACTCCCACTACATGAGAAAATTATGGTTAAGTGCATACCATCACATACATCAAACTACCAATAGTAATTGCATAGTGAACACATGCCATGTCATATATTTCTTATTGTGTCTTTGGACATTGTTCACCAATTAGTTTTTCTCTCATTGAAATTGACACCTTGACTGGTTTGCAATCTTGTATGTTGAAACACTTCAAAATTGTTTCAATATAATTCCTCTGGTTCAACCAAATATTTCTCATTTCCTTATCTCTATTGATCTTCATTCCTAGAATGAATTTTTTTGCATTAATATCCTTCATGTCAAACTTGGAGGATAGTTGCGTCTTCACCTCCTTTATTGTTTCCATGTTGTTTTTTACCAACAACATGTCATCAACATACGATGCTACATATATGAAACACCCACCTTATTCCTTGGAATATACACAGTGATAAGCCTTGCTTCTCACAAATACCAAACTAAGGATGTATGTTTCAAAATTTTGGTACCACATCCTTGGTGATTGCTTTAGACCATAAATGGATCTCTTCAATTTTCAAACTATCTCTTTCTTTCCCTTTACTTCAAATCCTTCAGGTCGTTTCATGTAGATTTATTCTTCCAAGTCCCCATGTAGGAACATTTTCTTCATATTCATTTTCTCTATTTTGATATCAAATGTTGCATCTGAAGTCATTAATGCTCTAATGGAAGTTAATTTTGAAATAGGGGAAAAAATTTCACCGAAGTCAACTCCTTCAACTTGGGAATATCCTTTTTCTACCAATAAATATTCGAATTTCTCAGCTTGACCTATTATGTTCATCTTTTTCTTGAACACCCACTTTATATAGATGGGTTTTATTCCATTAGGTAGCCCAACCAAAATGCACATATCATTCTTGTGCAAGGATTCCATCTCTTCGACCATGGCATCCTTCCATAGTTTACCCTCTATTGAGTCAACTTCCTCCCTAACCAACTTGGGATCTTCATCAATGGAAGCTAACATAAATGAAGAAAAAAAATAGGGAATATTATATCTTTCAGTTGGTTTTATTACTCATCCATACCTCCTTACAACTAGAGTCGGTTGTTCCACCTCTTTATTTGATTCAGCCGACTCAGTTGAATCATCTTCTATTGGAATACTGAGAGGGGGGGTGAATTAGCATGAACACTTTTACCACTTCTAACCACAATATATAAAATTCAAAGTAACTAGAAATATATCATCAATGTATCAACAATATATCATGAGAATATAAACATAAGCATCACAACACATCAAATACACAGTACACCAAAATTTACGTGGAAACTCAAATGGGAGAAAACAACGAAATTATTTCTTATATATAAAAATAATACATTCATTGGAAATACCAACTTCCTAATTCTCTAGCCACAACTGGAAGGAGGATGTGACCCCCCTATTTATAGGCTCCAACATGAAGGAAGCTACAACTCCCTGAATTCTCTAGCTCGAACCAGAAGGAGGCTATAACCCCTTGACTGTCAGGATCCAACATAAAGGGAGCTCAAGATCCCTGAATTATCTAGCTCCAACCGAAAGGAGTCTACAACCCCCTAATTCTTAGACTCCAACTTGAAGGAAGCTCCAACTCCATGAATTATCCAAAACCAACCAGAAGGAATAGACAACCCCCTTTCCTAGCCCTGTCCTGCCACCCTGAAATATAAGTGTAGACAAAAATTTCACTACCAAAATCACTTCCACTATCTCTACACTATCACTATCATTTCTAGTGTCACATCAACCTATAACCTGTCAACCTTTCATTGTATCCAACCAGTCACTATCATTGTCACTGTCACATCAAACTATCATGGTCAACCTTTCACATCAACTCGTCGTTTCCATTGTCAGTGTCAATGACATACCATCATCAACCTGTCACCACTATTGATACTCAAAATCAACAAAACCATATCCTCTCACATGGATACCATAACCAAACAATGTACATCAACCTGTATCAACCACACATCAATCATGCATCAACACCTATACCAAAATGTACACCAATCATGCACCAATACATGTACCAAACTGTGTGTCTAGCATGCACCAACACCTTTACCAAACCATGCATCAACAATGCACCCACACCTGTACCAAAGTGTGCATCAGCCATGCACCAAAACATGTACCAAACTATGCATCAATCATGCATCAAAACCTGTTGTTGAGTTGAGAAAAAGGTATAAATATTGTCCTTATCACCATGGTTTATGATATAATATTGGTTGATTTTTTTATTAATTACAAATAATTAGGAAAGAAAATGATTAAAAAGGCTTCTAGAAATATTATTGAGTGATATTAGATATTTTCTGAATTTTGGTTTGAATTGTTTGATTTTATTGCGGGAATGGACAAATAGTGTTAAACTCAAGATAGGTAAGAAGATTATGAATATGCATAGACTATTGGAGGTCGAAGAAATTAGGCACAAATCATTTTTGAGGAAGATTGATTCTCTATTTTGTAATCTTTATAAATAGTAAAAACAATCCTAAGGATCTCTCGATCCTCGGGATAGCTTAATTTACCCATATCATTGTAATATATAGAGGGTGATGAACCATAGAGAAACAGCCAAGAAATTTATCCAAGCATTCGTATCTCTGAATTTCTCTGTACAAGCAGTCTATTGTAAATGTTTTACCAGTTATGAAGTTAATGGAAGCCTTGAGCGTTTTTACCATCTTTGCATACTGAGTTTCTAGCAGCAATACTTATGAAGACCGTGGACCTAGTCAGAAGGAGTTATTGTCTCAATCTGTAATCGTGTCAATTTGATTTCATTTCTATGATTTAAATCTCTTTGCAATAGTTAAGATAAATGCGTGAGTGTGTTTATGTTTATAAATTGGTTATGTTATTTTAAAGAGGATAGATGTTTCATTAGGTTATTGATTGTTGTACCATTTCCCATTGTTGTAGTTTATTACTTGAAAATTACTCTCATTTTCACATACATTGTTCCTTTTATTAAATTTGCAGTTGTTGTTTCTTTTTCTTAAATATGCATTTGTTGTTCCTTTTCAATTATACAGTACTTAGTTGTTCTTTTCCTGTAGGTTAGATAATAATTGATAGATTGGTTTATTAAGTATTCTCATAGATTAAATTATTATTTCTTAGCTATATGAATTCAACAAATTAGTTAATGCCTTTAATTCATGACATGTTATTGATTAGATTATAATTATGTTTAGTAAGATCTTAGTTTCATAGTTTTAATGAATGTGTGAGGAACTTGATTATTGATAAACTCAGATTTGCTTTGACTACATGATTTTTGCCTCTACATCTATCTGCATAGACTTTGATGATATTCTCAAAAGAAAAGACGAATCCACTGTTAATAAATTAATGTTAAGCTAAGGTTTTTTTTAGGACATCTTTAGAGCCCAACATTTTGGTGTCGTTGTTGGGGATAATGTCAAAGAGATAATAGGTTGCATCTCTAGAGGATGAGGTATTGAAAACGGAAGGTAAGAACCTACTTAGGAAATAAGTAAAATGCTTGTGCCAATGCCTACCTACAACTGATGCATAAGAGATTGTATAGGTGCTTAGAATTTTGTGTGAGTGTGTATGAATAAAGAACATAAAAAACCAAAACCCCCACCAAAATGTACAAAATCCCAGGGCTTGGTGCCACCTGGAAGGAGCACTTACATAGATAAAATTATTTGAAAATATGAATCTCAAGCTTCGGTTGGACCTCGAAAAGGATCCACCCAAATCCATCAAGCATCAAATTCACCAACTGCAGCTCATGCT
>ML783549.1:1500587-1516212 GCA_009831015.1 Picea engelmannii | reverse complement strand
AAATATCACCTTACGGTACATTACCGGGTGAGGTACTTATAGCCACTCTAATAAAAGGTATGAAGGATGAATGGGTAGAAACATTGAATTTAATGGGGAAAGGTGATATTTATTAAGAAACTTATGATAACATTATCCAATTGTGCATCAGGTGTTGACGTGGAAGTACATGAAGAAGATAGGGAATGTGGGCACCCCTCACTATAAATAACAACATTACTAGCAGGGGTGTCACTTGAGAAGAAGTTCATAATCTTTTAGAAAATTTCAAAACTGACATTTTGAGTACTCTTACTACACAATTGGATGTTCTGTAGGCTAAACAGAAAGAAGTAGAAGAAGAACAGTCCTTGGCCATATTTTTCCACCAATATAGAAAGAACCATGGTCCAAGGGAATGTCCTTTGGATGTGGTTCATGTTTGCGCCATTTGTGCCAAATACCGTTCAATAGAGCAATGTCGGTAACTCTCGAGACTAAAACTTGTCTTTAAGGAAGTGGAAGAGGAAACAAAACCGATATATTTAATTGCTCAGCGTCACCAATGGCAGGCTCATCCCCTAGGTACACTACAAGATCCTTCCTCTTTCTTTTCTGGGTAGTATGGTCAGTAGCATAATTCTAGAAACACATGGCAGGGCCAACCATTTTCAAATACCACCTGGCAGTCCCAGCAATATCCTACTGCACCCTAGCCAAATAAACCAGCTGCAAATCCCTTCTAGCCTAAATCATAATACCCTATCCCATCTTGGCAGAATTTGAATAATAACCCCTATCCTTCACAGTGGACTAACACAGCTTCCTAATCCCCCAATTGGAATCAAAACTGGAAGTGCCCCATGGGGATGAACAATCAACCCATGGGGATGGATCCTCAAGCTCAACCCACTTTACAATCTCCACTTCAATTACCCTAGAACTCTCAATCTCAAGTGCACCCTGAATTACCATCTCAACCCATCTGAAATCCTAATAATAGACCAGCCCAACTTGTGCAAATTATTGAGAATTTGGATGGGGAAATCAACTCTGTAGAGTGCAACAAAATCTGTTTGAGGTCAAGGCGCATAATTTCTCCTGAAGAAATTAACATTCACCAAGAGAAGGAGAATGAAAATAATATACAACCAACAATAACACCCTTGTCTGTGGTCATAACGAAAGAAGAAAAGAAGGGGGGAAACACAGTCGAGCAACTGAATCCTGATGAGGACGCAATTCCTCCTCCCTCGTTCCCCCAGAGGATAATGATAGAAAAACCATTTGTATATCCTAACTCTGATATTGTAGAGGAACTAAATAATCGATATGTTAAGATCCCAATCCTATAGGCTCTGCAAGATATTCCTATCTATGCAAAAATGATCAAAGAATTATGTGGGAAGAAGCCTTTCAAAAAATCTAAGAATCCATCAAATGTTCACGTGGTAGGAGCCTTGTCCGATCTTATTCTAGGTAAGCAGGAGTCGATCAGTTATACAGACCCAGGGAATCCCATGATAACAGTTCAGATACATGGTTGTTTTTTTCCAAATACACTAGTGGATTTGGGGTAAGCCATTAATATTCTAACCATTGAGACCTGTAATGTCCTAGGTATCACCTCCTTCGAACCTACTTCATTTATGTTACAATTGGGTAATAGATCAGTGGTTAAACTGATCGACACATTACAATATGTAGAAATTTCTGTCGACTCTTGGGAATACCCAACTGATTTCCTAGTTATCAAGCCAAGAAGTAGACTCAATGGACACCCATTGATATTGGGAAGACCATGGATCGCAAAAGAATATGCATACATAGGATGTCGCATAGGAAACATGACAATTGCTAGAGGAAATGCTACAAAGAACCTCATCATGTATCCTCCAGCTAAACCGAGTCTGTCTATCATACATCAATAGTTGTCACCACCTAGATATCCAGAAAAGAGTATACGATCTCCTCTCACACTGGAATAATCTCTCAGACTCAAGAACCAACTAGAAGATGATGTGATCAGTGGCTTCGTTAACAACCCAGCCATTATAAGCAACCCAACATGTCAAATGCTAAAAGTTGTTTTAGATAATGAAGCACAAGGAGATCCTTTGGAAGAATTGATGGAGCAACTTATTCCCACTACTATTTTCCATAGCAACATATCATTTGAAATTTCACCAGGGAGGCTTATGAATATTAATTCTAATTTGAATGAGCAACAACAACAAAAATTGATTTAGATCCTTTCTAGATATCAGCAGGATTTTGCTTGGGAGTATCCTGACATGAAGGGAATCGATCCCCAACTCTGTACACATAATATATATATTGAGAAAGATTCCCAACCCATCCAACATCCCCAATGAAGATTGAATCCCCATATCAAGGATTTTGTTAAAGAAGAGTTATAGAAAATGTTGGATGTAGATTTCATATATCCTATTTCAGACAGTCGGTGGGTCTCTCCATTAGTAATCATCCCCAAGAAGAATGGGAAATAGAGGATATGTGTAGACTACATAAAAATTAATAAAGCTACCCAGAAAGACCACTTCCCCCTACCTTTTATTGACCAAGTCCTTGATACTTTAGCAGGGAAGCATTTTTTTTCCTTCCTACATGGCTTTAGTGGTTATAATCAGATCCAGATTGCCCCGGAAGACCAATATAAAACTACATTTACATGTACCTGGGGTACCTTCACATATAGGGTATTTCCCTTTGGATTATGTAATGCTCTAGCCACATTCTAGAGAGCCATTCTGAGCATATTTTCTGATTTGATTAATGAAGGACTTGAAGTTTACATGGACGATTTCACCCCTTATGACATTGATTTTGATCAAGCTCTAAGTAATCTGGAGAAGGTACTGGAACAATGCATTGCTATCAGGCTATGTTTGATTCATGAGAAATGTCATATGATGATGACCGAAGGCGTAGTACTTGGAAACTATGTTTCTAAAAATGGAATCAAGGTAGATCCATAAAAAATAGAGGTAATCCTTAATCTACCTACACCTCATACACAAACTGGAGTACATAGTTTCCTTGGCTGTGGAGGATATTTTCGTAGATTCATAGAAAAAATTTCAAGAAAAAACTTCACCTTTACATGCTTTAACTGGTAATACGAAATTTCAGTGGCCTGATAAGTGTAATGTTGCATTTTCATAACTCAAAAGGCCGGTCTCAACAACGTCGGTGCTAAAAGGAGAAAACTGGAAACTGCCATTTCATATTTCTACAGATGCATCAAATATCGCCATAGGCATTGTCCTTGGATAGGAAGAAGACAAGAAACCTTATGCTATTTATTTTATTAGAAAAAATATTACTCCCACTGAATTAAATTATACAGTAATAGAAAAAGAATTTTTATCCGTTATACATGCTATTAATAAATTTTGCCACTATATAACAGGCTATCCAGTTATTTTGTATAATGATCATTGTGCTATCAAATATTTAGCTAACAAACCAATTACTAATGGATGGGTTACTCGGTGGTTATTACTATTATAGGAATTCAACATCACCATCAAGGATCAACCCGAAAGAGATAATCTTGTTGCATATTTCTTGTCTCGTGTGCCCAAAACAGATGACTCTTTGGCAGTTGAAGACCAATTTCCAGATGAGCAACTATTCGTTGTCACTATTAAGACACCGTGGTATTTTTATGTGGCGAATTATCTAGCAGCTAGGAAACTACCAACAAAACCTATCATCAAGGGAAAGGAAACTGATCATCTAGCGTAGTGCACAGTTCACCTGGATTGGTGGATCTCTTTTCCACATAGAGGTTGACCTCTAGATATGAATATGTGTAAGAGATGATGAAATTTACGATGTCTTGAAGGCGGATCATGATGAATCCCTTGGCGAAAATTTTGCAGACTAGAGAACTAGGCATAATATTTTACAGATGGGCTATTATTGGCCCTCAATATTCAAAGACACAAACAAATATGTCCAGAACAGCGATAGCTATCAGAGGACGGGTCGGCCAGGCCAAGATGATGAAATTCCCCTACAAGCACAAGTGGTGGAAGAAACTTTTGAGATATGGGAACTGGACTTTGTTGGACCCTTCAACCCAAAACCAAACCAGAAGGCCTATATACTAGTTGCAATAGACTATATGACCAAATGGGTAGAGGGAGTAGCCTTTCCAAATGGAACAGAGGAAGAACTAATTAAGTTTCTCTTCGAATTATTTGTACGTTATGGATTACCCAGTGAAGTAATCACTGACAGAGGGTTGCAATTTACAGCCCATAAAATCACGACCAGTCTGTGAAATTATCATATTAAACACAGAGTTACTTTCCCCTACCACCCACAGGAAAACAGATAATTATAATGTATCAGTAAAGTCTTGGAGGCAATTTTGACAAAAACAATCTCAACAAACCATCAAAATTGGGCAACCAAGCTTCCAAATTCCTTATGGGCATATCGCATGACATGGCGTAACACTACTGGCTACTCTCCTTATCATCTAGTCTAGGGAAAATAACCCATCTTTACAATAGAATGTGAGATCAAGACTCTAAGGATGGCCCAGGAAATTGGACTGGATCTTACGTAAGCACATACACAACACTTACAACAGCTCAATGAGTTAGACGAAACACGCATGTTCACCCTATAGTGCATAGTTGTTATTCAACAATAGAGAGCTAGTTGGAATGATAAACATATCAAGAAGAAATCCTTCTAGAAAGGCGATTGGGTGCTTCCCTATGATTCCATATTTCAAGATTTCTTGGAAAATTATAGACAAGGTGGCTAGGACCGTATGAAATCAATGAAGTTCATTATAATGGAACTATCACTTTGGTTACCATCGACGGGTCTGGTTCTCCTTTTCTTGTAAATGGACATCGGCTACGAATCTACCATCAACGGCTTTCGAAATAATCCTTTTTCCAAGAAGTAATTAAGGACCCCATTGTTCATATTTTTGTTGGCTAGGAAGGTAACCCAACATCTTCAACTTCAAAAAGTTATGATTTTTACCAGCACTGTACATATTGTATATAGCTTTATTTATAGATTTGATCGCATTTTTTAGTTTCTTTTACTTCCTAGGAAATTCATTATAGAAAATTAGGAGAACAAAAACCAGAAAAGATGATTGTAATGAATATAATTAGCACTCTTTTATGTTCCTTATTTCAACTTCAAATTTCTCCTATCTCAGTTTGAAAAAACCATCGAATATAAATCTTGTTTTACACAGGAAATGAATATGTAGTGTTCCATAGAAAAAAGTCAGGAGATTGCACTAAAAGAATGTGTAGCTGTAATAAATGGGAAATAAATGCATGACACTAAAAAACCATCCAATACTTCTATTATTGAATAAACCTACCCATAAAAATTAAATGAATTTAGTTGATGACTATTCAATCCTAGATTTGCTAAAACAAAAATGTTTGTGGGAGGTTTCCAATCACTTAATTAGATGGTTAAAAATTTGAACATCATCGTTTCCGTTGATTTGAAATGGAACAATTTTTGTTCCCTTCGTATGATTTGTGTTCCCTTTGTGCGTAGTACCGTTCATTTGAACAGAACAACTGTTGTTCCCTTCATACGATTGTTGTTCCATTTGCGTGTAGTTGTCGTTCATTTGAACGGAACAACTTTCGTTCCCTTCTTGTGATTGTTGTCCCCTTCATGGGTAGTGACTTCCATTTAAAAGTAACAACTGTTGTTCCCTTTGTTCCAACTGTTGTTCCATTTGTCATGATTACCATTCCTTTTTCATATAGCCTTGTTCATTCGAAAGAAACAATTGTCGTTCCTTCTGCAATTTTTCCTTATTGTTGTTCCTTTCTCTCAAAAGTCACAATTCTTTTCTCATGAACAAGAATTCCATTATTACATTAGCCACTCCTTTGGGTATGACCTTAACTAGTTAATTTTCACCAGCATCACTTCTAATTATCATAGTAACGATTTTTCATTTTTTTTGTGGACTATCTAGCATACCTTATGGAATTGTTTTTGGATTAATTTCTCCAAATTATCTTAAATATTGTTCATAATCCTTAACCACCATAATTCGTTTCTTTCCCATATATATATACATATACTTGAATGATAATTTTTCTTCATATCATAATAAGGATCCCAAAGAACATTTTTACTTGGCATTCTTACACTTATTACGCCATCCCTCACTCTTAAGGAGTAGATGATCCTCCCTTTTTTTTTGTAAATAAAGGGGTGGATCCTGTTATATTAAAATTGGCAAAAAACAAGATTACAGGGGAGGCCAGTTGTCCCGCCTAAGAAGGAAACCGGGACAGTTGGGCACTCCAGTCCACGTGTTATCCTGTTTACAGAGTGATCAAAATGCATTCATGATGTCTCTGCGACGCCCCACCCGAAGGAAACCGGGACGCACAGGCAAAGTCTGAAAACTAGCTCTATTGCCTAAAGCTAAGAGACAACTGTAGTTTACTAGCTTAACGTTTAAACTGAAATAGCTATACCATAAGCAAAGTATAGAATGGCAAATCATATAACCTCTGAACCCTGGGGTGTGTCGTCGCCCATTGCTGAGTGCCTCCATCGAGCAGGAAAGGCATATACTCTGGCGCAGGTCGGGCACTGCTTCTTCGGTGCGGCTTGCGAGTGGGCTGCATAAAACATATCAATCCTTTGCTCTAGACGTGCCATGCAGAAGACCTGGTCCCCAAGCAGCTTTCGTATCTCGAAGAGAAGACTGAGAAGGTCCCATTCCACTGAAGTATGCTTCTCAGGGCAATTGGTGTCCGCGCGCTCCTCTGGGGCTACCTCGTTTCCGCTCTGCTCTTTGCATACCTCGGCTGCCTGGGTGAGCTCGGGAGGCAGTTCCTCCACCACATAACATGGTGTGTAGGGCCTTTCCTCTCCAGGGAGATCTGCTACCGGTTGTGAAGGGCCGGCCAGGCCAGAGGTCATGCTCTGTTGCCACTTAGCAGCTGCTTCGAACCGGGTGAGCTCCAGCTGTGTGTCCGAGCCGGCTGCCGAAGTTTTTTCCTCATCGAACTCGTGTGGGGGCCTCCGTTGTCTCTGTCTGTGTCTTTTGGTGGCTAGTGCAATGGCTCTCTCAAAAGTTTCCTTGCGTTTCCGGCGCGACTGCGCAGCATACCATGCTGCCCCCCATCGCGACCTGCCTCTGATCCGCGGCATGTTGCAAGCTCGAGTGTGCAAAGTTCGATCGGAATAATGGTGTGCCGAGGTGCTCCAGGGCGTTCGGATACCACAACTGATGATGATAATGAATAAAAATGAGATGGTGGCTAAGGCCATAACCTCCTCCGTCAATTCGACCATTAAACTCGACTGATAAATGCTGGTACTCTCTGCTTGCTTGAGGGGTCTCGGCCCTTGAATGCTCCAGCGTGCGCGCATGGCTCGTTAATGGGCGAGTTGATGGGGGCCTGTGGGTCTATTAACTCCCCGTCCCGACTCCCTTTCACGTGGCTGGATTGGTCTGTCTGTCACCCCATCCGGGGGAGTAGATGATCCTCCCTTAATAGAGCCTTAAAAAAACAAAAAAATATGAAAACAAAAATTAAATATAAGTAAAGAAATGAAATTATCCCACAAAGAATAAGGGGTCTCACCACGAGCCAACCTACCATGATCATCATATAATAACATAAGTGACATTCCCACTATGGCTACCACACTAGGGCAATGGCCTTTGGCATTTGTTCGTCAAAGGATGAGAGGTCTCATCATGAGCCGACTTGTTCACTTAGGTTACGATCTAGTGAGTGGAATTATTGTTATATGGCTACCAAACCAGGATAGTGGTATTTTTGGGAAAAGATGATTCAAACTATTTATTAAGGATACGGGCTCATCTATGGGTTAAAAGGAAACCCTTTTGAGGCTATGGATGCCTGTTGGCAGCAGTGGCTCTGCCTGTGGTATCAAAGTTTACCTTAAATACACCAAATTTTTTTTGTTTTCCTAGACTTCCTTTCCTAACAAAGAGGCTATCATTCTGGTTATATCCAATAACAAGGGAAAGTAACAATGTTATGACATGTGGAATATTTCTAAACACATGAACAAATTTAAAATTACTCAGAATCTTTTTCCTTAAACGTTTTTTGAACATAGGTATGTCAATTTGAATTTCCCACAAAAGGGTGACTATTGTTCATGATTACCATTAAGTTATTTTTAAGTTTATTTATGATTTTTCTCCCAACGGCGACGAGGACGTAGTAATTACCCCTCACTTGAATGACTTGCGATCATTACAATTGCACATATCGATGGTCGAGTTCGACCTTTTCATTTATGAGGGGGAAGATATTCTACAAATCTATCAATAGATCATAATTATTTCAATAAATGGGAAAACTCACATTTTAATATACGTTTTATGTTTTATGATATTCGCTATTTCTGGTGATATTGTCTCAAAATATGGTTGAACTAAGTTGTAGTCGGGAACGATAGTTKTCCTCATCCGTTCATAGAAGACATGGGAGACCAAAGTGTATGCTGAGATCCCACATTGTTGTAGGTAACCAACCATGCAAGGGAAATTTTACATCGTCTGGGGTGGACAAAATATTTCAACAGATTGCAAGGATATGATGAAARTATCACGCTARCATTTTTCCAGAACTTCCAGAGAGGATTCTCTATGATTTAAGACATACAAATTCCGGTCACTGAGGAAATTATAGCAGAGGTTACAGGCCTCCCCAACGAAGGCATACAGTGGATTGGGAAGTATACAACACTCAAGGAGGATGTGGAATATTTTGTAGAACCTGGAGAATAACTTAATAAAAAAGGGAAGGGACTCAACCCCACTTCTCTCAGCGAGCCATGTAGAGAGCTAGTAGGAGTAATACAAAGGTATATCACATGTGATGGGAGGTACAATGTGGTGAGGCCGTGCCACCTCAAATTTTTAGTAGCACTAAAATAGAGGTTAGTAATAATTTTTCCATTCTTTTTAAATGCCATGCTACATGAAGTTGTTACAAGAACTCAGAAGGCTAAAGACCCTGTCAATATAATTAGTCACCATGGACTAGTAAATTTAATAGTAAATAGGTCCTTGAGCCAAACTCAAATAAATTGGGGAGATAGGCCCCTACAAATAGAACAACGTGAAATCCACCAAGAAATTCCCTCATAGGGAATTGAGATAGCTAAAGAAGAAGGAGTGAGTGACCAAATTGAAACTCCACTACCCCAGCCTAAA
The DNA here is from genome assembly GCA_009831015.1 of Picea engelmannii. Classification (NCBI taxonomy): domain Eukaryota; kingdom Viridiplantae; phylum Streptophyta; class Pinopsida; order Pinales; family Pinaceae; genus Picea; species Picea engelmannii. The sequence goes on along the minus strand of ML783549.1, from coordinate 1,506,986 downwards.
ATTGAAGTAGACCCCATCTAGTTGGCAGAAACCCAGACCAAATAGGAAGAAACATCAAAGAAGAAGAGACAAAGAACAATTGACGTTCCTGAAACCTCTACTGTGAAACAAGGAAGGGGTTAAAAGACAATTCAACTTGAAAATAGGTAGGAAACTATGCATCCCTCACATGAGAACACTCAAGAAAATGTACAGACAGAACAAGCATCACTCGAAAATATTACAGAACAATTATTCCAAAGTTATGAGGTAGAGATGGCACAAGTACTGGGGAATTTAGGGACATCAGTTACCGAAGAAACAAGCAGGTCTGAAGAACACCATGCACCAACTTCTTCTTCAAACCATGCCTTGGATCTCCCTAACATAGGGATTCCATCCCCCGAAGATACAAAACAACCAGAACCTCACATTGGGGTAAACAATCCTGTAGAACAGACAAAGCACCCAGAATAAACAAGGGAGAAGTCACCAATTCACCAAGGTGGGGAAGACCTTGAAATTCCCCACAAACAGAAAACAATAGGCAAAGGCCACAATAAATCAAAAAATTGAAATAGGAGAACAAGATATTGAGGAAAAGGGTTAAAAAAATCAAAGTATTGAAACAAAAGGTTGGTTGACTCAAAAAAATAATTAGAGAATTAAGGAAACAATTGGAGCAAGCTAATAAGGTCTATGAAAGGAAGAAATCCAAGAGGCCTACAATACAGGGAACAAACCCTTTTCCCAGGAGGAAAGTCCACACCAATTCTATTGGGACAGAAACATAATTTCCTACTCCTTTGGAAACAACAGAAATAGAAACTCAAACATAGATTCCTTCTCCTTTAGAGACAATTTATATAGAGACCCAGATAGATGCCCCAAAAACAAAAGAGATAGTTGTTCAAACTGAGGAAGAATTTTAGTCTCCTGAACAAGGTGCCATTATTAACAGGTTGGAGGCAGAGCTGGTGCAAACCCAACAGACCCTAACTCAATACAGGAGTGAAATGGTAACAATGGCAGAACATCAGAAAGTTGTAAAACAAACTTAAGACATGTCAACAATAGAGAACGAGACCCTTGTTGAGCTCAGCAGAGCTCAAGGAAAGGTAAATAAAGTACAGGGCCAGTTAGATAAAGATTTGGATAAAATCAAAGATATTTTCTCTGTTTATTCTAATATAGTAGCTTGCAGGGCTCTTGATAATAATTACACTTTATTTTTGTTGGAACATTATTTTTTTCTAAGGATAAAATCTATTAGAACAGGAAAACCATTTGAGTTCACCATTGTTTTTGACTTTGTTTCATGTTTTAGAGAACAAGAGGAAGGATTACAATATTTTTTGTGTGAGATATACCTTCACAACTTTATCCTGAGAGAAAACAGAAAAAAGAACCCTAATCCTTTCATTAGGGACATACAGTTTCAAACATTCTTATATTTTACCAAGAACCAAACCAGGTGGGCTAAAGCACATAAGGTTTTCATGAAAAGGGAGACTGGGATAGACCTATGGGTCAGAGGGGAACCTCCTAAATCCTTTACAACCATTATTATACATAGAACATTCATGAAAAGGGAGAAGGTTGTAGAATATTTAGCTCCTATCCACCAACAGGTTATACGTTCAGGTATACCATATTTTAGGGAGATTAAAGAAGAAGTTATTTATTATTCCAAATTAATATGTGATGTCTCCCCAAATGTAGTGAAGAATAGGTAACCCTTTGGTTTCGAAAAATTTCATGCAGCTACCTTCAAGATGGAGAGGTATGCCAGAATGATCCTGGTTGAAGGGAATGCCTCGATTGGGTGAAGATATAGTCCTCCTATTATTTGGTATCCTCCAGAGGGGTATCAGAGTAAGTATGAAATTCGTATGAAGGAAGAAGAATCTTCTTTTGAAGAGCTCAGAAGTAAGAATGGGTTCAGGAGACCTGGAGAAAAGACCGCTCCTCCCTTCAGCATCATTGCTTTACATGTAAAGTATTTGTTTGCATGAGGACATGCAAGAAGGTAAGTTGGGGGGTATGTTGAATTGGGAAAAAGGTATAAATATCCTCCTTATCACCATGGTTTATGATATAATATTGATTGACTTTTCTATTAATTAGAAATAATTAGCAATGAAAATGATTAAAAAGGCTTCTAGAAATATTATTGAGTGATATTAGATGATTTATGAATTTCAGTTTGAATTGTTTGATTTTATTGCAGGAATGGACAAATATTGTTAAACTCAAGATAGCTAAGAATATTATGAAGATGCGTAGACTATTGGAGGTCGAAGAAATCAGGCGCAAAGCAGTTTTGAGGAAGATTGATTCTCTATTTTGTAATCTTTATAAATAATAAAATCAATCCTGAGGATCTCTCGATCCTCGAGATAGCTTAATTTACCCATATCATTGTAATATATAGAGGGTGATGAACCATAGAGAAACATCCAAGAAATTTATCCAAGCATTTGGATCTATAAATTGCTTTGTACAAGCAGTCTATTGTAATTTTTTACCAGTTAACCAGTTATGAAGTTAATGGAAGCCTTGAATGTTTTTACCATCTTTGCATACTTCGTTTCTAGAGGAAGTACTTCTGAAGACCATGGGACCAGTCGGAAGGAGTTACTATCTTAATCTGTAACTGTATCAATTTGATTTCAGTTCTATGATTTAAATATCTTTGCAACAGTTAAGATAAATGCGTGAGTGTGTTGATGTTTATAAATTGGTTATGCTATTTTACAGAGGATAGATGTTTCATTAGGTTATCGATTGTTGTTCCATTTCCCATTGTTTTATTTTATTTCTTGAAAGTTCCTCTCATTTTCACACGCGTTGTTCCTTTTATTAAATTTACAGTTGTTGTTCCTTTTGCTTAAATCTTCATTTGTTGTTCCTTTTGCTTAAATCTTCATTTGTTGTTCCTTTTCATTTCTACAATACTTAGTTGTTCTTTTCCAGCAGGTTAGATAATCATTGATAGATTGGTTTATTAAGTATTTTCATAGATTAAATTACCATTTCTTAGCTAGATGAATTCAGCAAATCGGTTAATTCCTTTAATTCACATCATGTTATTGATTAGATTATAATTATGTTGAGTAATATCTTAGTTTCAAAGTTTTAATGAATGTGTGAGGAACTTGATTATTGATAAACTCAGATTTGCTTTGACTACATGATTTTAGCCTCTACAACTATCTGCATAGACTTTGATGATATTCTTGAAAGAAAAAACGAATCCAAAGTTGATAAATTAATGTTAAAATAAGGTTTTTTTTAGGACATCTTTAGAGCCCAACACCTATACCATAACATCAACCATGTACCACACCAAGTACATCTACCATGTACTATACCAAGTATATCAACCATGTATTGTTTCATACATCAACCATGTACCATGAATCATATACCATGAGATGTGCCTCAACCATATACCATACACCATGTACCATAACAATGAAGTTCCTCAAGAAGGTACTCAAGAATGTACCAAGATCACCAACATATGACTCTGACCATGCACCATATCATCAAGCTCAAACACCATGCCAATCATCCAACCAAGTACCAATATGATCAAGATATGTATCTCATACATATGATACCATATACAAAGTGTGTATCTCAGGTATGTACCAACATCATAAAAATATGTCTCTAATAATAAACCATAACCATGAAATATATCAAACCATATATCAATATAGCTAAGAGTGTACTTCTAACAACGTATCATGTCATCACCAAGGTGTACCAAATCATGTATCATCACCACTATGCATGTGCCATAACAAAATAACTATAACCCTTAAAAATTACCTCTGATCCTGTAGCTGATTTGAAACTCTGTAGTACTCACCTGTAACCTTTCCTCAGTCCTCGACATCCTCGCACCAACATAATAGCCAATTTTTTCTTAGCCTCATGGGACTAAGAACATATGTCATGCAGGGCCTTGTGTGATAGACACTGTGCAACCCATAAGGAGGCCTCATGGGACACTATCTATTTGACCCATGAGGATCAACCAATTAGGGTTTTTACAAAAAACCCTATATCTCCTCTATAATCCCGAAACTTCTTCACTTATCACCTTTCTCTACCTAATATTTAATCATCTCAAACTTGCCAAATAGATCACTAGTTCACTAGAATATATTCAATAGAATAAGTTAGTGAATGTACTTTTGAATGACTCCTTTAGGTGTATTTATACTTTTTTTGGGGTAACTGCTTTTTTTAATCTTAGGGGATTCTTGACTTTCTTGTTACAACCACTTTACCCTTTCATTAAATACTTGTAACCAACTAGGGGATTCTTGATCATTCTTCAGGGATTACAACTTATTGAGGGCATATCTCCCTAACCATGAGGAACCAAGTGGCATACCACCTATCATCATAAATGGAATGACGAGGAATTTCCATCTATGAGTGTGTTACATGCATTTTCACTATCCTTCATTTCATTATTCCTCAAACAAATTTGGGTCTCATAACCACACCTACGGGGATTGATGTAGACTTCATCAAATGCACCCATTACATATGCTGACATCAACCACTCTTGTTGACATCAATGAAAACTAACTCACCATCAATATTGACCACAAATATGAGGTATCCCGAATCCTCCAAGGGTTGACATCAATGACAACAAGCTATCCAACATCTTCTTCATTTCTCAGCTTAAACCTCACCTTCCCTGGATCTTTCTCTATTTGAACCTCTTCAAACTTGGAAGTTCCTCCAAATTCACTGAAGACCACATATCGACTATAAATTAGTTTCCTTAATGGAGGATACCAAAGATTATATCCTTTCATTCCATCCTTGTACCCAATGAAAATACACTTGACCTCCTTCTTGTATAGCTTCTTCCTCTTTTCCTTTGGAACATGCACAAATACATCATAGACAAATACTTTGAGATGTGAAGTAAAAGGATTCTTACCAAACCACACCTCATGTGGATTAGAGTAAACTAGCATCGATGAAGGAGACCTATTTACCAAATAATTGGGTGTGTTGACTACCTCTACCCAGAATTAATGTGCGATCCCTATACCATTGAGCATGCTCCTTGCCTTATCCATCAACAACAGGTTCATTCTCTCAAAAAATCCATTTTTCTATGGGTTATATGGTGTGTTATTTTGGTGTGATATGATACAATACTTGCAGAATTACTCAAATTCATTTCGAAGGAATTCATCACCATTGTCAGTTATCAACACCTCGATCTTCTTATCTATCAGGTTTTCCACTAGAGATTTAAACTCTTTCAATTTCTCCAAAACATATGATTTATTCCTCAGGAATCCATGTGTTCTTGGAAAAATCATCTACGAAGGAGACATAATAAAGGGATACACCAAGTGAAGGGACTAGTACAAGATCAAACACATCATTGTGAATTAATTCCATAATCCCCTTTTCCATTTTTTCTCTAGATGGTAACCTTACCCGATTTTCTTTTCCATATATAAAATGTTCACAAAAATCAACTTCCATATTAAAATCAGGGAAACATTCAACCACACCTTTTGTGTGCATAGCTCAAATTTATTTTTTTCCAATGTGTCCCATCCTATGGTGCCATAACATGGGTGGGTCGACTTGATGATGAACAATCGAGTCATTTTATATCAATTCAGCCTGATTTCAGTCGAGTCGACTTGAGGAATAGAAATGTTTTTGTATCCAGTCAAGTCAACATTCCCTAACAACTTGTATAGGGTTCCAATCCAAAATAATTTCATTAATACCATCGCACCCCTAGACATTTTGTATATATCCTCCTGAAATAGAGTATGCACACCCTCATCACTCATTTTTTCTAAAAAATATCAGATTTCTTTGCAAACCTAGAATTGTAAGTTTTAAACCTGTGAAGTAAAACAATGCATTGAGATTCTTAAGAGAAACAAAATCTAATCAATGGCTCATACACATAGTACGCAGATATTTATAATAGAAATCCTCAACTAGGGAAAACCTCTCTTATATTCATTATCTCGAATTTCACCATTCACCATAAAATATATACAATGTATTTAGGTATTTCGTAGATAATGTTAGCGTCAGAAGTCACTCTTGGATTTCTTGCAGGAGCAGAGCCTGACACCCATCAGTTTAATGTCACGGTTTGTTACAAAGGGGTGATCAAATGGAAGGAAACTCAGAACAATATCATCTCAACTCTAAAACTAGGCCAGGCATGCATGGGCAAATGAGGTCTTAGATAAACTTCAAACAGTGAGTTGTAATAAAAGGTGAGCAAAGGGAAGATCGGTATAAGAAGAGTGCAAAGGTCTGTCATAAACATCAGGCTTCTAACAGACTGGAGAAGAAAGCGTTCAAACGCAAGATCCTCTTACATTCAAACATAGAAGACCA
>ML783549.1:1452362-1497737 GCA_009831015.1 Picea engelmannii | reverse complement strand
ATCCATTTACCTCTCCTCCCATCTATGTCAGGTTGTATAAGAATGTCCTTCACAGAGGTTGAAGGTACATATGCAATGATCTTTGAGTGAAAGACATAGATCCTAAAAACTTTAAGATCCTTTACCAGGGCATAGGCCTGCTTTTCCATGATCTTGTACCAGAGTTCTGCTTCTCTCAATGCCTTGTTGTAGAAACAAATAGGCTTCTCTTTCCCTTGATCATTTTTCTGCAACAAAACTATCGCTACTGTATCACAGGAAGCAAAAGAAAATATCAGAAAATCCTTGGAATAATCGGGGCTGATTAGCACAGGTGCCTCAATCGACGCCTTCTTTATTTGGACAAAAGATTCCCTAGGTTCAGTGGTCCATTTTAATTCATTTCCCATTCTAAGAATGGTTGTGATTTGTTTCACCAGCTCGGAAAAATTTGAGATGAATCTCCTCAGAAAATTAATCTTCCCCAAAAATGCCTGAACCTCTTTCTTAGATCTGGGAAGTGACAGGGTCTGTATTGCTTCGACCCTGCTAGGATCAATTCTTACCCCCTCTGTTGATACTATATGGCCCAATAGATTCCCCTCCATCATAGCAAACAACGATTTCTTGGGGTTTAGAGATAGGCCATACCTCTGACACTTCAAGAAAACCTTCTTCAAGTGGCAGCAATGCTCTTTATCAGTCTTGGAGAAGACTGTTATGTCATCTAGGTAGATCGCCACAAACTTATCTCTCTCCCCGATGAAGGCTATGTCCATGGCTCTCTGGAATGTGGCTCCTACATTCATCAACCCAAAAGGAATTTTGGCATACACGAATGTGCCCCAAGGAGTGGTGAAGGCTATTTTTTCTCTGTCCTCATGCATGACTAATATCTGATTGTAACCAGAGAAACCATCAATCATGGATATCCTAGATGCACCGATTACCCTCTGCAGTATGTGTTCCATGTTGGGAAGGGGATAATTGTATTTCCTTGAGCTCCTGTTCAGGTTCCTGAAATCAACATAGAGTCTGATTTCACCACTTTTCTTCCTTACCTGGACCAAATTGGCCACCCAGTCGGAATATCTCAAGGGGACAATGATTTGGGCATCTAGCAGCTTCTTTACTTCTTTCTCCATGACAGGTAGCAACATGGGTTTTATCTGCCTTATCTTCTGCTTGAATGGCTTAGCCTCTTCTTTTAGTGGAATCTTGTGTTCAATAACTGATGTGTCATATGTCTTAAGGTCTTCGTAGGTCCATGAAAACACATCAACAAACTCTCTCATCATCTCAGTATATTCACTCCTCTGTTCCTTGGTCAAACTCCTTGACAACTTGACAAATTTAGGCTCCTCTAGCGTGCCTATGTTACACTCAGCTGTGTCAGAATCATCACCTAAAATTCTACCCTTTACTGCCACATCATTCCCATCGAACAATCTTTCTAACGGGACTAGTCCTCTCGGGATGTAATTTCTCAGCAATTGAATGATATGATGATTAGCAATTTTATTTAAAAACACCCCAGGGTGGGGGTCCCCTTCTATGTCAGGATCTTCGTCAATATGCAGTGCAGAGAAATCATCAACATATTGGAGAAATTTTTCGATTTCCAAATCATCTTCGAATACCTTCCAATGCTTGAAATTATCTGGTACAGAAGGTCTATATTTTATTTCAACATCATATCTGACCATAGTTGGCGAAGGAACTTCGAGCAAACTAGCTGTGACAGCTAAAAAGTCGGCTGAAGAATTTTCTTCCCTCGGAATGAAGGAAATATTAAAGGCCAAGAAGAAATTATCCACTAGGTCCCATACCTCGTTCCTGTAATTCTTGAGCCAAGGATGCTTGGCTTGATAAACATTTTTGACCTGCTGGATGATCAATTCTGCATCTCCAAACACAGCCATTTCCTTAATTCCCATTTCTTTCGCAGCCCGCATACCCAGGATAAGAGCTTCATACTCTGCCACATTATTGGTGACTTCGAATTCCAGCTTGTATGACAGAGATATGGTCTCTCGACAGGGTGATATGAATACCACTCCGACACCTGCACCTATGCTAGAGGAAGCTCCATTGAAGAACATCTTCCAAATAGAGGTGGTTGGAGAAGGCATCTCCTGATTAAGAATGGGTTGCTTTCTGATCTGTAAAGGGGCCTCAGGAGTTTCAGTAATCTGTAACAAACTAGACCCTAAGTCAGTTTCAAGTGCAAAGATGGGGTGATTTGTGGGGTTCACTTCATCACTGACAATATAGGCTAGTTGGGTTTCTATGTACAACCTCATGTGTTCCCCTCCAAAAACTGGAACAGTGGCATATGTGAGATCCATCTGTAACATCCCTCCAAGTCTCTTAATCCAAGACCTTGACAACAACATACCAAACTTGGGGGGAACATCAGCTACCACAATATCCATGACCATATTCTTCATGGGCAGCTGAAACAAAGAAACTACCAGGTCCTTAATGACTCCCAAACATTGCACCCTCTTGGAGTCAAAGGAATAGAGGTCATGATAATCTCTGGTGACTTCTAACCCTAGTTCTTCCATGAAGGTTTTGGGCATGAGGTTGTGGGAGGCCCCTGAATCCATTAAGCAGTTGTGCAACACTTTATCATGTATGTTCAAGGACATGTAGAAAGGGGGGGGTGAGTCATATCTATCTTCTACCATGGGTCCTAGGAAAACTACTGGCTATTCATCTTGGAGGTTTATGGAGTCCGTGGGAGGGGATGAGGCTTTAGATTGCAAAATATCAATGAATCTTTTTTTAAATTCTTCGTGTTTAATTATCTCGGTGAGGGGGACGGGGATTCTGATCTTTTGAATTTCATGCTCGAAGCTAAAAGAAGATGTAAGCTTTGGAATTTCTCTTATTTCGGGAACATGATGGTGGACAATGGGACGAAGGGGTTGAGCCTTCTTACCTCTATGACTGTCTGTTATTTCATTAGCAGGCTTCTCTGTTCTAGCGGACTGCTCAGGAATATCGGGTGCTGCTGTCTTTTTGTTAGACCTCAGGTTATACCTACCTTGGCTGCCACTAGCCTTGTCTCCCTTGCTTAATTCATTTAGCTAACTATCCATGAGAGACTCCTCATAAGCTGCTTGAGTGAGATGAGGAAAAGGAGGAGTGTCTCCTAAGCAGTGGATTTCAGGATCAAGCTCGTCCGTCTCCCTTTCTTCCTCTTTGGTCATAAAATTATTCTGGAAAGGAGCCTGAATTCTCTGGTCTTCTCTGTCTCTTCCCTTCTTTCTGTGCATAGTTGGGGGAGTGATATTGTTTGACCTCCTAAAACCCCCTTTGATCCCAGTGTTCTGGGGGCCTTTATTCATTTTATTCCTTTCCACCTTCAGTATTTCCATTTCTTCGGACAAAAACTTCATCACCTGGGTCAGTTCGTTCACTTGAGTGTGGGGCAACGATGGGCCAGAAGTTGAGGCTTCGGACTTTCCCTTTCTTCTATCTGTGTCGGTCTTGCTCCTCAATCTGTCAACTGCTAATATGTTGGATTCCACTTCTATGGCCGCATATTGCATTTGATCCAAGGAGGTGGCTCTTCTTTCTCTCAATAAAAGACAGAAATCAGGGTCAAAAGCACCAGCATAGGAAATTTGGGTAGAGTCTTCTAAGGGCTTTACTTATGCAGGAATCTTGTTATACATCTTATTGAATCTTTTGGAGAAGTCAGAGACAGACTCTCCTTCCATTTTCTTCAGAGACCCAAACTATGTCATGTAATACATGAAATCCTTCCTATCTCCCCACTGCCTCAGGAAAACACTATCCAGGGCTTCAATTCCAGCAATAGACCCAGGGGCCAATCCCTTGAACCATTTCCTGACCTTGCCATCCAGGCTCTGGACAAAGAGTCTCATCCAGCCATCTTCATTTTCAATGTTTAGGTTGTATGCATAGCTGTAGAAAGCAGCCAAGTGCTATTCTGCAGTTATGTCCCCTTCTCCAGTAAACTTAGGCATGTATTTCAAGTAGTCTTCAGCAGGGAGAGGATGCATAGGCCAGGGTAGGACTAAGGGAGCATATCGGGCAGAAAATATGGCGTCCATTCTATTTGGAGGGGGATTAACACCAGCCATAGGAATATTAGGTGGAGGAGAACTTGGGGGAGAAGGAGTTCGCGAAGGGGCTACTGGGAATGAGTCTTGAAGTGGAGTGGGAAACAAGAGAGGATGCAGGGAGAAGGCTAACGAACTCAGGTCAACAGGTGATTCTCTCTGTGCAGTAGTAGCAATAAAAGGAGGGGTGGTGAAACCTTCTGAGGCCTAAGGTCTATGTTGAGGCATGACTTCCAGGGAGGGGGGAGTGATAAGGATTTCTCTTTCTGATGCCAGGCTAGGAGGAGAAATCTCAGCAGGAACACTCCCGAAATTCAGAGAATGGGAAACCTCAGAAAAAGGATAACTAGAAAGCTGAGAATAAGAAAGTGGAGTTTTTACGGCTGGAGGTGGGGAAATACCTGTTTGAGTGGCGAAGATTTCTTTTTGAGAGGACTTCCCCTTTCTTCTAATCACCTCTGGATTTTCTTCAGGCGTGGCCAGAGGCAGCTGTGGATGGGACCACGTGTGTCTACCGCTGGAAGCCACAACTATCCCGATAGGTTCTCCGCAGTGGTGTCGTCACAATGGAGTCGCCAGGCGCATAGTAGAAATCTCAATAGTTTTGATATATGATGCACCTTCAGAATCAGCTAATCGTTGTCGTTCAATCCCGGGGAAAATATTCAACTTCGTCCCCGGCAACAGTGCCATAAATGTTAGCGTCAGAAGTCACTCCTGGATTGCTTGCAGGAGCAGAGCCTGACACCCATCAGTTTAATCTCACGGTTTGTTGCAAAGGGGTGATCAAATGGAAGGAAACTCAGAACAATATCATATCAACTCTGAAACTAGGCCAGGCATGCATGGGCAAATGAGGTCTTAGATAAAATTCAAATAGTGAGTTGTAATAAAAGGTGAGCAGAGGGAAGATTGGTATAAGAAGAGTGCAAAGGTATGTCATAAACATCAGGCTTCTAACAGACTGGAGAAGAAAGCGTTCAAACGCAAGATCCTCTTACATTCAAACATAGAAGACCAGAGAATATAGGAATGTCACAACAAATCCTTTATCATAACAAAACTACAACAATTCATGCTACTCATTCGATCATGAACTCCCTGGTATGAGATGAAAACATAGACGGAGTAAGAAAACTGTTTGTCATAAAACAAGAAATCTCAGATACATATGCATAACCAGGAAACTAGAATGATGTTAAAACTATATAGTTGGGAGCTGTGCTCTGCCATCGATCCATACAAAAATGGAAAAAAACGCCTACATATATTCAAAACAACAACAAAAAAAAAAACGAGACGTTGCATAAAAACTTTGCGTCTGCATGGTTTCTGACAATCTGCGCCTGCAATCTTTGAATAATCGTGCACCAACAACGGACGCAATCGGACTTCTGACAGCTCTGCGGGCGAATCGACATGCCTTTAATTCGTCGTCGGACTTTCCCATTATGGCGGAGATGATGTCTAACCACCACCAACTGCTTCAATAACTGCTTCATTGGGATTGAGGATGGTCCAGCCAACTCGGCACCTTGGGGATGTGAATGGCCCTTAATGCTGCCACCTGGATTAGTTGAACGACCTGATGAATAAGGCGTGGAGGCCAGCGCAAAGAATGGGGCATGCGACGGGAGTAGTGGCGCCAAAGATATGAGGACGAGGCATGAAGTGATGAGGGGTGAGAGAGGTTATAGGGGAGACACATGTCAGAAGGAAATAAGTGGAGGGGGCAGGAGATGGGACATAATGGGCACATTCTAGTGGGAGGCTGACGTGGAGGGGAACGAGACACATGGAAGGTGGTGAGTGGCTTCGGAGGATGGCATAACAAGGGGGAGGGCCCACATTGGTTAAGAACAGAGCAGATGGGCAGGACGGGATCGCGAGAGCGTCGTTGATTTGGGTTCTTAGATCTTGGTCGTTGGGAAGCTACGTGCTCGATTCCGGACCCCCCTCCCCCNCTTAAAGGTAGAAAGGCAAGGGGTGTCTGGAATTGCCTTGAGCGTCGTTGATCCGGGCACTATGATTATATCCATTGGAGAGATGCGCCTCGGATTCCAAAACCCCCCCCCTTCCACTTAAAGGTAGAAAGGCGGAGGCGGTCCAGAATCACCTGTATGCCATGGATCTGGGTGCGTGGATGTCTGTCGTCCAAATCCGTTTGCTGCTTACCACGGACACGTTTTCATACTGAACTTAGGACAAGTGGGTTTTTTACCCATTCCTTCGCATTTTACCCCCATTACCAGAAATATCGCTAACAAATACCAAAATCCTAATCCCTTAATTCGGGATTAATTTAGAAAAATGCTAAAAATAGAAAAATCCGCTAANCTGAACTTAGGACAAGTGGGTTTTTTACCCATTCCTTCGCATTTTACCCCCATTACCAGAAATATCGCTAACAAATACCAAAATCCTAATCCCTTAATTCGGGATTAATTTAGAAAAATGCTAAAAATAGAAAAATCCGCTAAAAATAGCAAAAACCACCCAAAATAAAATTTGGGGGCGTTGCCCTAGGCCACCGCCTGGTGTTGAATGTGGCACGTAACTAGGGGGGGGGCATAGATGCCCCCCCCTGGTACCCCCCTAGGAAGCACCCGATGCACATGACACACATATCAATACTAGACGGATCGTCAGATGCAGTTGTCGAATCTAACGCACCCAGACACACACATGCAAAGAGTATAACATATACCCAACATTATCCCACTTGTTATTTTATTTGATGGTATTATATAGTCAACAATCTAGGGCGACAATGCCCATTGTTACTCTACACCAAGAGAACTTTTCTATGCTCACAGACTTTGTCAATGAATCTACAACATTCTTCAAAGTGTCAACATTTTCCAGCAACACCTTCTTTTCTTCAACCATGTCTCTCACAAAGGGATATTGAACATCAATATTCCTTGTATTCGAATGATAAGATGGGTTCTTTGCTAGGAATATTGCACTCTGACTGTCACAATCTAATCTCACTGCTTGTTGTACCAACCCAATACCTGAACACAATCTTTGTAACCATACTGCTTCCTTTCTTGCATGAGTGGCTTCCATGTATTTAGCTTTTGTAGTTGAGAGTACCACTACATCCTATCTTTTTCTCATCCAATTGATTGCTCCTCCAAATATATTAAACACATACCCACTTGTAGATCTTCTGCGATCCAAATATCCAGCCCAGTCTGCATCAACAAAACCATGTATGTCCACCAATATGTCTAATTCTGGTCTTCCTTTGTAGCGCAATCCATAACTGGTAGTGCCATGAAGATACTTGAAGACCCTATTTACTATTGTCCAAAGCTCCTTCCCTAGTTTTGACATATACCTGCTCAAAACTCCCACTGCATGTGCAATGTCTGGTCTAGTACAGACCATTGCATACATCAAACTGCCAACTGCACTGGCATACGGAACATGGGACATGTCCTCTTCTTCTTCATGTGTCTTGGGACACTGATCTATAGATAACTTTACACCTATAGGAATAGGAACCTTGACCGGTTTACTTCCATGCATATTAAATCTCTGCAATGTTGTCTCAACATATTTTATCTGATTCAACCATAGTTTCATGTTTGCACGAACTCTTTTAATGTCCATTCCCAGAATGAAGTTAGCATCACCAAGATCCTTCATGTCAAATTTGGAGGATAGCTGCGATTTCACCTCCTTTATAACATCCATGTTATGTCCTACCAACAACATGTCATCAACATACAACACTACATAAATGAGGTGATTACCAACCTACTTGGAATATACACAGTGATCATCCCTACTTCTCACAAATCCCAATCCAAGGATGTATGTGTCAAACTTTTGTTACCACATCCTAGGTGATTGCTTCAGACCATATAGTGACTTCTTTAGCTTACATACCAAATCTTTCTTTCCCTTCACTACAAATCCTTTTCGCTACTTCATGTAGATTTCTTCTTCCAGATCCCCATGTAGGAATGTTGTCTTCACATCCATCTTTTCCACTTCAAGATCAAAAGAAGCAACAATAGATAAAAGAAATCTAATAGAAGTTAAATTAGGAATAGGAGAAAAAATATCACCAAATTCAATTCCCTCTACCTGGGAATAGCCTTTTGCTACTAACTGAGCTTTGTATTTATCCACTTTACCTTGTTCATTAAACTTCTTCTTAAACAACCATTTTCTACCAACATATTTTATTCTAGATGGAAACTCAACTATATCCCATGCCCCATTCTTATCCAAGGCATCCATTTCTTCAACCATGGCCTTCTTCCATAGTTTACTATCCTTTGAATTCAGTGCTTCCCTGACAGTTCTGGGATCATCATCAGTAATAGATAAATAAAAAATGGAACGGAAATCAGGTGGACTATACCTTTCTAGTTTCCTTTTATCTCTAATTGATCTCCTCAATACTGGGGTATGAGGTTCTTCTTCTTCTTCTACTTCCTTGATGTAGGTGCGCCACCCAGGGCACATTTGCTCACAGGACCTTCTCTTCTTACTCAACCCAAAGAACTGAAAAGCTATTCTAATTCCCTATCAGGAATTTTCCACACCCACAACAACTCTCTAACTGACCTTCCTTAACGATGGGGAAATCAACGCTGCCCTCTTTTCTTTGTGATCGGGGTTCCCATTATCGGGATATTGACACCAATGATGTTCTGGTAATTTTTATAACCAATCCCCGATCTCCGATGTGCTCCTTTGATGCCTTAGCCCCACCTAGCTAAGCCTTCAGTCCATGCGACCACTCTCTATAAGACCTCAGCCTTATATCCTTTCTGTCAGGGTTGCTGACTCAAAATTTTCGATGCTCCTCAAATTCCCGTTATCCCTCTAGGCTAAGCTCTTGGGTCCATGTGACCTCTCCTTATATGACCACATTCATATCCCTCATCAGAGTTTCAGACTTTCCGATGTCAAAATACAATTGTCCCCAAGACTTGCGATTCCCTGAATCCCGACGTGCCTTTTTCACGATAGACCTCCTAGCTATAGGCCTTGGCTCATATGACCGTTAACCTGTGACCATGGTCTTATCCCCATCAGGGCTACGGGGTTTCAAATGCTGCAAAACCACTTACCTATGGGATTCTCGATTCTCCGTCAGGCTGACAACTGGCTTCCACTACGATGCCTCCCTACTTTCTGACGTGTTGACAGCTGGCCGCACAGCTACACCTTCCTCCTCATCGGGGTTTTTCGGTTCACGAAACCAAAGTGCGTAAACACTTTTTCATCGGGATCCCCGATATCCCGATGGCCCCAAACACCGATGGATGACTCCTTGTCGGGACTTTTCCCAATGACGCTGATTTCTTCCATGTGTCCTTTCTGATGAACAGTCCCTATTTCACCGGGGTTTCGGGACTTGTAATGTCTCAACTTCCTTGTCCTCAGGAACTCTGATTTCCCGACGCCGGATATTCTGACTCTCCTTGGATTCCTGACACCTGTCCTCCCGAACGGATGATTCAGATTATGTCGGGTTTTTCACTATGAACTTTTCCCGACCTTCTGTCCACGAAACTTCTGACTTCCCAAACTCCTGACGCCTTAAATTCCCAAACGGCTCCGATCTTCCTGGGACTTCAGGGTTTCAAATATCGAAAAACATTCAACCACAGGATTTCCAATCCTTCAAATCTCGGTGGTAACCCTCGTGCAACTTCTGTCAGATCCAACGACTGACGGGTAACTGATCCATGATCCAACACTCATGACTCTTGGGGCTTAACTCCCAACACAATTGTAACCTCCTTTGCTCCTTTGGTAGATCCAACGGTTGATGGGTTTTGTCAATATCCTCTGCAAGATCCTAACCGTCCACCTCCCTCTTGGATATCTTCTACGAGTGAACCCAGTACTTCTCTATGAAAACGGTTCCTTCTACACGTAACTTTGCAGCGCCTATTCAATCACTTTATGCACAGACTCTCTGTGCTTCTTATCGATGGATTTGAGAGCCTTATCCCTCCTGAGATTTCTCACCCTTTCAACCTCAAAGAGGTTCTTTGCACGCACTCCTTGTGGCAGTTCTCAAACACTTCCAAGTGTTGAGTTCCTTTGACTCTGCACACACCTGTAGCAACAGTCCTTCAATACTTTGCTCAGATTCATGACTAAGACTCTCCTTAGCCTGCGCACTCCTTGCATGGCTAGTGTTACTCAATCTCACTTCTGAGAACGAGAGTTAAACTATCTGAGCCTTCTGTCAACGCACTCCTTGTAGACAACTTCAACTGCACTCCTTGCAGGAATCCTTGCTCAAATGGTAAAACAATTGAAACTCATTCCTTCTATTTCCTTTCAGATTTCAATCTCAACACATGAAATCATATACACAACATAATAGCAAATGCATAACAGGAAGTAAATACTCATGAACATATCATTCAACACACATACATAGAGAACAAACACAACTCCATGAATTTGAATTAAACTCTTCTATTAATCCAAATGACTGTACATGGGTGTTCTTCTACACAATTCTACACTTCTCTTCTCTATTCTCTTGAGTCTTCTAATTCTTCCTGAATTAGTTTACAATGCACAATGAGGGTGTCTATATCCATTTTCCCTCCTTTCTTCTAGAACTGTCTAATCTATTATTCAATTCTACCTACTTACATTTATTACTATAAATGCCTCCATCTACTTCAGACGAGAGCGGGGTGCTCAAGGTATGAATACATTATACCAAGGCACCTTCATTAAATGATCTCATTTATGCTTGGCGCATCAACTTCAAGGGAAATTTCAAAATTTTGGGCTGGCGTGTGCCCAGCTATCCTTTGTCTTCTGCGCTGGCTTGCTTGTCTCGGGAGATGCTCCTGCATCATACTCCCTCGCTTGAAAATTTGCATGGGCTCCTGCCCATGAGCTCCTGCATGGTATTTCCATGCTTTAGAATCTCTGCTTCAGTCTCCCAGCTGGCATCTTCAACTGGATGGCCCTTCCACCTGACCAAATATTCAAAATATTCTTTCCTTCTGGTTTTCTTACCCACTCATTTATTCAGTATCTGTTCCATCTGTGGCTTCCCTGCAACTGGCATCTGCTTCTGCCACTGAACCTATGGCTATTCATCACTTGTTCCTTCTTCCTCAAGCTTGTATGGGTATAAATCCGAGACATTGAATATCAGAGATATTCCGATCCCATCCAGTAATTCAATCTCGTAAGCATTCTATCCCATTTTCTTCAATACCTTGCATGGTCCAATTTTTTTCATCTTCAATTTATTATACGTGCCTCTCGGGAACCTTTCCTTCCTCAGATGTGCCAGAACCAAATCACCAACCTCGAACTGAAGTTGTCTTCTATGCTAATCGGCTCTGCGCTTATATTCTTGGCTTGATTTCAGCAACTGCTCCTTCACCTGGCTGTGAAGTTCTTTCATTGCCTCAACAAATTCTTCTGCACTAGTGCTCCTAGTAGCAGTCTGTTCCGAATCTCTCAATTCAGAAACTCCTCTCGGTTGTGTGCCATATACAATCTGGAATGGACTCTGCCCTGTGCTCCTGTTAACAGAGTCATTGTAAGCAAACTCTGCCTGCGGCAATATATTGTCTCAACTTCTATGGTGCTTTGTCACCAAGCTTCTCAACAAGTCTCCGAGACTTCTATTCACCACTTTTGTTTGTCCATCTATCTGAGGATGATAAGTTGAACTAAACAACAAGTTAGTCCCCATCTTCTTCCATAATGTTCTCCAAAATTTTCCTAAGAAATTTGTGTCTCTATCCGAAACTATGCTTTTCAGCAATCCATGAAGTCAAATGACCTCCTTGAAGAACAGATTTGCGATGTGAGTCCCATCACTGGTATTCTGGCATGGGATAAAATGTGCCATCTTGGAAAACCTATCCACTACCACAAAGATGGAGTCAACACCCCTTTGTGTCTTTGGTAACCCCAATACAAAATCCATACTTATCGCCTCCCACGGCTTGTCTAGCACGGGCAATGGCTGATAAAATCTCACATTCTGTTTCCTTCCTTTTGAATTCTGGCAAATCTAGCATCTGTCAACAAATATCTTGACATGTGCTCGCATCCCTGGCTAAAATTATGACTCACTTAGCTTTGCAAATGTTTTTTCATGGCCAAAGTGTCCTGCTAACCCACCACTATGTTTCTCTTTTAACAAGTTCTCCCTCATGGAGCATTTCGGAATACACAGTTGATTGCCTCGAAAAAACAATCTTTCCTGGATCATGTACTCTATCCACTGGCTTATGTCTCTGAGAACTGGGTTCTCAGCTGCTTCATCTGCTTCCTTAGAATCTTGATCATCTGCATACATGTCCCTGAGATCATCAAAGCCTAACGTCCTGACTTTGAACTCTTGCAACAACAAACACTTCCTGCTCAAAGCATCAACCACTTTGTTAGCAGTACCAGAAATATGCTTAATTACAAAGGTGAAATTTTGCATGTATTCAACCCACTTAACATGCCTCTGATTCAATTTCTCCTATTGATTCACAAATTGTAATGCATGGTTATCACTATATAAAACAAATTCTTTTGGAATCAAATAGTGCCTCCATTTCTTCAATGCGTGTATGATGGCATAAAATTCCTTATCATACGTGGAGTATTTTTCTTTTGCCTCATTCAGCTTTTCGCTGAAATATGCAATCGGTCTGTCCTCCTGACTTAAGACCGCTCCTATGGCAAACCCGCTTGCATCACATTTTACCTGGAATGTCTTTTTAAAATCTAGAAACACCAGAATTGGTTGTTTCGTAATCTTTCGTTTCAACAAATTGAAACTCTTCTCATCCTCATCAGTCCAGTGAAAAGATTTATGTCTTTTCTTCACTGTATCCATCATTGCTATGCTAATTCCACTAAAATTCCTGATGAATTTCAGGTAGAAACTAGCCAAACTGTGAAAACTTCTCACCTCAAATATGTTCCTTGGTGATGGCCAATTTTTGATTACTTCCACCTTATGTGGATCCATCCTCAATTCATTTGCCGAGATAACAAATCCCAAATAAATGAGTTATGTCTTCATCAATGAGGACTTCTTTATGTTTATCAAAAACTTGTCCTGCTGTAATCTCTTCATCACAATGGCCAAATGCTTGAAATGCTCAGCCTTTGTCTTGCTGAAAACTAATATGTCATCCAGATACACGATGACAAATCTCCTGATGAAATACTTCAGGACTTCATTCATCAATCTCATAAAGGTACTCGGCGCATTCGTCAAGCCAAACGGCATGACAAGCCATTCATACAAACCTTCGTTTGTTTTGAATGTTGTTTTCCATTCATCACCTTCTCTCATACGAATTTGGTGATATCCACTCTTCAAATCTACCTTTGAAAAAAATCTTGCTCCACTTAAGCAATCCATCAGATCATCCATCCTCAGCAATGGAAATTTGTACCTGATAGTTATATTATTAATCGCCCTTGAATCAGTGCACATCCTCCAACCTCCGTCTTTCTTCGGACTGAGTATTGTCGGAATAGTGCATGGACTCAAGCTTTCCTTGACCAAACTTTTTTCCAACAATTCCTGGACCTGTCTTTTGACTTCTTCATTCTCTTGTGGTGTCAATCTTTACGCGGCTTTGTTTGGTAAACTAGCTTCTGGTATGAGATCAATGTGATGACTTACACTTCTCATCGGTGGCAACGAACGAGGTAGTTCGTCCACTACAATATCAACGAACTCTTCTAGCAGTTCCTAAACTTCTCCTGGCAAATCATCCACTCTTGTGCTAGTCAGAAAAATTCTCGGTTTTCTGACCACAAAGAATTGTGGATCCTCCTTCCTCTTAACTTATGTAAGAAGTTCCTTCCCACTCATGAGAAGTACTGTGTTTCTTACTTCCAGTTTCGCCTCCTTATCCTCAATTGGATGCAACATGTGGGTTCTCCCATTCTTCTCCAAGGTGTATGTGTTCATCCTCCCATCATGAATCACATTTTTATCATATTTCCATGGTCTACCCAACAATAGGTGACAAACATCCATAGGAATAACATCACAGAGTATTTTATCATTATATCCTCCTATTTTGAATTCAACTAAACACTGTTTAGTGACATTTACCTGATGTCCCTTCTGTAGCCATGAAACTTGGTATGGACTCAGGTGATCAGTCATCTCCAKCTCTAGMTTCTCWACCATCTCGGTTGAGACGAGATTATCTGTGCTACTGTTGTCCACAATGACCTTGCATGCTCTATCCTTGGTCTTGCAAGCAGTCCTAAAAAGACTATTCCTCTGCACTGAATTCTCCATCTCCTTCTCTGGYGTCAAAATAACCTTCTGCATCACCAACGATCTTCTGCCTTTAGCATATTCTACCTCAATATCTCACCTYTGTGCCTCGGCGATGTGGGTCTCTCCAGTTTCTTTCTTTTTCTCTGGACACTCGAACGACMTGTGCCCATTCTTTCTGCATGTGAAGCATGTAATTACTCCACCTCTCCCTCTTCCTCTACCTCTRGTAYGAGGAAGAGTGTTGTTATCAGCATATCCTCCTCTCTACTCAGTATGTTGTTCTCTCTGTTCAKCATATCACCCTCACTGTGAACTTCCACCTCTCTCAGTTCTAGTCTGAGGCTTCTTCCAGTCGTCCTTGGGCTTCTGGGTTCTTTCCTGGGCAACTGCTTTGCCTCTGGGCTGACTCTTGCCTCGCCCTCACTGAAATTGTTTACGGCTCAGCTTATCTTCATCTTTCAAAGCCATTTGGTAGGCATCCTCCACCATTCGGATGGTTGCCATACTCATTTCATCCTGAATCTCATATCTCAGGCCATTCATATACCTGGCCACTTTTTCTTCATTGCTTTCGCGATGACCTGCCCTGATATTCAACCTGTAAAACTATTCAGTATATTCCTTTACTGTCATCAACTTCTGTCTCAGGTTCTGCATCCTCCTGAACAGAGAAATTTGATAGTCTTTGGGGATGAACTTTGCCTTCATCTTTGCACTCATTCGATCCCAACTTTTAATTTTCTGCTTGCCTTGGCAATGTCTTTCAGCTTGTAGTTCATCCCACCACAAGGATGCATGTCCTTTTAATATCGTGACGGCATGCCTGACCTTCTTGTCCTCTTCAACATCTTCATAATCAAAATAGGTGTCCAGATCTCTAATCGAGTCTAGAATCTCTTCTACATCCAGATTTCCCTCATAAACCGGAATGTCCATTTTTACCTTTGTACTCATTCTTGCAACAACTTTAAGTAAGCATTCACTTGCTGCATCTTCCGCTGGGATTTCTTCTTCTCCCTGTCCAGCATCATCTTCATTTTTGGACTCACTAATATCTTCTACATTATCTTTTCGCTTTTCTCTTATCCCCATATCCACAATCATAGAGCGTAAGTTATGTAGTTCTGTTTCCACTTCTGGATTCTGCACTTGCCTACCCCTACCTTTGGGCGTTTCCCTTTCCTCCCCTGGATCAGGTGATTGTCTATCTCTTCTCCTTGGTGGCATGGTGAATTCTCCTTTTTCTATGCTATAGAAATAAAAGACTCCTTCTTGCGCTCTGATACCACTTGACGTAGGCGCTCCACCCAAGGCACGTCTGCTCACAGGACCTTCTCTTCTTACTCGGCCCGAAGAACTGAAAAGATCTTCTAATTCCCTATCGGGAATTTTCCACACCCACAACAACTCTCCAACTGACCTCCCTTAACGATTGGGAAATCAACGCTGCCCTCTTTTCTTTGTGATCGGGGTTCCTGTTATCGGGATCTTGACACCAGTGATGTTCTGGTAGCTTCGATCACCGATCCCTGATCTCCGATGCACTCCTTTGTTGCCTTAGCCCCACCTGGCTAAGCCTTCAGTCCATGCACCCACTCTCTATAAGACCTCAGCCTTTTAACCTTTCTGTCAGGGTTTCTAACTTCAAATTTCCGATGCTCCTCAAATTCCCGTTAGCCCTCTAGGCTAAGCTCCTGGGTCCACGTGACCTCTCCTTATATCACCACAATCATATCCCTCATCGGATTTTCGGACTTTTCGATGTCAAAATACAATTGTCCCCAGGACTTACGATTCCCTGAATCCTGACACACCTTTTTCACGATAGCCCTCCTGGATATAGGCCTTGGCTGATATGACCGTTAACCCATGACCACGGTCTTATCCCCGTCGGGGATACGGGGTTTCAAATGCTGCAAAACCACTTACCTGTGGGATTCCCGATTCTCCGTCAGGCTGACAACTGGCTTCCAATACGACGCCTCCCTCCTTTCTAACGTGCTGACAGCTGGTTGCACGGCTACACCTTCCTCCTTGTCGGGGTTTCGCGGTTCGTGAAACCAAAGTTCATAAAAACTTTGTCACTGGGATCGCCGATATCTCGATGGCTCCAAACACCGATGGATGACTCCTTTTCGGGACTTTTCCCAATGATGCCGATTTCTTCCACACGTCCTTTCTGATGAACGGTCCCTATTTCTCCAGGGTTTCAGGACTTGTAATGTCTCAACTTCCTTGTCCTCAGGAACTTCGATTTCCCGACGCCAGATATCTCGACTCTCCTCGGATTCCTGACACCTTTCCTCCCAAACGAACGATTCGTATTATGCTGGGTTTTTCACTGTGAACTTTTCCCAACCTTGTGTCCATGGAACTTCTAACTTCCCGAACTCCTAATGCCTTGATCTCCGCCACATGTCCAACTGTCAGACGGCTTCGATCTTCCCTGGACTTCAGGGTTTCAAATATCGAAAAACATTCAACCACGGGATTTCCGATCCTTCAAATCCTGATGGTAACCCTCATGCAACTTCTGTCAGATACAATGGCTGACGGGTAACTAATCCACGATCCAACACTCACGACTCTTGGGGCTTATTTCCCAATGCAACCGTAACCTCCTTTTCTCCTTTGGTAGATCCAGCGGTTTACGAGTTTTGTCAATTTCCTTTGCAAGATCCTAACCGTCCACCTCCCTCTTGGATATCTTCTACGAGTGAACCCAGTACTTCTCTATGAAAACTGGTCCTTCTGCACGTAACTTTGCAACGCCTATTCAATCACTTTATGCACAGACTCTCTGTGCTTCTTCTCGATGGATTTGAGAGCCTTATCCCTCCTGATCTTTCTCACCCTTTCAACCTCAAATAGGTTCTTTGTACACACTCCTTGCGAGAGTTCTCAAACACTTCCAAGTGTCGAGTTCCTTTGACTCTGCGCACACCTGCAACAACAGTCCTTCAATACTTCTCTCAGATTCACAACTGAGACTCTCCTTAGCCTGGGCACTTCTTGCACAGCTAGTGTTACTCAATCTCACTTCTGAGAACGAGAGTTAAAATATCTGAGCCTTCTGTCAACACACTCCTTGCGGATGACTTCAACTGCACTCCTTACAGGAATCCTTGCTCAAATTGTAAAACAATTGAAACTCATTTCTTCTATTTCCTTTCAAATTTCAATCTCAACACATGAAATCATATACACAGCATAATAGCAAATCATAACAGGAAGTAAATACTCATGAACATATCATTCAACACACATACACAAAGAACAAACACAACTCCATGAATTTGAATTAAACTCTTCTATTAATCCAAATGACTGTACATGGGTGTTCTTCTACACAGTTCTCTACTTCTCTTCTCTATTCTCTTGAGTCTTCTAATTCTTCCTGAATTATTTTACAATGCACAATGTGGGTGTCTATATTTGTTTTCCCTCCTTTCTTCTGAAACTGTCTAATCTAGTATTCAATTCTACCTACTTACATTTATTACTATAAATACCTCCATCTACTTCAGACGAGAGCGAGGTGCTCAAGGTCTGAATACATTATACCAAGGTGCCTTCATTAAATGATCTCATTTATTCTTGGCACATCAACTTCAATCGAAATTTCAAAATTTTGGGTTGGCGTGTGCCCAGCTATCCTTTGTCTTCTGCGCTGGCTCACTTGTCTCGGGAGATGCTCCTGCATCATTCCTCTTCTTCAAATGATTCATATTTTGCATCATCTAACTCAAGCTCTATTTTCTCAGGTTCCTCTTGCGTTGGTAGGACTTCCTGTTTGGACACATCTTTTACCTCTCTGAAAACAACATATTGACTGTAAACAGTCTTCTTGGTTTTTGGGTTCCAAAGCTTATAACCTTTCACACCATCTTTATAACCAATAAAAATACATTTTTCATCCTTTTTATCCAACTTACTCCTATTTTCCTTTGGAACATGTACATAAGCATCACAACCAAACACTCTAAGATGTTGAAGAGATGGTTTCTTCCCATACCATACCTTGTGTGGATTTTTATCATCCAACATTGATGAAGGTGATCGATTGACCAGGTAACATGCTGTACCCACTACCTCTGCCCAGAATTCCTGTCCTAACTCACCACCACTGAGCATGATCCTTTCTTTTTCCATCGATGTCCTTTTCATCATTTCTAAAACTCCATTATATTGAGGAGTGTATGGATTATTCTTCTACATTGATATACCAAACTTCTTACAGAATTATTCAAATTCATTTCCGCAGAATTCTCCACCATTATTTGTTCTCAATACCTTTATTTTCTTCTTTGTCTGATTTTCTACCAGAGCCTTAAAATCTTTAAATTTATCAAATACCTTAGATTTCTTTCTAAGAAAATAAATCCATGTGTTCCTTGAGAAATAATCTATGAATGAAACATAATACATAGATTTACCTAGGGATGGAACAGGAACAGGTTCAAACACATCATTATGTATCAACTCTAAGATCCCCTTTGCTCTTGTAGCACCAGATGGGAATATTACTCGATTCTATTTACCATATATGCAATGTTAAAAGAAATCAAAATCCAAAGTGAAATTAGACATATCTTCAACCATACCTTTATCGTGTAGTGTTCAAAGGCCCTTTTCTCCAATATGCCCCAACCTTTGATGCCACAGCATGGTCTTCTTTTCAGGGACAATATTGGTCTTTTATCCTTCATCTGTCTGCTCAGGTACAACAAAACTGTTACACCCATTAGTATAAGTTCTTCCCAACAACTTGTATATAGTTCCACACCAAACTCCCCTCATCAACACCATTTCTCCTCGTACCATCTTGCAAGTGCCCTTTCCCAATACAGTATCCAATCCTGCATCATCCAACTTTCTTACAGATATTAGGCTCCTGGATAGTTTTGGAATGTGCATAACCCCAGGGAGAGTTATAATCCTTCCATATTTTAGCAGCAACTTAACCCTTCCACGTCCCATGATTTTTGTTGTCGAGTCATCTCCTAGGAATACATCACCACCATCATATTTTTCATATTCAGAGAACCACTCCCTGTGAGGAGTCATATGGTATGACACACCTGAGTCGATCAACCATACATCATGGTMTGCATGTGTACCTGTAGATGCCAGGTAAACATCACCTCCTTCTTCAGTGGAGGTTTTTGCCTCTGTGGAATAGGTACTATTAGATCCCTTTGKTTTTTCAACCTTATTAGACTTGCAATATTTCTTATAATGCCCCGTTTTATCACACTTCCATAATTTCATCAAATATTTTCCTAAAGACTTAGATCTACCTRTAGATTTAGATCTCCCCTCGGAAGGCTTACCAGGATTCTTGTCTTGGGTACGACCTCTTACAAAAAAATCATATGTGYTATGACCATCCATGCCTTTCCGCCTCATCTCTTCAGWTAACAAGGATGAAACTACATCATCATACTTCAATGTAGATTGAGTGGTACTACCAATTKCTACAACCGTATTATCCCAAGAGTCTAACAAAGAACATAACAAAGTAATACACTTATCTTCTTATGAAATGGTAATATTAACATATACGAGTTGACTTACCAGAGTATTAAAGGAATTTAGATGTTCTGTCACAGAATATCCATCTTCCATCCTAAGATGATACAACTTCTTTCGAAGAAAAAATTTGTTTACCAAGGACTTTGATTGATACAAATTCCCTAACTTATCCCATAGTTCCTTGGTTGTATATTCTCTTGAGACATTCAACAACATCGAATCTACCAAGGAGAGTCAAATACTACTCCTTTCTCTTCTTTCCAACTTCTCCCAATATTCCTTCGACATACTGTTAGGTGGTGTACTAGTAGTTTGTGTACTAGTAGATTGTGTACCAGTCGTCTGTGTTCCAGTAGGCTATGTACTAGTAGGTTGTTTACTAGGATCCACAACGATCCATTTTTATTTGTCTACAAGAAGGTCCTACATATTCAACTTCCATAGCTCAAATTTTTTACCGTTGAACTTCTCTATTTCGATTCTAAAAGAACTCGCCATTCCTCTTTATACACTCAAATAACCACTACAAAAGCTCCCACTAAACCCAGGTTTATCACAAACCCAAGATAAACTTGATCTATCAAGATCAAGAAAAACCCTCATAAACAAAGGCATCCCTCTAAAGCCAAAAATGATCTCTGATACCACATGTAAGTTTTAAACCTGTGAAGTAAAGCAATGCATATAGATTCTTAAGAAAAAAAAAATTTAATCAATCACTCATACACATAGTACACAGAGATTTATGCCGGAAACCCTCAACCGGGGAAAACCTCTCTTATATTCATTATCTCGAATTTCACCATTCACCATACAAGATATACAATGTTTTTAGGTATTACGTAGATACCAAAACATGTCGAACGATGCATGTAACTAGGGGGGCCATACCTATCCCCCCTTAGGACCCCCCTAGGAAGCGCTCAGCTCACACGACACAAAGAGAACTAATAGAGGGATCGTCAGACACAGTTGTCGAATCTGACATGCCCACACACACACACATGCAAAGAATATAACATATACCAAACAAGAATATGTAGCACACCTAGAAGAGTTCTACTCCCATATTGTAGTGTCAGTCAAAATCTTCCCCATACAACAATTTTGGTTATTGATTCGTCCCCCAAGAACACATATACCCCTTCATATCTCTTGTTTTTGCATAACCATTCTCTTAATGAGGTTTCATATGAAAGGATTCTCTTTATTCGATCAATGAAACATCATGATATGACTATGCATTGGTCGACGCTAGATACACATCGCCTCATTTATAAGAAGTAATCTTTCTCTTAGTCGACCACTTCTCATCAGATCTTGTACTAACTTCTATCACCTTCAACTTGCAGTCTCTTTTGTAATTCCCATCTTTATCGCATTTATAGCATCTTCTTGTTGACTAAACCAAGAATTTAAATCTACCCTTCAACTTAGAATTTCTACTAGAGAATATTCTTGTTGACCTCTCACCATCAACGCATATTTGATTGATCCTTCCATGTTCTTCCATCTCATTTCTTCTGACAGTATATATGAAACCACATATTCTAGCACTAGTGTGGTTGAATTGGTCCCGATAGCCATGACTAAGTTGTCCCAGGAGTCTAGTGAAGAACATAATAGGATAACACATTTATCCTTCTTAGTTATTTTAATATCAACAAACAATAACTAAATTATTACAGTATTGAATTCATTTATATGATCTATTATTGAGCTCTCATCAGTCATCTTCAAAAGATACATCTTATTCTAAAGGAACAACTTGTTACTAGGGATTTCAACTAGTACAAGATTCCCAACTTGTCCCATGATTTCTTGGCTGATTATTCACTTGATATATTCAATAGCACTAAATCTATAAGACAAAGTCAAATCATAATCCTTTCCCTTCTCTTAATTTTCTCCCATTCTTCCCTCAAAATACTCCTCGGAATGCTTCCTGGACAAATCATTGCCCATTTTTCTCGATCTACAAGGAAATCTTCAATTTTAATCTTCCAAAGATAAAAGTTTTGGCCATTTAATTTTTCAATATCTATCCTCGAACCGATTTCCATTATTTCAAGCACATCTTTCAATATCTCTAACTTACAACTCTCACTAGACCTAGGCTTATCTTAGATCCAATATCTTCCTAACCTTACTATGATATGACTTGGAAAAAAATACATAAACATATTAGCTTTGATACCACATGTTAGTAAATAGACATCCACACTAAACCAACCAAGAAATATAAGAGATATTTAAACAAGAAAATAAATGACAAATATAGTACACAAAAATTTTACCTTAGAAAACCAAACGGGAAAACTAGCATTCCTTGAGCATCTTACTCTCATGTTTTCTTACTCCTCTAGAATAAAGAGTTACATGAATAACCTTGCTCTACACCTAAGACACAATCACCGTCATTCTCTCTTTCTTTACACAAGAAAAACACTACAACCAATTTATCTTATATCTATATGACCAACAACCTCTAAATATTGATCTAAATATTAGCTTCTATAGTAATACAAGAAAACTTATTTATAGGATTTACAACATGCAAAACTCTAAATCATCATTCCCCAAAATGATTATATATCCATGAAAATGATTGAATGCAAATCTCGTGAATCTTGGTATTTTGTAATATTTGACTACTAATTGGATTACCAGTCAACATCCAGTCAATTTCCACTCGACCTCCTATCGTCTAACCTTTCAACTTCTCATCGATTACTTTGAATTCTACTTTCTTGGTCAATCACTTCAAACTTCAACTTAACCATTGACTTGACTTAACTTGTTGGTCGAATTATCACCCAATCGATCCACCTTGAATAGATAGTCATATGACTTTTCTTTCACTGCAAAAAATATAATATCCCAACACAAGAAAGACTCTAAATAGTGTTTGTATGCAAAATTTGTGGTGTTGAGATGTTGATGTATCATCTGGCCTCCTCAAGTATTGCATTTATTTTTCCGCATCATTTCCTAGGTTTAGATTTTTTGTATATTATGGAATCATACTTTATGTTGAAAGGAAGTTTAATCCTCTTGTAATGTCTTCTTTTGAATGATAATAGCTGACACATATCACTTCATAGATAAGCTACCACCATTCTAGCTAGTTTGTATTGTTTTATGTTTTACAGTCTTTTTCTATTTTATTCATTAATATAATTTGGGTTTCCACTATATTAATTTGTGCTTTTCAATATCTTTATGTCTTTCCATTTATATTTCTACCTTCATTTCTATAAGAAACCCAACCCCCTAAGTGCCCTTTTAAGTGATGGGGTATTAAATTTTTTCTTTTCTTGAACCTCTTCAAATCCCTTTAAAAATGATACCATCATATTTTTCTCTCCAAGAAATTTCGAATGACTGTAAATTTTCTCAAAATGGAGCTCTAGATCAAAAGTTATGGCCCTTTGAATGTTTTATGATTTATTGGACAAATGTCTCCATACTTTTGCATGGCTCCATGCCATTATGCCCATCCAACATGGCACTGACATGTCTTATCTGTAGGGCATCGTTTCTTACTATGAATGGGTGTGGAATTGGTATGGATCCTACCACCTGGTCACTGTAACTTAGGAACATCAGCCTTAGGTCTATTCTGAGCTCAATGTGGAGCTCCACACCCTTCCAAGGTTTTCTCTCACTAAATAACGAAACCTATCCACTGGGTCATCAGACTGCGATACCTTGAAATATTAGATCACAGGGTCTAGGGACCTCGACCCTTTTCAATATTCACATATCCCAAAAGGCCCAGTCTTCCATGAACTAACACTTAGTAAACACTACTCTATCCACAATAGGCCACCTATTCTGATATGTGGCCCTGCCACTATTTTCCACCTAAAATGACATGTGGCACTTGTACCACTTTTACATGTGGCACACATTTCCTCCATGGACCCTTATCTCATTATGTCAAGTATGTGTGCCACATGGAACCACTCAATTCATGACACGTGGACCTTCCATATGGGTTGGCATGGATGTACATGCCATCACAATGACCAAGGTTCACCCAACAAGGCATTGACACTTTTCCACCTCCTATTTGTTGAATGACATCATATGAAGTCATATCGAATCTATTGGGCATCTGTCATCGACCCTCTTTGTAAGGCCTATTTCTCAAAAACCTCCTAGTGGTTCTAGATATGAAATACAACTGGCATCCTCGGGAACATCTCCCTATCTAATCATGATATCTCTCATGCCATGTGGCACCTGTAACACTCGACATGTGGCACCCTTTTTCCACTTGGAAATTCATCCAAATATGCCAAAATGACATGACACATGGCACCACCATTATGTGAAACTTGGTCCTCCCATGCCACGACACGTGGGTCATCCCTCATGCGACACATTACCACTAAACATCAGACATTGGGGATTTCCTTGTGTGGTACAGCTTCCAAAAACCTCTGATGCCTGAACTCCAATTGAATTTTCTTTTATGATATCTACAATGGGGATTTGTCCACTTCTTGAAATATAAGGGTGACACACATCGCCACCAGGTGATAGCGGACGTTGGAACCTTGACGCATTATCAATCTCATGTAAACAAAAAACAAATCCTGAGGTCAATCATCCATGGATTACGGGGTAATTAATTAAGTTAATCCCCAGAGATTATAGGGTACTTACTTATGTTAATCCTTAGGATTACGACTCCTAACCTTTACCACAAGATATACCATTGAGATCTTGCACCACTAGATCTAATGACTACAATGGTTTTGTTTCCAATCCCGACATAACAATGACATTAAGGATTGGATGGTGTAGATTGAGTCTTCAATCAACGGATCGACGATTATCGTCACTGTGGAACTCAAACCTCGACAAATACTTACACATTAGGAACTATAAAATGCTCGATGGTCTGAAGCCGAGATGCGTCAAGAAGATGCAACATTCTTTGAACCTTATCACATGATCTATGGTGGCTATTTTTCCCTTGCAAGGACATGTGTCACCACTAGATGACCGTGTTCATCGAGACCATGACTCTTTACCAGTCCCCTATACACTAAAACTGTCGTGGTTCAGGTTCTGATTGAATTTTCTCCATTGAGATCCATGGTGGAGATCAGTCCACTCCCAAATCCAACAACTCAGATATTAAGGAACTCTTCCAAAGGATTGAACCTAACAAGGGCCTCCACTTGACTTGCCAGCCACTCATAGTTCGAAATGTATCATCTACAACACATTTGCTACCATGCTAGAAGTGACACATCAAGTTGATTTCATATTTACCTATCCTTGGTTATATGCAATAAGGCATGGAACGAGGGGTTGGAACCCTATTCCCCAGACATCGACATATCAGGAAATTCCAAAGGAGCTTGGACTTAAAATCCTTCTGGGGTTTGGTGATCATGTATTCTGAGATGTTAAACTCCCTTCTGAGATAACATATCAGATCAATGGTTGGAATTCAATAATTCTATGATACAATGACCACCCCTTTCGCTTTGAATTGCAAGGCCTTCGACGGGTAACTATCTAGTATTTGGACAGTCATGATTGACCCTCCTTTCTAGATCGACAACTATTGTAGCTCGTTAATTTAGACAAAGATTTTCGATGGAGGTTTTTATTCAGGGACTTGGAAATTTCACACTCCATCCTTGCACATTTGTGTATGGTTTTTACACTTAGATCCTTTAGGTTCTTTTAAGTCATTTACCATCTAATGATAAGCATGTTGTTGTGCATCCAAACAGGATTTAATATCTCACAAATATTCAACATTAAGGAGAGGGAAACAATAACATATTTTAACTACCTTTCCTGATCTTTCTACACACAAGACTGATTATTAGTTCATTACTCCTTTTTGAGGATATTTCATTAATTCATTTTCATTCATTTATTTACCTTTAAATCTAGTTCCCTCTTACAAGAGACCCATTACTCAGGGATGCACATTTACAATGCAATCACATGCACACATTATTTTATTATCAATCAAATTACACAAAGTGAGAGATACTTATCTATTATAGGTTATAACTATCCAACTGATTGTGGGTGTTCTCCTTTCCACCTAACTATATAATCTACATGCTCAGTTACTTCGACCAGAGGCCACCCCCGTGCCAAGCCATGATACCACCAAAGAGATCTCACTTAGGTTCTCAACAAATCATAAAGGACATTATCCTTCACTCCACTCTTGGTAGATATTTCCCCACACCCACCTAGATCAAGCCTCAACGAGGTTTTTCAGATACTTTCCTAGTATCAAACTTGAAGCCTTCTCGGATCAAGTCTAGTTTTGGACTCTCCACCCCAAAATTTCATAACTCAATATCATTTCCTTTACTATGTTTTTACATTGTCATTTCCTTCCTCTAGGATCCGAACTCCCTAGAGAGTTCTCTCTCCATCTACGAGATCCCCCTGACATCTCTCTATATTTTTTTCTACCCTCATGTGATTCTATTGCATGAATCCACAGAGGAATGTTTTGGACCTGTTCTACTCCTTCTATCGGAAGGAACCCGTGTGGTCAATCTTTGTTGCAGGAAATGGTATGTTGTTGTACCTATAGTTGATAGTTTTCGTTGTCCTAACTTGATCTCCCATACATGTATTCATGGAAGGTTTTTGGTTAATCAACCACCATCCCTTCCTCATTCACTGATTTTCCTTGAAATCAAAGTTAAATGGAATATTTTAATTTCCCAAAATCCAATATTATCAGCAAGGAGGCTTGGGTCCTCTTTAGCATGAGGAACCCCTCTCTAGTCTTTCTTCACTTTTTCCCCTAGTGGTATCGTGGCCAGTACTTTAAGGCTTCACCCCACAGTCAGTTTTTTGGAATTTACAATTAAACAATATTTAAAATAATTACATGTCATTGCATGGCAATCACTAATCATTCTCAATTACATATACTCAAATTTTAGAGAGGGGGTGTTACAATTTCATTCTCTACATTATCCAATTCATCCAAATAAGTATGAATTTGCAGACTATCAATTGGATCATGGGGTGTTTGTCTTCAACTTCCTTTGTTGTTCCAATAAATGGTTTTCCTTTGGGTTTCTTTGATGCCTCAAAAGGCCTCAAACAAGGATGTCATATTTCCCCCTTCCTATCATAAGGTTTTAAGTATGTTAATAAAATATGCAAGAGGAAGAGGGGAACTGAAAGGAATTAAAAAATAAAATATTTTGGAAATATCCCATTTTCTTTTTGTAGATGACATCATGATATTATCAAGGTTCTAGTAGAAATATTAAAATAAAAAAGGATATATTGGATATATATTGTAAATATACAAGAATGGAAGTAAATATTCCAAAGTTATTGATGTTCTTCAATATGATACACGAAGAGGTGAGAAGGCAAGTGTTGAACATGTTTCCTATACAATTTTTATCTCTTGATCAAGGAGTGAAGTATCTAGGCTTTAAATTAAATCCAAATGACTATAAGTATGGTGATTGGTTGTGGTTGTATAAATAAAATAGAAGCTGGTATAATGGTATGGTGTAGTAGATTGGTATGGTGTAGTAGATGGCTATCAAGGGGTGGCATATTAGTCTTGGTGAAGGTTGTATTAGTGAGTACCCATATATATTGGATTTCCATAGCACATATTTCAAAAGTAATTTTATATCAAATAAAAAAAGAATCACCTTCTTATGTATAGGAAAAGGGGAAAAGAAAGGACTCTCTTTTGAAACATGGACCAGAGTGGAAAATCTAAAGAAATTTGGTGAGTAGGGTTTGAAGAATATTAATATATCCACTATGGACCTATATAAATTCTATGGAGGTTAATCTATAACTAGCACAGCCACTAACTCGCGGTTGGGAACACCAAAAGGTATCGGTTGAGAACGTGTGTCGTTACTCTCTTTATGAAGGAACCGATAGGGTTTCTGCATGCTTTAAATAGTTTTTTGTTTTGAAATTCTACATATAGAAACTTGCAGATATATTTGTTTCGGGACTCATCTAACATCGGAGCCTTCTTTTTGTTTTTAATTTTAATTATCATCAATAGCTGATGAGAGCAACATTTTGATTGATTATATTCCCAGTGTCCCAACCTTAAAAGCCAGAGATCTTCCGACCTTCTTCCGTGAGATAGAAAACGACTCACAGTACATAATTGATGTGTTCATTAAGTCCTTTTAGTTGATTCACGAAGCAGATTGGGTTCTCGGTAATTTTTTTGACGATCTCGAAAGCCAGGATGTGAATTTAAAACTCCGGTTTTACATGTTGGTCCGCTGCTTCCATCAAGTTTTTTGAACGGTGAACACACCAAGGGAATAAGTGTTGGAACGAGCATTTAGACCCAATATGACTCTTCCGACTGGCTGGATGTAAATCCTAACAGTTAGGTTATATACGTTTCCTTTGGGAGTATGATTCATGCGACAAAAGCTCAGCTAGAGGAAATATCAATGGGTCTGAAGGACAGCGAGCGAACAATTCTTCCTCTAGGTTCTTCGTCCGAACATAGTCTCTTCAACATCTCAGACTGCTTACCCGATGGTTTCCTCAATGAGATCAAAATGCAGGGGCTCGTTGTTCCATGGTGCAATCAACTGTAAGTATTATCCCATCCCTCCGTTGCGGGATTCATTACTCGCAGCTGAGAACATCCAAATGGTTTAATCCCACTTAATCATTTAAAAGTGGCAATTACATATTCTTTCAGTAATTTTTTAGTGTGATTAGGTAAATGTTAAAAAGTAAACATGTTAATGGATGCCTTGATAAATGCAAGAAAGTTATGAACAATAAATCTGACCCATTTATTTTGGAGGACAACTAAGAATATGCCAGCATCTTCAATGCATAGTCATCAGATTAGGGTTTAAGGTTAAATAAGATTAAAAGATAATTAATTGTGCCCATTATCAATAGGTAATTAAGGACTTTATGGAAAAGTTATGAAGACAAAGTACTTAAAAGGTAAATCCATGGTAGAGTGGTTTAGAAGTGGAAGAATTTTTTTTCAAGGATCTTGTATTGTTTGGAAAGCATTGGTAAGGGCATTCCTCTTAATTTTTTAATGGGTAAAACTTATAGAGTAGGTAGGGGTAATAAAATAAGTATATGAAAATACCTACTAGATTGTTTGTAAAGGTAATTTTAAGTTGTTAGAATCTCTTACTAATGAATTTCACTCAATGAGAGTGTTATCATTGGAAGAGGTAGAAAATTCTAATTGCAAAATGGTTTCACTCAATATTATAAGTTAGTTGAAACCCTAAATCTTCAAGGTGAGAAAGAAAAAAAATGGACTCATTAGTCAATTTATTGAATTGTAGTGCTAATAAAATTTCAAATTATGAGGAATTAATCAAATGGTCAAGAAACAAGGGCACAATGGAGTACAAAACTAATCTTAGTTATTCAAAAAATATGGAAGACTCTCAAGAACAATTTTCAAATTATGAGGAATTAATCAAATGGTCAAGAAACAAGGGCACAATGGAGTACAAAACTAATCTTAGTTATTCAAAAAATAWGGAAGACTCTCAAGAACAATAAAGAGTTTTGTGGTGGAAGGTTGTATGGAAATTTGAGGGTCCTCTGAAATCCAATTTTTTTTCTTTGGTTTTCCTTGGCCAATAAAATTTAACATGGGACAGTGGAAAAAAGAGGAATTAWCATGGGCAAAGGATATGCAKCTTATGCAAATGTGATGAGGAAAATGTGGATCGTGCATTTTTTACATGCTCATTTTCAAGATTTATCTAGAATGAAGTTCTACACATTTTAAATGGAAAAAATAAATGGAATCATTTGACTCTGGTGGATTGTTTTCTCTCATGGAATTCAGATAAATTTGAAAGAGATTTTAAGCCATTGCCATGTTTTTTTGTTTAGGGGATTTGGATTTCAAGGAAGAATATGATATTTCATTGTCTTGATATTACTCCATCTTTGGTTGTACATAAAATTATGGTATCACTCAAAGGTAGCTACAAACCTTTTAAAGAAAAACATCAAAGAATTTTAAAGGAACCCATTATGATTATGGAAAGGCATGGGGATTTTTTGATAGGGAATGCCAAGGAGATATAGGTATGTGTGTAGAGTGGACTCTTTTATTTTTTGAGTCATCACACTATCTACTTTTGAAATGTGCTGTTGGTCAAGTTACAAACAACCAACCTGAGTTTTATGTGATGTTGATTCTTATGAAAATAGCAATGGAAAAAGGTTTCAATCATTTACAAGTACTTGGAGAATCTATAAAATGATATATTGCAAAATAAAAAATGCACAATTGATAATATTAGTATATCCTCAATTATGAATCAAGTTTCCTCGGGGTGTAGATTAGTTGGTGGTGCATTGTTAAGGCAATCCTTCTCACATCATTAGTTGAAACCTCGAATTATCATGTGTACAGTGCATGGGGAAGTAGGGATATGCTTGGAGGTTATAGTGGTAGCATTCGAAATCAACCCCATGTCACGTGAGTACAATCCCACCCTGGTTGCTTATTCCTCTAGATAAAAAAAAAATTATGAATCAAGTTCTAAAGGTAAACTATAATTATGATCAAATTTATTTTTCATGCATATAAAGAGAATTCAATACAAAAATTTGATCAATTATGTAAATAATATATATCATTGAAGGATGGGACTTTATTTTAGAGGATGGGACCAAATTTAAATATAAAAAATATCTCTTTATTAATCCAAGAGATGCAAGGAGATACAAAAACTCTATGATTTTTAGTTTATTTTTTATAGTTTGAAGTTGTAAAACTGAAAAGATATTATTTTGAATATGTAATTTAATTGATGCCTCTAAGGAGCCGAGGAAGACTATATAATTGTAGTTATAGGATAGGTACAAAGAACACTATTTTTTGGCAAGCAATATTATTCCTACTTTTAAGGAATTATTAGGAAAAGTGATGTTTATTCTGATTTCACACTTGAAATATTGAATATAAAGATTTATTTTCGTAGAAAAACAATATATAATTTTTTTTAATGTTATATTTATTGTTAAAATTAAGTTGAAGAAAATAAAACTCTCACTTACAAATGCATGGTCATATGAAAGTGGTTTATCAAAGTGTGGTACATGAATATAATAAAAATGATTAATCATGGATACCTTTATTATATATGAACAACTACTCACTATTCAATACAAATATGAGATAGCAATTTACAATTTTGTTAAGGAATTATGGTTGGAATTATATTTTGTAATATTAATTTTATATTGATATATATAATGATTTTGATTGTCAATTAGGTCTAGCATGAGTGGTTGAGAGGATAAATTGTTATCCACTCCACCCAAGTTCAAATCCCACTTCTGACATATTCACTTTGTCTGAGTCAATTGCCAATTGGGTTCTTTGTAAGTCAATTATTCATGGACATTCTCAAGGTACCACCAATATCACTCTCACTTACCAAACTAATGGTCAAACTGATTTGTATGTGCTATGTAACATCCCACTCTGGTGTGCTTACAAAACTTATTCTTTGAGGACACTTGCTCGCAAGTGATCTGGACTTTTCTGATATTAATACATTTATGCTTGATTATGATGCGTTCTGACAGATGACATGATGCTTTACTACTTGATGTAGACAGGTGATATTGACTCAGTTTTGATTGAGTGTGCAGGGTTTTTGACCTGGAGGATGAAGAGGCATCGACGGAACCCTTGGACTCCGGATTGAGTTAGGGAGTGTGATATTGAGTTGATTTATTTACCATGATATTTATTGATTAGATGATATGTTGTTGACATGTTCTAACATGGTGGTTGATGATGCAGGCTGACGATAGCTTTCCAACCAAACTCACATATGGAGTAAACGGGCCACACACGAGTTCTAGAGAGGTTGAGGGAGAGGTGTGGACAGTATCCCTGCCACAGCCTACTAGCACTCTCATCGTGGCTCGAACTGTAGATTAACGGTTACCTAGTTCGAGAGGATCTACGATGCCATGAGGGTAGACTGCGACAGTCACTCACGATGATTCTAAGGGGCACGCAATAAGGCGGGGGCCTTATTCCTTAGAGCCCTTAGTCTCCCACAAGTTCACCTGGCGGAGTGTTGACTCCAAGGGTTATAGATATCTACCAATCAGTCAAGTCAGTGAGTGGCACCCTTGGAGCACATGGTGCATCCTGAAGGGCACATCGTGCAAAGAAATACAAGTCAGCGAGTGGCACCCTTGGAGCACGTGGTGCATCCTGAAGGGCACGTCGCGCAATAAAAGCAAACGAGGCGAGTGGCACCCTTGGAGCACGTAGTGCGTCCTGAAGGGCACGTTGCATTGATGATGATGATGAGACAACCTAGATGACCCTGAGACCTTAACGCCCGATGAAATTCTTAAAACGACTCCCCTATTTAAAAAAAAATAAAAAAAATAAAGGAAAGGAACAATTAATAGAAATAAGGAAACTGGTAATAAAGAAAACTTAATAAAGGAAAGTAAGGAAACATAGAGTAAAAAGCAAAAAGGAATCAACAACTAAGGAGTTACTAAAAAAAAACAACTTCATTTTAGGAAAGTTTTTAAAAGCTGAGAGGGGATCTAGGAACCATAGGAGTAATTTTAGGAGCGACTATAGGAGGGGTGAGGGAAATGAGTCTTTTATTTAAATTAAAGAAAATAATTTTGGAGAAACATGGGGGATGAGTGACACTTGGACGACAGAGAATTTTTAGAGGATTGTCAATAAAACTAATAATGATTTAGGAAAGTAGGTGGGTCTCAAATTTCTATAAAAGAAGGGGAAATTGGAGGAAGAGGGGATGAACGGTTAGCGTAACGTTACACTGCCAGATTGAGGCTTGACTGGTTTCTTGTGAGGAGTTGGGAATTTCTCAGTTGTGTTTGGAGTGGTAGCTCAGCCTTGGAGGCGAGCTGAGAAGATAGTCTTATCTCAGGATCTTTTGTGGCCCCTTTGTGGCTCGGGGGGCTAAGGGGGAAGCAGAGTACCCCTACTGATTGGCTGGGAGGTATCGGTGAGCTCTCTACGGTCGGCAAGCAGGAGCGGTAAGGAGCACGGGACATCAATCGAGGCGCGGACAACAATCAAGGCGGTCAAAAGGGAAAGGTACGCACGTTATTTGGTAGAGTAGAATGCCTGGATGTAATTCTTCATTGTAATATTGTTGCTATATATCCTCTTCATTCATCGCTCTGGACTGTATAAAATCATTTCTGCTGTAATTCTGGACTGTGCAAATTTAAATGATGGTGCAGGAATGTGAAATTTTTAATATTTGTTGTTCTGGAATTTTGACTGTGGGTTGTTTTTGGGGCGATCAATTATGTGGGCACTCTCTTTATTTACTATGGGCATTCCGTGGTGAGCATTTCATTTTATAAATTTACGGTCATGTCTTTTAAATTTGACTGTCAATCATTTGCCAAACTACTGTCTTTTCGTTGGTGTCTCCTGGAAATCCATCCCATCTCTTGCAATTCGTTTTATCTTCTGGCAATCGTTTAACCTGGAAATTCATTTTACCTTTGGCAATTTGTTTTATCTTCTGGCAAATCGTTTAACCTGGCAATTCATTTTATCTCTAGAAATTCATTTTATCCTTTGGTAGTCGTTTTAACCTGGCAATTCATTTTATCCTGGCAATTCGTGGTGTCTTCTGGCAATTCGTTTATCTTCTGGTAATGCGTTTTATTGGGCGTTTTAAATGATCTGCGTTTAATGGCGTTTACCTCTGTAAGCATGGGCTGTGTTTAATGGTCTATGTAGTTACCTTCTCGGCGTTCTTAGGTCAGACTGGGCATTAATATATCAGTTGCGTTTTTCCCTATTTTGGTCTGCGTTCTGAGCATGTGTTCATTTTGACTGGGCATTAATATATCAGTTGCGTTTTTCCCTATTTTGGTCTGCGTTTTGATCGTTCTTTCAGCCTGGTGCGTCTTATCCTACCCCTTTAAATATTTTTATTGCCTTCCTACAAATCCATGCTCTCTGTGGGCGTCTATTCTACTGTGTGCATTGTCGGTGGTCAGAGTATATTCGTATGGTTATATCAACATTTTTTTTCTTGTATAAATTTACTTAAATACTTTTTTGCATATGAATGTTTAACGTTCTTTATCTGATTCCTCACGATATTACCATCACAATGTGTTCGTCCAAAGGTGATTTCATTGATTGTCACCATCAAATGGGAATTATTTCCTTCACTGGTATAAAAGTGCTATTACCATTTTTTTATTTGAAATAATTATAGCTTTCCACATTAATCTTATATTATATTCACCATGTGCTCATATGACACTTTGCATCAGTTCACCATTTATGTGTTCATGTTACATTATTCAAGGGATGAACTATAACGCCTTAAGTTGGAGAAATTGCATGATATTTACGTATTTCATTTTATCGTTATATAACTTTGTATTGACTTGTGGTTCACTAAATGGCCCAACATTGGATATTAAAATCAAATCTGTAAATTGACTCATACCCATGAAACCTCGTTGGTGGTTATTATAACCTTCTATCCTTTGGTGGTTATATATATTCGAAGCTGTAACTGTAACATGGGGTATTAGTGGATCGAGTCCCTGGCCTTTAATTAATATCCATGTAAGTGTATAACATACACAAGGATTGTAAACAAAATGTCATTGGTTATAAAATCTGATCCCACCCATCAATCTCAGCCTTAGTGTAATGACACCAAGTTTTTAACCATTTATTTTTTTAAATATTGATAAACATGATCTCACGCTATCATAATTTCAACGTCTATTTTACTTAAGTAACTCAGGAATATTTACTTATATTTTGATTCTTACTTTTAAATAAATAGTCCTCGGGATACCATGACAAATTAATTATTCTTTCTATCCAAACTCGTATAATGATTCTGATCTCGGTTGATCGCCATCATCCACAAAATGTATATTATTGTAACGTGTATTATTCCTCTTCTCATTATTTATTCTAGTTATAATTTTTCATTATTGTTCCTCTTCTCTTTATTTATTCTAGTTATGAGGTCAACTTTAAATGCTATTGCCTTTAACCATTGTCATGTTTAAACATTGTATTTTATATATGTGGTCAGTTTGATTATGATGTTACCTTGTTACTTTTAGTTACAAATATGATGTTAGTCTTGTATATTTACAATAGTGTAAGGGTTTTGTCCCTCAGTGGAAAGTTTACTAACATTTTACGGTTTGAACAATGTAAATGTAATACCCTCGCCTTGGAAAAATGCTATGTGGTCTTGATAACTCAGGAGCGTAAGGACGTGGTTATTTGTTTACATTGATGTGGTAGTATAATGAATATGGAGGTTAATTCATTATAATGACATTAAATTCTTTTAAATTTCAACACAAGGGGTAAGGCCCTTAAACTAAGGGCAATAATTCAGTTAGATCTACCTTATAACTAATGTACTCGTGGCTTAATAAAATCAATGGATAATTGGCTAGTAATCAATCACGGATGAGTCATAGACATTTCCTTGTCATTAATTTTAATGGTCGTCGTTTGAGTCCTTGTCTTGCGCCTTCTGTAGAAGATGTGGTTGCTCTTTCGTCTATGGTTGTGTTGGGTTGTAATAATTTGTCGATTGGACTGCTTGTGTCGGGCGGGATATAGACACCTTCAGTAGCCTTAGCATTTATGTCTGTGTGTATTCCTGTGTAAAGGATCCAGTGCCGTATCAAGAGTCTCGGGCCCTTTAAAGGTAGGGTTCCCACTCTTGTGAAACACCTGACGGAGGTTACTAGTTTCTGCCTGAGCAGTCGGCCAGGAGCCTATCTAATCTTCTTTCGAGAAGACATAAGACTAAAAGCCCTGCTTTTCTGTGTAGAAATAATAAACTCTACTGTTGGATTCTTCCCTCTGTGTCCTTACTGTGCACAACCCAGTATGTCGTTAATTGTTGCGTCGTGCGCCTTATGCCTATGGTGGTATATTGTTTACAGTTAGTCGTTGTGTGCCTTCAGTCTTATTGTGATGAACATCATGGTTTTGTCTTGTTGGTTGTCGAGTTTTGACGTAGAGTCAAGTGTGCTTGTTACTCCTACACGCACGCACACACCTTAAAAAAAAATAAAATAAAAAATGTGCACCTGTTATTAGAGTGGTTGTCGTAACGATGAAGTTCGTTACATGCTACAACCTTATGAATGCAATATCATTCCCATTCTTTTGTAATCACAACTTTCTTTGCTTCAAATTATGGATGATATGAAAACATTAGATTATTCAAAGTCTAATATTTGTATCTGGAATATTATTTTCAATTTTTCTTTGAACGCATGTGGCACTATACATGCCACATAGTAGGATCACAATAGAAAACCACATATAGCTGCAAGATACTATCCCTATCTAAAATAATTCTCTATGGGAGATTGAAATGAACCCAAACACACTTGAAGAAGACCTTAGTAGTGGCCTCTATTCTGATACTCTTGTCACAAGGTGTCAAAATGGTCATCTTGGAAAACCAATTAACAATGAAAAATACACAACCATATCCATTTGGTTGTAGGAAAGTAAAACATGTAGTCTATGGTTATGGACTCCTAGGGTTTGTCTAGGGTAGGAAAAAGAGTGTACAACCCTTTGTTTTCAATGGCAAGTTTGGAAATGGTGCATGCAATGCATGATCTGATATATCTATGGATATCCTATTAGATATTTGGCCAATAGAAGTGCTTTTGTAATAATACCATTGTCTTCTCCACATTGAAGTGTCCTACCACCCAATTGTAATGCATCTCCCAAATTAGCTTCTCATGCTGAAGTAAAACACAGATGACATAGATGGAAAAAAAAATTAACTTGAGGATGAAATTCTAATAGCAGTTTATATGTTCCTAGTGTTTGATAAGTAACTGTGAATTCAGGGTAATGTTCATACAATTGAGGCCAACAAGAGGTATTTTGTTTGCAATATTTGATCATTCTATTGAGCATTACAGTCAAAGGTCAATTGAGACAGTTCAAAATGTGATTTGTGGTGCCCTTCTTGTACTTGATGTTCAATTGGAACTATTGAAAGCACATCGACCACTTCTAATGGATGTGATTCTATAAATTTCCCTAAATTTGCATGAATTGAAAGGTATTATGTTCTATTTGGAAGATCATATCTTTCCCCAAAATAAAATGCTTCCAATTGTGACAAGCTTGTGCAATGGAATGCATCTCTTTGTCATAAGTGTGGTACCTGAAAAATGCATTAGAGAGTGTCTCACTATGATAGGCCAGTAGATGTCCATGCTAAGAGAGGACTGCACCTATAGAATAATCTAAAGCATCTATCTCAATATCAAAGGGTCATTCTAGGTATAGGAGAGTGAGTGTTGGTTCCAAACAAAGGCAGTGTTTCAGATCCTTGAATGCTTTCCATTATGAATCAACTCAAGTGAACTTGGATTTGACCCTACACTTGGTCACTTGGATTAGGGCCCAAGTGATATGAGATAAATCCAACAAAAACCCACAAAAGAAGTTGGAAAGGCCC
Organism: Picea engelmannii; assembly: GCA_009831015.1. NCBI lineage: Eukaryota > Viridiplantae > Streptophyta > Pinopsida > Pinales > Pinaceae > Picea > Picea engelmannii. The sequence goes on along the minus strand of ML783549.1, from coordinate 1,460,325 downwards.
AAGAAGATATGGAGCTATATTAAATTCATTAGTACCAACCAATCATGAATGACTTGGATCTCGGTGGGATCCATATGCACACCATATCCATCCATGATCTATCATAGATATTGAATTCTTTCCATTCCAAATGATCAGTTATCCATGCTGGAATATAACTTGTGATGTGTTGGAATATTGAGAGGGGGGGTGAATCATTATTACCCTTTTACAAAAATTAGCAGTTATATTTATATTTTTTTAATTACCACAATATATCAACAATGGACTTGTTTGTAAAATCAATTATATAAATATATTTAATAGGAATTACAAGGATTTTATGAAGAATAGTTAAGAACACCAATCCTTTTTAGAGCACCAACTCTAGGACACACAAATCCCCTTCTTCAGGGCACCAACCCTAGGAAGCACCAAATCCCTTTTTTTCTTTACGGAACTAACCCTAGGAAGCACCAACCCCCTTGTTTTTAGGGAACTAAACCTAGGAACCACCAAATCCCTTTTTTTTATGGAACCAACCCTAGGAAGAACCAACTCCCTTATCTTTACTTAGTAAAGGATATGAATCCTTCTGTGCTCCTCCCTTCCACCCTTACTTCATAAGAATCATCAATTCTTCTTCTTGGACTCTGCTTCTATTTTGATCTGTTGATCTGGACTATAGAGACTCTTTCTTCTCACCATTATTTGTCGTGTATATACTCTTTCAACTGGTGTGATATTTGAAGCATTGTGTCCCTTTGTTTGGACCATCACACTTCTTCATTTTAAATTAACAATAATATCTATTATTATTCAAACATTATTGCAAATTATTTTAATTCAGTGAGAGTGATTTTCATAAATCAATCACAGGTATGGATCGATTTATTTAATTCAATTCCATGTCTCTACAAATATTGCAGAGGAACTTCCTTGAAACCATTTACATGTGACCATATGTGAAAAACCATAGGATTATTAATTAAGTGATGTACCAATCACCTCATGGATTATGTGTTCATAACCCATGACCAGGGGTTGGAACCTAGTCCTCCAGTACTTCGACCTTTGGGAATTTTCTCTCTCAGCCAATCTTCTAGAGTTTCAACTCTTCAAAGTGGTTCCCTCTCACAAGAGTTGATCTGATGGTTGGAGTGATTTATGGAACCAAATCAATGGTCTAGATTTAATATTTACACCATCCTTCCACCGCCTAATACAATGAATAAGACTTAATAAAAGGTTGATATGGATGGCCATTGTTTACTTCAGGATTTTGGGACTCTACAATGTTTCAACCTTCTGGAGTACATTTCGTTGAAATGCTTATTATCACTTTCTTCTTGATAACCTCCACATGTCCAAGAGCTAGGACCGTGGGCTTAACCATTCCAAGAATTTTTTTCTCTCAATGATCTCAACCATGAATCTTCCTTCTTGATGGACAGTTAGATATTACTTTACATCTTTGAGACTTCAAGGGTTCGAAGGTCCACGTAATTTCCGTTCCAATTTCCACCAGAGTTGGTCAGCACCAAAGTGGTCAACCTGGGAGAGATTACATCATGTTTTGATCTAATGGTCATGTGAGAATCTGGAGAATATTAGATCAATGGTTAGCATTGACTTCGGCCTTCGGTGCTTTGGGTATTTTTTGATTTCCCCCAAAGGAAAAAACTCTGGGAGTGATGTAACTTGTTGACGTCACTTTTGACTTAGCATTGGTTGAGTGGCTACCACGTGTCACCTAGATTCGTGACTTACGTAACATATGATTGAGACATGTGTCCTTGTTGACGTGGAGCTCCTGACGTGATACATATCCTCCTCTTATATCTAATAGTTTTGATCGGTTCTAGATATTTGTCACCATATGATTGAGACATGTGTCCTTGTTGACGTGGATCCCCTGACGTGATACATATCCTCCTCTTATATCTAATAGTTGTGATCGGTTCTAGATCAATGGTCTAGATTCATTTAAGCCTTCGATACTTTGGGTTATCCATTCCCAATTATCAATTCTCCCGAAGTGATATTCCCCAAATAAAAATCAAGAAAATTGACTTCATCTAATGGTCCATATTTGACACGAAAATACTAACATGATCCAAGGGTTGTCGAGATTTCGATTATTTCATAATCTTGTGAATTCCTTATCCAACAACTATGATCAGTTCTAGATTAACGGTATAGATTCATTTTGGAATTCATGACTTTGGGTTAATCATTCCTAATTCTCAATTATCCGAAGTGTGATTCCCCAAATAAACCTCGAGCAACTTGACTTCATCTAACGATCTATTTTTTATGTGAAAATCTCAACACGATCCAACGATTGTCGAGATTTTGGTTGTTTCGGGATCTCATGAATTCTTGATCCAATGAATGTGATCATCTCTTAGATCAATGGTCAAGATTTATTTCGGCCTTCGGGTCTTTGGGTTATTCATTCCCAATTCTCAATTCTCTCGGAGTGAGATTCCCTAATAAAACCTTGAACAATTTGACTTCATCTAACGGTCCTAGTTTGTCCCAAAATCTACATCAGTGGACATGATTCTCCCTCGATTCTTTTGTAGTTTTTCTATGGGGATTTCAATCCTGATTGCATTTTATGTCATGTGCTTTCCCTTTTGAGATTTTTGGTTTTTTACTTGGATTTTAACTGATCAAGATCATTGATTTGTTGGAAATTTGATCCCGATGGTGTTTCTACATTGTGTTGATCTTGTAAAATCTAATACGATGCCTCTACTGAGATTTAGGTAGATTCCTCTGCATGTTGTTCATAACACCTCATAATCACATCATAATGAAATTGGATGTTGGCATCAATGAAAACACATCAATGAAAATATGTCCAACAATCTCCCCCTTTTTCATTGAGGAAAACACACTAACTTCATACACAAACTCCCCCTGTGATGATGATTCTCTCCTATGAAGTTACTCTCCCCTTTTGACATCAATGGAAGAGGGGATCTTTCTTCTCTCCCCCTGTGGCAATTCTCCCTCTAACCATGTGCCCCTTATGATATGATTTTGTGGTTTTTAATGAGGTTTTTGAATTAATCCTAATTTCCATCGAAGATTTTCAAAAGTACTCCTAGGAAAAGGTTTTGTGAAAATGTCTACAATTTGTTATTTGGTGTCTAGATACACTATTTTAACTATTTTTTGGGTAACCTGATCTCTTAGGAAATGGTATTTAATTGGGATGTGTTTGGTTTTAGAATGCATGACTGGATTTTTTGAGATACTTATGGAACTAGTTTTATTGTAGCTAATAGTAATAGGATCGTTACATTTTATTTGTAGGTCTTCTAAATTTTTCTTCATCCAAAGAACTTGTGTGTAGCAAGATGAATCAACAATGTATTCTTCCTCTGCTATAGAGAGTGATGTGGATGTTTCTTTCTTTCTTGACCATGCTACAAAAAAATTTCCTAAGAAAAATGCTCCTCCATTGGTGCTTTTCCTATCATCTATGTTACCTTCGAAATCTGCATCAGTATGCAGTTAGATTGAAGTCTTTATCTTTTGGATACCATAATCCTAGTTCTAGGGTGCCTTGAAGGTATTTGAATATTTGTTTTACTGCTTTTAAGTGATTTTATTTAGGTGTAGATTGAAATCTCCCCACGAGTCCTACAACCTGCATGATGTGAGGTCTTGTTGTTGCTGAATAGAGAAAACTTCCAACCATTGATCTATACATTGTTTGGTCTACTTTTGGTGAGTCATCTTATAAACTTAGTTTACATCCAGTGACTATTGGAGTACCCATAGGTTTATTGTCTTCCATTTGAAATTTTTTCAGCATTTCCTTGATATATTTTGTTTGGGAAACAAATATTCCATTTTCTATTTGATTTACTTGTAAACCTAAGAAAAATGACAGTCCTCCCAACATAAGCATTTCAAACTCTTCTTGCATTTTGGTTGCAAATTTTATCCTTAGTGTAGTAAGATTACTCCCAAATATGATTTCATCTACATATACCACCACAACACTCATGTTTTGATCCTCAATTTTGATGTATAGGTTGTTGTTAGTAGTCCCTCTCTTATATCCTTGTTTTTGTAGGTACTGATCAATCCTAGAGAACCATGCTTTGGGGGCTTGTTTAAGACCATACAGGGCCTTTTTCAGCTTGCACACATAGTCCTGCTTTTATGATAACAAGAATCCTTATGGTTTCCCAACATAGACTTCTTCTTCTAGTGTTTCATTAAGGAATGGTTATTTGACATCCATCTGATAGATTTTGAAACTTCCTAAGCATGCAAATGCTAGGAACATTCTGATGGCCTCAAGTCTTGCTACTGGAGCGAAAGTTTCTTCTAAATAAATACCTTATACTTGGTAATATCCTTTGCAAACTGATATGGGTTTTTTCTTTATAATCTCCCCATTTTCATTTAGTTTGTTTTTGAAGATCCACTTGGTTCCTATCACATTATTGTCATTGGGTCTTGGAACTAGCTCCCAAGTATGATTCTTCTCTATTTGGTCTAGTTCTCCATTCATTGAGTTTATCCAATATTTACTTTTGATAGCTTCATTAAATGAATTATTTTATATTAGGGATAACATTTGTTGTTATGATTCAAAAGCGAGTTTCCATCTTGTTTCCACTCCTACACTTTTATCTCCAATAATTTGGCTTTCATGATGATTCTTTTGAACTATTTTTGATGGAGATCTTGACAAGGGTGTTTATTCATTGTCTTCTTCATCAATATGTGGTTCATTTTCCTGTGTTTCATCATTATCATCTTCTTGTTGAGATTTTTTATCAATGCCATGGGATATGCTCTTTTTTAGATCATCTATCTTTACATTGGCACTTTCCACTATCTTTACTATTCTAAGATTCTAAGATATGTATGATTTCTTATTAGATAAATATCCTAAGAATATCCCTTCATTAGATCTTGGATCAAACTTTCCTAGGTTATCTTCATCATTATTTATGTAACATTTACTATCAAAAGTTATAAAGTGTTTTACAGATGTTGGCCTTCCAAACCATAGTTCATAAGGGGTTTTGTCATGGTTGGGTCTCAACTGATCTCTATTAAGTATGTGAACTACTTGTAGATTGCATATCTCCATAATTGTTTAGGAAGCTTAGCTTCATTTAGCATGGTTCTTGCAACTTCTTGAATTGTTCTATTTTTCCTTTCTACCACTCCATTTTGTTTAGGAGTCATGGGAGATGAAAACTGTCTTTTCATACCATGATTTTCACAGAATTGAATGAACTCTTTAGAGGTGAATTTTCCTCCATTATCTAATCTCAGACATTTAATTTTGAGATCTGTTTCATTTTCTGCAAGGTCTTTGTATATTTTAAATTTCTGAAAGGCTTCTGATTTTTCTTTTAGAAAGAATACCCAGGTCAATCTTGTGTAATCATCAACAATCAGCATAAAATATTGTTCACCGTAAGTAATTTTGGTTATGGTTGGTACACATAGATCTATGTGAATAATCTCTAATGATTTTGTTTTGGAAATATCTTTTGTTTTCAACCTAACTCTTTTTTGCTTTCCTATTTGACAATGTTTACAAATAGAATCTAAAGGCTTAATCACTTTTGGCAAGTCCCTAACTTCATTTTTCTCATTGGCTTTGATCAATTTGTCAAAGATTAAATGTCCTAACCTTCTATTCCATATCCAAATTTCATCTACTTGGATTAAAAAACATTTTTCTTCTTCTTCTATTTCAAGGATGTCCACATTGCTAGATGGTCTTGGTGCAACTACCACTAGCTTTTTAGTGTCCTTTTTCTTGATTTCGCATTTTTGAGAATAACAAGTAAGTATGTGACCCTAATCACATGTATAAATTACACTTAGGAGATTTAGTTTGAGATTTTCTACCATAAGTACATCTTCTTCTTTGGTTTTATTATTTCCTAAACTAACAAACCCTTTTCCCAATATTTGGCTAACATGTTATCTCCAAAAGTTACTTTTCCTTTTCCTTTCTTATTTAACTTGAGAAATTTTATTTAATCTCCAGTCATGTGTTTGGAACATCCATTGTCTATATACCACTAAAATCCTTGATTTCTTTCATATAAGGCTACATTTCACTTCATTTTCTTTTTCTTCCATTCTTTTTTATTATGGGAAATATTTGTCTTTTATCATATTTTGGCAATCTACATTCACTGGATTTATGACCATCGTTGTTGCATATTTGGAATTCAATATTGAAGTCTTACAAAGGAGAAAATGAGTTATATTTTATCTTCTATGTATAGTACTTGTTGTTCTTATATCTTTGGACATTTCTACGAGTGTATTGTCCATAAGCTTTGCAGTGTATTGCCTTATGTCCAAAATTATTGCAAGAGTAACAATATCCAATAAATAGATATTTAGGGGGATTCCTTCTGATGATTTTATTTTTATTGTCATATTTTACTCTAGTAGGGAGTATTGATTTATGTTTATGTGTAACAGTTTTCAATGGTATCATCTTTGCCTTATTATATTATTTTATTAATGAGTTTTTCAGAGCATCTATGTAACTGATTAGTTTCTTGACAGATCCTTGTGATGTAAAAGTTGAGTCTTGAGTGTATCCCAAACCATTCTTGTTGTTTGGTGACCTTTGAATACTGATAATTTCATACAAGATCTTTGAACTATTTCCAAATTGTGATCCCTTCTTTTCTTTCTCAATTTCACTTTTTAGCAGCTTAATTTCAGCTTCTAGTTTCTCCCATACTTTTTTTTTATCATTAAGTTGTTGTAAAATGACTTCTTCAATTTTATTGTCTTCCAGGAGATGGGACTTCAAATCACTGATGGTAAGTTCTAACTCTTTGATGCTTTTGGAAATTTCTCTCTCTCTCTCTCTCTCTCTCTCTCTCTCTCTCTCTCTCTCTCTCTCTCTCTCTCTCTCTCTCTCGATTTAGTAGCTTCTTTAATCTCTAAAAGCTCTTCCCTTAGTACCCTGTTTTGTTTTTTTGTTTTTCTTAGTTCTTCAATTACACTAAGTATTTCTTCTTCGAAGTTTGCTTCTTCTTCATATTATGAATGGTTATCATATTGATTTTTTATTCCCATAAAGAGAAGCTCTAGTTCATCTTCTTCATTTTATTCCTATGAACTATTGTCTTCTTGGGTAAAGAACGTTTTCTTTTTCTTGTAAAACTTCTTTTTATTATTAGTGTTGCTTTTCTTCTAATTTTTTAAGGTTCTTTCATCATCACTTTCCTCCTTCTTAGGATGGGGACATTTATTGGCAAAGTGTCCAATTTTTCCACAGTTGAAATATATTAGAGGAATCTTTCCTTTTTATTTCCTTGTCCCTTTCTTGAGTTTCTTTATAAAGTTGGTAGTTTCCTCATCAGATATATATGATAACTCATAATTGGTATTTTTCTCCTGCCTCATCTTTATTTTAGACTATTTAACGGTTGTTTCTCTTTTTGATGATTTATCATTCCCTGTTCTCATTCCATATGCTGTAAAAATTCCATGAAGTTGATCAATTATGAGTGTGTCAAGATCGGGCCTATCTTCAATTGTAGAAATATTTGCATCATATATCATAGGTAATGACCTTAGCATATTTTGCACAATGGGTTTATCTATAAGTTCTTCTCATGCTTATATGATTGAATTAACCACTTCATATATCCTATGAAGGCATTCAACAATATTCTCTTCTTCTTTCATTTTCAATTTTTCAAACTAAGTTCTATAGGTCTATAGTTTGGCTTCCCTCACTTTTCTATATGCTTCATATAGAACCTCCAATTTGTCCCAAATTTATTTGGATGACTTACAATGCATAAAATTCACACATATAGAATTTGTCAACCCTCCTAGAATTGCATTAATTTCTCTTGAGTTGGCATTTCATACTTTTTTTCCTACAACATCTTTGGGTGGAGTAGTTGGTGTAGTGTAACCATCTACAACAAATTTCCATATATCAAAACCAAGA